>OY856410.1:268566382-269126382 GCA_963693085.1 Alisma plantago-aquatica
GTTAACCAGTCTGCTACCAAGTTAACATTCCCCTCTCTTGCACAGCTAGTCGACTTTCTATTTAATTTTTTGTACCAATGAAAGTGTGTGTTGTCCAATATGCTGCGACTGCATTCAAATCGAGAGACAAGACAGTGGGCACGTATAATTATTTATATTATTTAGGGGTCAATAGACTCAATACCCATAGCATGACTATCCATTCAAAGGATATGTTGGGCATGTTCCGACTTTATCCCAACCTCTTTTAATGAAACTCATGGTTTACTAGAGTGATAGATCTAGCAATCTAGTATGTTGTTGTACATGTCCATCCAACTCAGCTGGCTACGGAAAGCAATGAGTCAATTGACGTTTCAGGAAACTCTACTACAACATAAATGTATATAAGAAAGGAGTATATATGACTACCATGGAAAACCATGTGGGAAGTTAGTATTAACAAAGCTCCTATTTCTCGCACAAATCATGATAAGATTTTATGAAGTCGTAGGAGCAGATCAGCATCACTTTTGACTATAGTCAAAAGACATTGCAGATGCCAATTTTCGTGCAGGAAACTGCCATCGATTTTACTAACTATATGGGTGGCTAGAGGGTGTGATTCGGCCATGTCTACATAGCACACCTCAAGGCAGCAATGTAGTGGTACTGTTAAAGGAGTCAATCCATATGACAAGGAATTAGGGCAGATCGAGAGGAGATATTATTAAAAATGAAGCAGAAGAACACAAATGGGCAATGGTGAGTTCCTAACAAAGGTTATGACAGACATGAAATGTAAAACGTAATGTTATGATATGCATGTCAGACAGATAGGTAGGCAACATCTATGGCCTCAATTTGTGGAGGCGACATTCCATAATCACAAAAAGTGACTTGATAATAGCAAGTATAAATTGAACTATGGTGTACGAACAAGTAATTAAAAAGGGGCGGAGGATATGGGTGAATCTCCGCCTGTGGTACGCAGCGGCCAGTCATTGGAATTCAATGTCCAAGTTCACCTACCTCTTATCCCCATCCATGATGACTACAAAATGAAATGGATATATGCTAATTAGAAGCAAACCTGCCGGCAGTTAGCTCCTCTGCTGCTTGCTCCTCTGCCTCCTGTGTTCTTCTGAAAAGGCCTGGTTAATGTTCGTCCGTTGTGCCACCGTCCGCTGGCAGCTGCTTTCCGCTCGCTGCGCGCGGCTTTCAGCTTTCCGCTGCGCCGCTGATGCATTTTCGCCGCCCGCGCGTGAGATGGGTTCCCGCCTGTCGTGTTTTGTTAGTGTAAAAGGGAAAATTACAGAAAAGGATTCATATATATTTGTTTCGCATGGCGGATAATTTTCTTGCTAAGTGGCGGGAGAATATTGCAAACGGACACAACCGTTAACTCTGCAAGGTCGTTAATTCTGCAAATAAACCGCCCGTGGCATCTGCTCCGTTTTTCTGTAGTGGTGGGCGAGTAATCGTGTATTGTGTGGCCGATTAACTCGGATATGCCCCAAATCTCTCTCGTTCATCTGTACGCAAATGTTCTTAGAATATAAAGGCAAGAACAGAAAAGCTGTATGGTTAACGCAGCACCAAAACCATCGTGTTCATCGTGTGTGCTAATCCTATATTGAGTTGCAGGTCTGACATCTGTAACATCACCTGCAGCACAGACCGTCTGCTCCACTACCTAAGGCACAGCCGGGCATCGTGCTGATTGAATGGGCCGTTTGGAATCAAAAGGCAACCATTGCCAGACGAACTACCTTTGCCTTTAGTTCCATTTGTGTGTTTTCTGTTTCGTCTTGTCCGCTGGTGTTACCCTCACTGCGGCCGGGCACCCTGTCTTTAAATAGTCGAGTTCTTAATAAAAAACGGCAAGCTTTGATTGTCATTCTCTGCGTGAGAACCTTCCTTGCTCTGCAAGACCCGGCATTTCCCCGGGAGCGCGCCGCGGCAAATCCACCCACTCCCGCTCCCCATCACCCCAAGAGGGTATCAGCGACGGCCATCACCAGGTGAGACTCACCCGGGACCCGCCGACTCGATCGGTGGCGGACTGGTCGGGTTGTCGAAAGCCGATATGCCACGCGGACGGGAAAGGAACGGCGCGGCGGCAAATGTCAACGCTGCAGCAGGGGGTCTGTCACTTGGTGCTAGCTGCGGCAGGCGCCTGCCGGCCGGTGAGGTGAAGGCCGCGGGAAGGGGCATACGACTAACAAAATCATGTGGCTTAGCAGCTGCCGCATGCGTTATTAATGGATTGAGGCGTCGGCTGTAAGGAGTGATCGACGTGCCACACCCGAACCTCGGCCAGTCCAGTAGCTATAGACGCCGTTCACCTTCCGTCCGTCCCTGCTTCAGTAGATCTTCGCTTATTTTGCCACACTCCTCTTTTTAGGATTGGAGTGCAATTCGTTCCAGTGTTTGGTTGCCAAATTAAACTGATAGATTCAAATGCTTCTCAATTTCTCAACCGGCTCAGCTGCATTAAATAATTCCGCAATGGTAGGCAGGTTTAAGGAACCTAGCCTACCTTCGAACAAACACCATAATTTACGGTCTCACAGTTATTCATCTCCCCAACGCTTTTCCACTTATCACGTTCCCGCTCTCCTCACTTAATGATTTTTTTTTATAGAAGGTCCATGCAAATATATTGAAGAGAAGCTTACAAACGGAAATGTCTGCAAACATAGATACAAAAGGAGTCATTCATGGACATACAAACACTGTTGTTTTCCCACTACTCAGAGATTATACAAGATGAAAGAAAAAATAATAGTAAAGAAAGTAAATATGTTCGTGGAAGAGGCACCCCTTAAAATAGGCCTCAACAACTTGACGAAATAAATGTAAAATAGAAACAGCTAGGATGGTAGGGTTCTATTTTTGTGATGATCGAGTAAATCATAATCATGTGTCTCTGCTGTGATGTCCTTTAAGGAGTAACATCCTCCACCATGATGCTCCAAACATGTTGACTTGGTCATCTTCGGCTGCTATCACATGTGTTGATGTGGACGTCAACCCTACAATGCAAATGTATAAATAAGAAATGTTTAATTTCAGTTAGCATCTGTTGGGTTGACCTGGAGTTGTTGTTAAATTTCTTATTATTTCTTTCTAACCAAATGTTCCAAAAGATGTGTATGACCAAATCTTCTGGGGGAAATCTAATATGTTGTGGTAGAGGTTTGACACCAATGACATAATTTGGTAGGAGGAGGTTGTTGGTGACAGTATATGGATGGGAAGAATTTGTACAAAAAATATAGCGTGGTAGGGCAGCTAATGAGGAGATGTTATGTGGTTTCTTCATCTGTTTGACAAAGGTAACATCTGGTTGGCCCTAAAAATCATCTATTGGTCATATGTTGGCATGTAGGGATTCTATTATTTGGAGAAGCAAGTAGAAGATTTTGAATTTTTGCGGCCATTGAGCTTTCCATATGCTAGTCATATCAAATATATGACCTCTGTAAGTTAAATGAAGATAGGCTGCTTTGGGGGAGTATTTCGGTCCCCATATCCAAGAAATCCAGCTATTTGTGTTGAATTCGAGTTCATGTATGATATCTCGCAAACTACTGTCTCTTAAGTGATTTTGAAGATGAATTTTACGAGAGTTTTGCCTGTTACTAGTGAGGAGTTGGAGCACTTTTGCAATATTGAGATGTCTCAGTGGTGGTGGGATAAGGAGGTGCATGTTTAGGTTTTGAATGGTATTATGATGGAACCATGGGTCAACCCAGAAATTGATATTTTGGTGGGTGTGCTGGGGAGGAGATGAGATGTTTGATGGTGTCCAATTTTTTTTGATGAACTTCCAAAGTGGGGAAGATATACTATTGCTAGTGTGGTGTCAGGGTGGTTTGTTTTTGTAGTATTTATGGAGGATGGATTTTTTTCTTCCAAATTTTGTTTGTTTTGGTAGAGAGAATGTTTATGATCTTAGTGATGAGGCAAATGGCATGTATTTTAATGTTGATGATGCCCCATCCTCCATATTTGACTGGTGCTATGATGGTGTTCCAATTGACAAGGTGGATCTTTCTATTTGGATTTTCTTCATTGAAGTAGTTCCATATGAATTTTTTCTTGATGGTATCGATGATCTTTTGGGTTTTGCCAGATATGAGAATGCAGCTGAGATAGTGTGTGGTTATAGGTGTGATGATGCTATTTAAGAGGGTGAGGCGACCGCCAGGTTGAGGAAGTGATTTGTCCATGAGGAGATTTTATGCTTAATCTTCTCAATGATGGGATTCCAAAGTGAGTGAGTGATAGGGTGGGTGTGATAGGTAGGCCAAGGTAGGTGATAGGGACGTTTTCTATCTTACATTTGAGGAGGTTTTTATATCTTTTGATGAGGTCCACCGTTAACCCCCAATGATGGATGATTTATAAAGGTTGATTTTAAGTCCAAGTATGTATAAGAAGAGCCCAATGATACGAATGATATTGATGATGGTAGAGTCTTTAGGTTTGACTAGAATCATGGTGTCATCCACAAATTGTATGATGTTCTCATGGTATTTTGAGGGTGAGGAGATGAGACCATGTGTTGTACCAAGCTTTATCATGTTAGTGAGAATGGATGTGACAATGATGGAAAGATATGGAAAGAGAGGGTCGCCCTGTCTGAGCCTATTTGTGTTGTGGAAGTGGTCGAAGGGGGATCCATTTATGATGGTGGAGAAGAAGTTTGTGGAGATGCAGGCATGGATCCAGTTATTCCAGGCATGGTACTAAACATCCTCGACATCTGGCGATATGTCCTCGATGTTACATATGTCTACGCCTGTCGATGTTGAAATCTAGTAAACTTCCTCGACATCGATGTTGCCTACTTGTTGACATGTGGCAATGAATCCAGCCTACTTGGTGATGAAATTGACTTAGCTAGCTCAAAGCCTCCCATCTTCTCAATGATCTTTGTAGTTATTATTGATGCACACATAGTGAAGGCATAAAGAACTTGTAGGAAACCATTCTTCACATTAAGATGACTATTTCCTTGGTTTCTAACTAAAGAGCAATGATAAGTTTATTCCACTAGTAGATTTCCACAAGTTTAGCAAAATTTGGTATACACCTAATAAAATTTCACCTCCGTTACTTTTTCCCCTCTTCACAAATTGATTTATTTGAAAATAAGCTCATATTTTTTTAATTCTAGAATGTGAACCAATTGGGATTTCTGTAGATACATAACACATATATAGAACAAATCTAAGTTCTAAACATTTCACATAGAAGATTATAGATGGAGTACGTGTTTACTAAAAAATTGATGTTTTATGCCAAATTCCCTCAAAATTTCACTATCTTTTAGCTTATTTTGCATCCAAGTGTTAGTCCAAAACTTCCTCAAAGGTTCCTTACGTGTTCCACAAACTTCCACTTCCTTGCCTGTTGAAGTTGACACTAAGACGATGTCTTTTACATTTGCACGTGACTGTGTTATTCTTTATATGTAAACATGTATGGATGGCTATATAAAGACATATATTTGGTTTTTAAGATAGATTTGATGAAATTTATAAATTTTCATCATGAAATCACTATTTTGAGCTTATTTTTTTGTCAAATATGCGTCGAAGTTTGGTTGTAAAAATCCTCGAAGTTTCCTCGATGTTTCCACAAACTTCCACTTCCACACCTGTCAAAGTCAACTTGAAGTCGAAGTCTTGTTCCATGATTCCAGGTATTAGGAAAACCATAAACTGACATAGCTCTAAGAAAACAATCCTAGTTTGTATAATCAAAGGCTTTCTCGAAGTGTAGCTTGATGGCTAATATAGGGGTTTTGTTTTATTAGCATAGGTGGAGAGTTTCATTTACCATAATGAAGGCATCGTGTATGCTACAATTTTTTAGGAAAGCATTTTGATTATGTGAGAAGATATTCTCTAAATGAGGCCTGATGCGGTTGGAAAGAACATATGCACTATATTGTATGAGGTGTTGATAAGACGGATAGGTCGAAATTGTGTAATCTGATCAAGATGAGTTACCTTCTTGATAAGAGCTATGTTTGTAAGATTGATGTTTTTAATGAGTCTGTGAATATTAATGTTTTTGGTTAATGGCTCTGAGAAGGTGCATAAAATCACCCTTGATGTGATTCTAGTTGGCCAGATAGAATTCAGTGTTTAAACCATCTGGGTCAGGGGATTTATTTTTCTCAAGTGAGTGGATTGCCTCATCAAGTTCCTCTAGGATGAAGTTTCTGATGATGAGCTGTGGGGTTGAAATTGTGCTACCACATATATATTTCCAATTTTAGATTCAAGGAATGTGAGCTTATGTCCAATGTTGAAAATGTGTTGAAGTGTTGGACAATATGGCTAGTGATCATATGCTTATTGGATGTGATGTTGTTGTTTATGCACATTCTAGAGATGATGTTTTTGTGTGCAATGTTATTGCATGTTTTATGGAATAATTTGGAATTCTTATCTCCCTCTTGAGGCCATTGGATTTTTGCATGTTGTTTCCAAATGGTATCCACACAATGTTTGATGTGTTCTAGTTCAGATTTGATAGTGATGGTGAGGGATGGATGGGCAGTGGGATCATTGTCAATGAAAAGATGTTGTTGTTCAAGATCGGCTAGTTTGTGCATGAGGTTTCCAATTTTTCCCTTATGCCATATCTTCATGTTTCTCCTGATGTTTTTTGTGTTGTTATGGATGTGGTATCCTACATCCTTAGTATGGTTATCAACAACCACCCAAATGCTAGAGATTCAGGCAGGTAGGATCATTGAGCTAGAAATTTTCAAAATGAAAGGGTTTGTACCCCCATCTTTCGTGTTTTGTATCAATGGTGATGGGGAAATGGTCAGAGATGGTTTTGTGTGCAACAAAAACAAAGGAGTGTGGTAATGGTCTTCCCAAAGTGTGGAACAGATGAAGTGATCAAGTCTATCCCAGGTTTGGTTCTGATTCCATGTACGCGAGTGTTTGCTGGGGGAATATCTATCAATTTGGTGTGTGATAAGTTGAAGGAAAGTGCAGTCAGCAGGGTACATGTTTCCTACTAATGAGGTGGGGTTGGGCTTGTCCAATGGTTGTGTAGTAAGGTTGAGATCTCCAATAGGTTTTATCGTGAAATTTCTCCATAACATGCAAGATCTCCGCCATGTATTCAGATTTGTTAGAGCTAGGTTCTCCATAGATACCAGTGAAGATCCAACTAAAGTTATCCATTATGTTAGTAATGTGAAGAGAGATGGAGAATCTTTGTATCTCCATAAGTGTAATATCAAAGAGGCTACTGTTAAGACCAATGAGCAAACCTCCTTTGAAGCCATTTGGAAGAATTTTATGCCAAATGTTTATATGTTTGCCCCCTATGATTTTAAGAGAAAAAGGTGTTAGAGTGGATTTAATTTCCTGGATAGTGATGATGCTAATGTTATTTTTGTAAATGTGTCTTCTAATTTCTTTTCTTCTGTAAAGACTAGAAGCCCCACATACATTTCAGGAAGTGATCTTCATGTTGGTAAAATAAGGAAAAGGTATGAAGGTTTCTAAGACAATTAGCATATATGAAATTTGTCGAGGTGGGTATATGCATCATGGATGTATCTATGATTTTTCCAGTTCATATAGTTTTCAATGTTATCAAGGGCCTTATGTGACTGAGTATCATCTTCAAAAATGATGCCTAATTTCTCTACAAAGATTGTAAAGGATTGTATGTCTGGCCATGATGCTATATCTTCTATGTTATCTATATAACTATTGATTCTTTTAGAAGGGGTAGAATCAGATGCAATCAACTTGGTGTTATTCTTATGAGAGAGTGAGAGTATTGAAGATGAACCTGGCTCTTCATATGCAAAGTAGTTCCTTATGTTTTGTCCTTCTGGTGTGATTGATATGGAGTTGATGGGTTGGATTGTTCTAGGAGCCTTTCCCTTCTTTTTCTACTTCAGACTTTGCAAAGATTGTATTTCATCAATGATGGTTGTCTTCAACTTCTAGACAGTTTCAGAATCAATACTGGTAGTGGAGTCAGTGTTATTTTTGTGGAAGGGGAAGGGTTTGAAGGAGTTTTGAAGTGAGTTGTTTGTGCTATCATCTGATGGTGACATGGTTCTAGGTCTCTTATTATTTTTAGATTGGCTTGTGTCTTCTGCTAACATGGAGGTTGTGCTCTTTCTTTCCCATACCATGTTTCTATTAGATGGTTTTCTGGTGGTAGAAAAAGGTTAATTCTTGGTGTTAACCGGGCAATACCAAGATGGGGGGTGGACATTGATATCAGTGAAGGTGGTTTTGATCACAGCTGGGTTCTCGGTCGTGAGCTTGATCTTGTAGATTTTTTCATCCAGTCTGATATTCAAGGATGCTAGAAGGGTAATGGATTATTTGATAGAAAAAAATGCAGAAGCCATTAATGTATTGAGTGGGTTAGAGGGCATCATGATTGACAAATTGGAGCTTAGCTCTGATGGAGTGGGAAATCGCTTTGAAGACCTCTATCTCCAAGAGACGTGGTGGAAGATCAGTGATGGAAACCCAACATGATCCACCTGATCCATCTAGGTAGGATCCATGGCAAGTTTCCAGCGAGTGATGTTGTCTTGGACGAAGTTGGTGTCGTAAGGGATAATCATAACTTGACCAAAGAGGTGGTTGAGTTTTGTTCCTTCTGGGATAGAGTATAAGAGCTGAGCTGGTGAGAGGATTTTGGGTTGGAGAACCGTGTGACTAGGGAGAAAGATTGTGATGATACGGGTGGCATCTATAATGTTGACGATGTTATTGTCAATGTTATTGGTGATAGAAACATGGATACTTCTATTGGTAAAAACTTTCAGCAATCTCATGGAGTTATCCAAAAAATCAAAAGGGAATGCTTTCTCAAGGTGCATTGTTGGTGCCATCATGAAGGGGAAACATAAGTAGCACAAGATGGTTCTGGGAGCGAGGATAGGGAGGAAGCACAATGGTGGTGTTTTCTCTAGGAAAGTGTAGTAAGTTCTGGTTTTTTAAATTTGTGAGGTTTTATAGGATGTTGAAGGTGATGTTTGACATGTGCATGTGAAGACAGAGGGGGAGACACATCCTTCTCCATGGGATGGAGACAATTAAAAGAGTTTTTCATGGTAATCACTTGTGGCATTGGGTTGTGGTCATTGATTAGATTTGTTATGTAGATTAATACACATCTCACATGTTCTTAAATAAACAAACAGAAGGAATCAATTTTCTTTCTATCTATATTACTATAAATTCCTTTCCTGTATGATAATCCAACTATATCCTCTCTGCCATACCAAATTGGCCCAAGGCTTGACACGGGAGAAAAATAGGGTTGCCTCTTGGAAGCCACCACATATTGAATACTAAATAGGAAAATGATATTCATTAGACAACATATTCTAGAATTAGGAAGGAATTAGAAAATTTGCTATATATACTACATTTGTCCATGTTATATATGTATAAATACATGTATATTAATTTGAGAGGGGAGGCTTAAGCCCCGGTTGTCCCCCTAGATCTACCTCTGCCTAGAATGAAAATGAGTGAAGTAAGCACTACATCTTTTGACACACATTTCATGCACAACAAGGGGTGATTTGTTATGTGGGACCTATTTTAGGTGGCTTGAGAGTTGGGATGGTGGTTTTGGGGGATGAGGTGACACAAATAAGTAGTGTGTGACATGTGGGCTGATTTTAGTGGTTTGTGGAGAGAAAATGAGTAGCAAAATGAGAGAGATTTTTATTTCTTTGATAACTTTTCATGTCTAATGAAATTCAATGATATATAAATTGTTACAAAAAATAAAATCCAACAAAACTAATATAGATATATTTTGAGAAAAATAATATGATGCATAAAATTCATATGTGTGTTATGATAATGTTGATGATATGACAATGATGATGATGATGTTGATGATGATAATGAAGAAGAGGCTCATTACACTATGAAGTAGCGCACTACATTACATACTTTATGTGTTCCATTACAGATTCAATGTAGTACATGTGAAACATGGTGTACTGTAAATACGTAGGTGTATAAAATTCCATTACAGATTTGGTGCAATACACATGAAACAAGGTGCATTGTAAAAAAAGTAGGTGCATTGATACAACACTAACTGATTGCGATCACATCTGAACTAGGTGCATTCAATCGCAAACTGGTGCATTCAAATCCAAATTGGGTGCAATCATGGACAGATCGGGTTCAAGGCCAAACTGGGCACATTCAAGTCCAAATTGTGTGTATGGGATTGATTGCAGGTTATGATACATGTCAAATTGAGCACAATACATGTGAAAGTGGGTGCAATCAAAAAGATGATGACGAGGATGAGGATGATGATGGTGGTGGTGGTGATGATGATGAATGATGGTGCTCTTGTTGGCTTTTTGGATATGCCACACTCATATTTCATATATTTCTGATGTAAATATTTCTCAAATTGTATTACTAACATGTGTATTAAGTATTTTAGGTGATCAAGGAACTAAGTCAAATATCCAACTACAACTATATATTTTATTACTTACAAATCAAGTAGTACCATGTATTTATGTATTCTTGTACTTTTTGTTCAACTTGATAGACATGATGTAAGGACAAGTCATGATCTTCCAAAACCTACCCAAAATCGTATCCTACCTCACATAAAGACCTTAGGGTTTATAGGTTTCAAATTAGTCTTTTATAGGACCTCACATACTTTGCATATTCTTGAATAGAGCCCTTCTCGATCAAAATATGTGTCGACCAGAAAAACCTTCAGTTGAAATCTTTCTTGACAAACAAAGAGTCGTTGGGACATCTTTTGATTTTTGACCATAATATAGTTGTTGGAGCATTTTGGCACTCAGAACACTCTCAGTCAGAATAAGTTTCAACCGAGATAGTTCCCTATCTAAATAAGTCTTAAGCAAGGAATGTTTGGATTGAAAATTAATTAGTGATCAAACTAGTCATTTCACCTTAATTAACTTCGTCCAAAAGGATAGTTGACTATCCAAAACACTCTAGACACTCCTGAAGTTGTCCTAGACACTTGCAAACCATTCCAATAAATAATATTGGTCTTAGGACACTTGGACACATCCATTGAGAAACAAATTGTATATACATTTACATACACTTGAGCATACTAGCTATCTTTCTCAAAGTTCTTAGTCCCTATATTTCATATTGCCATCAATCTAGACTAGGCCTTAGCATTAGCTTGAGTGTCCTCTCCAGCCAATACAAATTTTCCATTAACTTTGTGGAAGAATATCATCATCACTTGTCCATAGTGATTACTTGTAAATCTTATGAAAAGAGTATTGTAATCTCCTTATTCCTCTCTTGTTCTTGTACAATGGTGTGTTACTACTTCACACTAATTCAAGGAAGAAGGTTGTGGAGAAACACTCTTGGTGATACTTCAAGGAAGAAGGTTGTGGTGAAACTCTCTTGGTGCTAATTCAAGGTTGAAGGCTGTAACTAAGGTTGTGGAGGTGGATTGTGATCCTCTCCATGTGGGTTACCTTCTGTGGCCCGTTAAAGAAGGTAGAGTTCTCCTTAACCTGAAAACAAGGGTTAGTCTTGTGCCACAAAAGACATGGGTAATTTTTTTGTATTGTGTATTGGTATACAAAAGGAATAAAATACATGTTTCATAAATCCTGGTTGGTGACAACTAGGTAGTGGATTGACGTCTTAGACAGAACCACTCTAATTCTCTGTGTCCTATTATGGTTGCCTCTTTTACTTTATATTTCTACTACACTTTAAGTTGAGTAATTTAATTTGATTAAAATTATCATAAAGCTCTATTCACCTCCTCTAGATCTTTCATTTGGTATCAGAGTAGGTCTTCAAGGATCCCTCATCAGTCTTGAAACAATGGGGGACAGTGTAATTAGCAACCTCAGTGATGAAGAACTATCGGCAATCCTTGATGGATCCAACTACAAGCAATAGAAGCAAGATATGCACTTATATATTAAAGGTATTGATGCAAATATTTAGAATATGGTCATCCACTCTTATAAACCTCGTACAACAAAATTTGAGGAATGGGTCAAGCCAACAGTAAGAAAATCTAAACTCAATGCCAAATCTGTAAGTATCTTATACTCATATTTATCTCTTAAAAATTGATAGAACATCCTATTGTGAGACCACATATGAAATATGGAGAATACTTTTAGTTACACATGAAGATACCTTACTAGTAAATAATAATAATATATTTGAGCAAAAGTTTGAATCATTTCATATGCAAGAAAATGAAACTATTTCTTAAATCGACGATAGATATTCTTCTATAAGAAATAATTTGAGTACCGATGAAGAATAATATGTTTCCAAGATGAATATGGAGCAACTTATCGGGGACATCTATATATTTGAAGTACAACTTGAAGAAGAGGAAAGGTAAGAAAAAGAAGCAAGGTGTGTGGAGAAAATTGTTGCATTCAAAGAAAAGTCTTCCTCTTCAAGAGACTCTTCTAGTAATAGAGAAGAATTTTTGCTAAAGGTAAGAAAAATGTACTTTGTTCTTCTAACAAAAATGTTAGATCTTGGAGATAAAGGTCTGTGGCAATCTCAAAGCCCTAAATTTAAGAAGAAGAAGAAGGCAATAAGGAAGGTGAAGAAGGGCATACACATGATGAAGATAAAACTCAAGGTAATGATGGTGATGTTGAGGTATCTCTTTCTAGTTTATTCAAAGATGATGTTATGGAATTTTTTCTGAATAAAATTGTAAAATTGATTACTATTACAAATTAGATAAATTATGAACATCTTCTTTTATTCATATGCTTTAAGTTGATTGAAAATGGGTAATTTTTGTGACAAACAACCTCTCGGTCGAAGAACACTTCCATCGAGGGGGAAGTCGTTCAGAAAACAACTCGAATGAATTACTGATAGTAAGTTTTTAATTTGGCTATCTTATAATTGGTAGTTAGAGTCAATTTTATACATGATTATCTCTTAAAACAAAAATGAGACTGTCAAAAATCTAATTTGAATGTTTCAAAATATTGCAAGGAAATATCTAAATTATGCATCTGTAAAATTCCTTTGGCTTGGATAATATGCGCTTAGAACTTGTTGAAACAAATTGTTTAGTATGCTTGATTCCTTAAAACTAAATTTGCTTAATGAACAAGATACTATTCATGGATGATCTTATAAGCACTCCCTTATCAAGTCATTGCTTTTAAAATTTTACCTATCTTTGTACTCATGTCAATCGTAACACTTCAAGAAATTTTTGATGATATAACTTCTATGCTTAAAGAAGATCAAGAATTTTTTACTAAAGTGAAAAGTTGAACTTATCCTTTGAAAAAAATTCAAAAGTAGTTACATTCTCATGTTGGTACTCATGAATTTGACTATATTCCTTAAACATGCTCTTATCAAATGCATTAGTCATGAAACATGTCTTGCTTTCAGATGTTATGAATTCTCATGTCATAGAAAATGATTTGGGTACCATTATTTTTCCCTAGATAGGAAATAAAAGATCATGAGCCTCATTTGCAAATCATTGTTTTGGTATTAATATGTGACATCACCTCATCTACTTTAATTAGGCATCATATTTAGGGGGAGTATCCCACTAAGGATGAGTCATCATGTATTTATACTTTCTATCCTTTGAGATGACAACGGGGGACAAATTATTCAAAGAAAAAAAATCCTTCATTTGTATTTAACATAGCTTATTTGAATATTTTAAAACTTGGGTTTCATATTCATATATTTACTTGATTTCTTGGTTTCTTGGTTTCTACATCTGACATGAATGTTTTATCATAAAGTTAGGGATCTTAAATGGCTATCTTTTAGTAAATATGTTTATTTGAGATCTTTTTAAAAGTATGGGATTAAGGGGG
Organism: Alisma plantago-aquatica; assembly: GCA_963693085.1. Taxonomy (NCBI): domain Eukaryota; kingdom Viridiplantae; phylum Streptophyta; class Magnoliopsida; order Alismatales; family Alismataceae; genus Alisma; species Alisma plantago-aquatica. Next base: position 268,580,268 of record OY856410.1, read on the forward strand.
AGCTCAAAATCCTTTCATGTAACTTGTATATATTTTCTTCTCTGAATTGTTTCTCTATATAAATATGGGCTTAACATCCCTTATATTTTGTCTAAAGATACTTTTACTGCTTTCATTTTTTCTCTTAATGGATTCTCCATATCAATTTGGGATTAACACCCCTTGCAACTGGTCTAGAAATACTTTCTTTAACCTCATGTTTATGCTTAATGGATTCTCTAATCATTTATGGGCTTAACATCCGTTGAAAATGGTTGAGAAATCAATTTTAGTTTTATCTTTTCATTTTCATGACATCTCTACATCATGGAAGATTAACATTCCTGACTATTGGTTTAGAGTATCTTTTTTATACTTGAGCTTTATTGGATCTTTTTGTCATGAAGGACTTAACATTCCTTTCATTAGCAATTAGACAACCCTTTAATGTTTCTTGATCGTATGACTTCTTGACTATGCCTTAATGTCTATCTTTTTTAATTTCCCATATATTGATATTCTTTTTAAATTAATACATCAAGTATAAGTTTTTACCTCTCTAAAATGACTATCTTGTTGAGGGTAAACATTGGTAAGTGTTGACCCTTTTTTACTTTGACAAAAGGGGGAGAATAACCCATGAGATAAATTGACTATCAACACAACAATTTAAAGGTATGAAATTTCAATTTTCTACTTTTGATTTATATTATGAAAATATTTTTCATCATCAAAAATGTATAGATTGTTGGCTTTTTGGATATGCCACACTCGTATTTCATATATCGATGATGCAAATACTTCCCAAATTATATTACTAACATGTGTATTAAGTATTTCAAGTGATCAGGAAACTAAGTCAAAGATCCAGCTACAAATATATATTTGGATACTTACAAATCAAGTTTTACCATGCATTTATGTGTTCTTGTGCTTTTTGTATGACTTGATAGACTTGATGTAAGGACAAATGATGATCTTCTAAAACCTACCCAAAACCCTATCCTACCTCACATAGAGACCTTAGGGTTGATAGGTTTCAAATAAGTATTTTATATGACCTCACATACTTTGCATATTCTTGAATAGAGTCCTTCTCAGTCAAAATATATGTTGAATGGAAACACCATCGCTGAAAATTTTTCTCAACCGACAAAGAGTTGTTGGGATATCTTTTCATTTTTTACCAATATATAGTCGTTGGAGCATTTTTATATGACCCTTGACCTAGCTTTTTGCTTGATCTTGCTTTCTTAGCATAATAAAATGCTTTAAATCTTAGTCTAATTTCTTGAGGTTCTTTAATAACATGTGACATGCTTACGTCTAATTTCTTGAGGTTCTTTAATAACATGTGACATGCTTACATTTTCAATTTGGTCCAGTTTCAAAGATGTTTAAGCTAGTTATGATGTATGTATGCTTATTTTGTACCAAGTTGCAATGTATCCATGTTGAGGATTTTTCTTGCAGTTTGTCACATGTTTGATTACCTCAAATGTTTTGGCATCGTGTTGGAGAGATTGGTGGATAGGGGAGCCCTATTATACCTTGTTTATGATGTAGCACCATGTGTTTTGATGGTTCTAGGGTTTTTCTTGAATGCCCTAGTTTAGGGTTGACCATGTGTGTTGAGCATTGAGCTTTTAGTTTTCAACGGCGACCTTGATGTTTTCTTGGTTCTAACCTCTCCAATCGAAGAGGTTTTGGGGTGTGCATATGTTCTCTTTGATTAATTATGCCTTAAACCTCATCTTTGGTCACTACGATACCTATGGTTTTGATGTATTTTTGGTTATAGAAGTTCCCTTCGACCGATGAGCCTTGTGGTATGTGTTCTCTTCAATTGATGGTCCTTTGGACCAAGTGAGGTCGTTGAACTTCCTTGTTTTTCATGACCCTTGTTGCATGTGCATGTCTAGTGTTTGCATGGATGTTCTATGATGGACAATTGGCATGTTTAGTTGAACATCTATCTTCCCTTATCTCTCTCCTACCCTTTGATACATATACCTACCTCCTTGCATGCATATGATCCCTTATCATACTCTCTTTCTCCCCTCTTTCTTGGAGCTCATCCCTCTTTGGTGGTTGGTGGATAAGGAGGTACCAAGGTTGAAGAGGTGGTCATTTCCCCTTGCATGTGTGGGCCTAGGGTTATAGAGGATAGTTGTGGTCATACCTCAAATGTTCGGGTTGCATACCCTATTCACTAGTACCGTGACCTATATACCAAGGCAGACTAGGTTGTTATGCAGTTGGACTCTATATGTCACTGTGGAGGACTCATACTGACTGAGGGTGGAGGAGATCATAGGAGTCTGGATCTCCTAGATCTTGTATGGAACTAATTTTGACTTAGTAGTGATCAAACATATCGTCTATCCTCGACAATGAGTACTTGTTCTTGATCGTCACCTTATTCAACTATCAGAAATCACTACACAATCTCTTATAACCATCTTTCTTCTTCACAAGAAACACAGGAGCATCCAAGGGGAAGTGCTTGATCTGATAAAGCCCTTCTCTAGCAGCTCCTATAACTGCTTCTTTGAATCTTACATCTCAGCTATCGGTTGTGTACCAGGAACCAGATTGATCTCAAACTTAATCTCTCTAGGAGGGGGAACATCGGGAAACTCGTCGGGAAACACATCTTCAAACTCTTGCACCACTGGCACCTCTTGGATACTAGGACTCCTCACCTTGGTATCCACTACATGTGCTAGGAAAGCCTCACACCACTGCCTCATCAGCCTCTCTGTCATCATCACTGACACCAAGCATGTCTTAAGAATCTTCCTATCTCCTTGGAAGACTCACAAAATATCACTATCAAAGAATGTCGCCACCTTGGAACTATAGTCCAAGACCACCTGGTACTTCTCCAAGGTATCCATTCCAAGGATCATATCGAATCCAAACATGTCAAGTGGCATAAGGTCCACTTGAATGTTTTGTCCTGAGAAAGAAAGAATACAGGTTGGACACACCTCCCGCAATTCGGTAGAACCAACCAAAGGGGTTTCTAAGATAAGACTATCAGATCTACAATTAACCGATAAGGAAAAACTAGCTATCACTTTTCTAGTGATAAAAGAGTGTGTCACACCAGGGTCAAACAAAATAGATATAACGTAGGAAGAAGACAAATCATAATGAAATAACTCCATCTAACATGCGATGACCCATAGATTTGCCACTCCCTCCAGCTGACTCATGGCGTAGAATCGAGTCATTGTCTATTGTCTCCCTCGTCCTCTGTTGGCCAGCCCAGAAGATCCTACCTATGATGCCTAACCACGTCCACTGCCTCCACCACTGTTGAACTATTATCATTGTTGTTGCCCTTGTTGACTCTGTCTCGACTCCTGCATCACCTCTTCATCCTTCATAGGACAAGACTATTGACCTAAGTGTTACACATTGTCCATATTTTAATAATGATTTAAACATTCCATTCATATGTTTCTAATATGTTTATGTAAGATTTATTTCAGGAATTAGGTATATGAAAAGGATCAAATCACTCAAGTCCTAGCTTGGTTTAGCTGAAGTCAAAAGCAATGCAAATGCACTTTTGTGGAAAACACTCCAAACCACCTTAGAACATTTTGTAATCATTTGTATTGATGATATGACTTGTAATTAAGATGAGAAAAAATTAGGGACACTTAGTTCCAATGTTTGATCACTTAAATTTCATTTTTTGAAATTTATTACAGGGTGTTCATTGGTCGAGTTACAAACTCGACCGATACTTACTGAATTTTGGGATGAATGCTGATTGGTCGAGCTTCACTTTCACAGAATGTGGCCGATCCCTCTATAGAGCAAACTCAATTTAAGTGGATTGGTCGACTTGCCACTAGGAAAAACTCGACCGATGGTTTAAATTGTCTTTGTCATGTAATGTGATCGGTTGGGTTATTGTTATATAAACTCGACTGAATGCACTATAGGGTAAACATAGAAAAAGTGATTCTAACTTTTGGAGGGGTTCAAAACTTGAAATTATATATGTTGCAACCCTCCAAATGGCTATAAAATGTTCACAAGTGTTCCCACACTCTAGTGGACACCCCCAACTATAAATAGGACATCTTAGAGTTCATTCCAAGGTTGCTCATTCATGCTATTCAAGGTCCTTGCCATAGTTGAGTGCTATTAGTCCATGTGAGCCCATTTCTCTCTCTTGATTACAACTCATTTCATGCATTATGAATGAGGTAGGATTCCTATGAGAGAGTTAATATCTTGTAAACTTGTGAAGCTCTCAAGGTCTCTCTTTCACTAACCCCCTTTCTTGAAAATCAAGTTGGTGAAAGCTTCTCCAAGTGAAGGATGTGGTGCAAGATTCTTCAAGTTGTAGAAGAAGGAGCATAAAGCTTCTCCAAGTGAATGAGGAGGACAAGGAGGAAGATACAAGGATCTTGGTGGGTAAATCCTCAAGGTAAAAGACTTAGTGCAAGAAGGGGATATCCTTAGCGAAGGCATCTAGCTGCTTGTAAGAGTGGGTAAGAACTTTATGAGGTAGATTACCAGCTCAAGAAGTGGGTAAGAACTTTATGAGGTAGATTACCGGCTCTTTGATAGGTAAGACCTTGATTGTAAGGTTGTTGGCTCCATTGGCCTTAAAGGGGAGTTGGGTACTTGTCCCAAAAAAGGAAGGTCATATGTTGTAACTATTATAAGTGAATATAAGGAGTAGATGTCTTAGAAATCCTAGAGCTTGACCTCTCTAGCTAGTGGACTGACTTTCTCCTAGTTTAGAGAGTGGGAAACTCTAAAACATCTTGTTCACTTGGTTGCTTCAATCTCTCTCCTCCTTGCTATGTATGCTTTAATTTCCATCAAATTTATTATTTGCAACTAAACTTATTTGAAGTAACTTGAAGGTCTAACAAGTTTTGTGTGAGTGTTTTTATCTCTATTCACCCCCCTTCTAGAGCCCTTAGATCCATCAAGTGGTATTAGAGCCACAGTCTTCTCTGAAACATCTCCCATGAGATGAGATGATGAACGACTTACTTAGGTCACTCAACCTAGAGGGAAGCTTCTTCATGCGAGTACTGGTCTTTCACGGCACCAACTTCCTCTATTGGAAATGGAGAATACAGTTCTTTCTCCAAGTAACCAACTATGACAAGTGGAAGGTGGTGATCCTCCCATACATGGAGCTTCCTAGTGATGTATCCACTTGGGATGAAGCTATATTTAAGAAGGTGTAGCTCAATGCCAAGGCAATTAGCATCATATATGCTTCCCTCACTCCTTCTGAGTTCCACTGGAACTCATCTTGGGACACAACCCATGATATTTGGAACAAGTTATGCATCACATATGAAGGCACACAACAAGTCAAAGAGTCTAAGATCTACATTCTTAATGGACTGCTCGAGAACTTCAAGATGGGAAAGAAGGAGAGAGTGGCAGACATGTACTCCCGGCTCAACATCATCATCAACTGGTTGGCTGCTTTGGGCCACACCTTGGATAGGGGGACCATCAACTCAAAGATCCTAAGCTCCCTTCCTAAGAGATGGGAACCCACGATGACTTCAATTGAAGAAGTTAGAAGCCTTGGAGACTTAACCACTGAAGATCTCATTGGCAACCTTCAAGCCCATGAACCAAGGCTAGACAAGCAAGAGGAAAGTAAAAAGCAATAAGAGAAGGAGTCAAAGAAGATAAAAGAAAATGCCTTCAAATCCCAAGTGGAGGCAATGATCCTTCCACAACAACTTGCTTGCCGGTCCTCTCCTACCTCCTCAAGTGAAGATGATGGCCCTAATGACCATGAAGCCAACTACTCTAAGGGAAAGAACTTCAAAGGAAATCCTTCATCATCCTAAACTCCTAGGTGCTATGAATGTGGGAAAAAGGGGAAGTACAAGAATGAATGCCCAAAAGCCAAAAAGAGTTACCACAAGAGCAGCCATAACAAGAAGGATGATTACAAGAAGGAAGGCAAGTAAAAGAGGAAGGATAAGAAGCAGAAAAGAAGCAAGGAAACAACTTATGTAGCTTGGGAAGAACCCTCTTCAAGTGGCTCAAGCTCCAATGAAGGAGAGTGCCATCTTGCACTCATGGCCTCCATAAGTGAAGATATTGGTGAGGTAAGTGATGTAAGCTTGCATGAGTTATCCAAATGAACTCTTATTGAAATGCTAAATGCAACTCGTTCCACTAATTCAAATTGCAAGTCTAAGAAAAATTGGTTGGGTAAGATTATTGATGATCTTTATGCTAAAATTGACATCCTTGGTCAAAATGAGAAAGTGCATATTGAGATCATTGATTCATTGAAAGGCCAATTTCTTGATCTTGAGCTCCAATATAATGGGGTTGAAGTTAAGAGTGGGATCTATCTTTAGAGTATCACTAGTCATAAGGAAGAGTTCAAAACATGCCTTGATGAGCTTGAGTTGCTTAAAACTAAAAATATTGACTTAAGCTTGTTTGTGATGCTCGTAGGGATAATAAAAATGTTTATCTCGATGAGATTAAATTACTTAGAACTAAAAATGCTAGATTTCTTGCTCAAGTAAATCATTTATTGTTACAACCCCAATTTCTGGGTTCATTTGGTGAGAAATGCAATTCTTCATATTAAGGATAATTGAACCAAGAATGGTATAATTTGTTTTGAATACATGGATTTTTTTTACAATAGGATTGATGTCTGTGTTGTGGGCCTTATTGGCTATTGGGCCCAAATAACAAGGAAATTCAATTAGTAAATGGATAATTGAATTCTGAAGAAAAGAAATATGTAGAAACCTCTAGAAGGCACATCCAAAGAGGATTTCGTGCCTCTTGGGTTCCTTGGGTTCCAAGGAGTCCAAAGTTGCATAAAGAAGGCAATAAGAAAAGAAAAGTTCAATTAAGTATTTCTTTAATAAGAAAGAGATTGAAAATAATGTTAAAATGTTGGAAATAAGTGGGAAAAGCTGTAATTAGGAGATCCTTTGTGAAATTTTGTGTTACAAGGATTCCTAATGATAAAAGGAATACCAATGAGGAAAATAAAAGAGAAATAAAGAGAAATCCTCAAAAAGAGATATTTTAATGAGAAATAAACAAGATAATGTGAAAAGATGCATCTAGAAGGATAATAAGTATCCAATAAAAAGAATTTTGAAATAATAGAGTTCCTTGGGATCCAAGGAGTCCCAATGAATAAAAATAGGAAAGAGAAAATACCAATAAAATTAAATAAGAAGGTAATATGATGCATAATGAATGATTTAGTAGTATTATTAAAGAGATGGTATATTCTATTAAAAAGAAAATATAGTTTTCATGGCCAATGAATTAAAAGCCAAGCACAAAAGAATAAAAGTGATAATTTTTAGATTTTCTTTCCATTATGAGATTCCTTGATAACCAAGGAATAGGGATAAATAAGGAAATAACTAAAAGAAACGAGTTGTGGAGTTATATATTTATGTGGGTGGGAATATCATCCCTTCCTCGTTGGTTTCCCCATCCCTTCCGTGTCCATCTTCATATGTTGAGAGCCTCTAGGGTTTTGCGTAAAGCCTGTGTAAGGGCCTGAAGGGTTCCTCTACAGATGGAGGGTTCCTGGATTCCATAGCCTTGAAAGAGAGAGGCAGAGAGAGAGCATGGTCATGGTTCTTTCCCCAATGAGGTCTGCATCCTTTCTGTTCTACCCTTGATGGATGCAGCCATAGTAAACTGGAATGTGGAGGTTTTTAGCCTGGTAGAGCGTGGATGCCTAGGAAGCAGGTCGGGTGGCGCTTCTCAGGTTTGACGTGTCGATGATCTTCTTCAAGGTCCCTCTGCCAACTATTCAAGGAAGGGGCTAACCTCTTGGCTCCACTAGGGGTATTAGACTCCTGGGTTTGGGCACCCACTCCTTGGAAACTCCTTGAAGTAGCTTCGACGTTCTTGGTGAGCATGGGAACAGGTCCTGGTCGTCGCTGCTGCTCCAGCCATGGTTCTTCGCCGGAGTTTTTCCCCAGCCACATGTGACGGCATCGGCCTAAGTCCGCATCTTACTTGAGTCCGCAGTCACCCACCGGAGGCGCGGGGCTCCACTCTGATCGCTCAGCGTTCAAGTTCGCAGAGCGAACGGCCGCCGGGCTGCTCTCGCGGTGCCTATGCACCAGGCGCATCGCACGCGAGGAAGAAGAGGGGATAGAGTCAAAAGACTCTATTTCCCCTCTACGCACGTTCAAGACCCAATGACAGAAGAGTCCTTTCCTCCTTTTTCTCAGTCGGATCCCGGTAAGTCAAATAAAAAGACTTAGTGCTGATGTGTCAATGCCTCATTGGCCCCAAATATCTTTTATTTGCAAAAATTGATAGAAATTACTAGGATTGTCTAATGAGAAGACTTTATATATGAAAGTTGTATAGAAAAATACGAGGAATTCAATAAAAATGATTTGAGAACCTATTTCTGCTCTGTTTTGCAAAAGTACCATAAATTGCTAATAAAGTGTATTAAAAATTGATGAGAAACCCTAATTGAGTGTTAAGAGTGTAATTTGGTGAATCAATAGGTTAAATTGATAAGTTTAACCTTGTTAATGATAAAGGTGGTTTGATTATCTGTTTGAATGCAAAAGTGCTTAATTTAGAGTTGTAATACCTAAAAGAAGGTTAATTTACATGGAAACCCTAATTTGGGGATAAAAGGAGATAAAAATCATATTTTTGTGGAATAAGATAATCAGATGCTTAATAAAGGAAATTCAATGAGAGATTAGGGTTTTTATGTAGTTTTGATAAATTAAGGATGATAATAAGGAAAGGAGTAAAAACCCTAATTTCCAAAGAAACCCTATTGCATCCTAATGAGACTTAAAAACCTTAGAAAGGTGTCCCAAGTCATTAAGGAGTTGTTTGGGATATGCTGGTGACAATTAGACATTATACATGTTTTCAGGATCAATGTTTGCTTGATTGATTGATTGGCTTGCTTGATTGGACATCTAGTTTGATTTGGATAAATTGTTGCTTGAGATCTCCAAGAAAGGTATGTGGTTACGATTATGAATAACCGCTTTAGTTTCCCGATGGATTCTCGGATGTTTAATCACATTGAATGCAACTAAACTGTTGAATGTTTATTTATTTCTTGCAACTATAATGTGACTACGATTATCACATAAGATATGTGCCTACTAGCTCAGATCCCGGTCCCCTCTGTGTCGTAATGGCTGACCTAGTACATGGCTACCTAGAGGGTAGGTCCATCAGGTCATGAAAGACTTTGGTTGCCTAGAGGGTAGGTCCATCAAGTCACCTTTATAGAGGTACCATATAAGTCCTTACAGGGACAACACAGAGTTGTGGATAGGTATGGATTGAGTAGTTTGGCTTAAAACGTAATTTTGATTGTTAAATGATTAATTGAGTGATTACATTGTTACCATAGTTGCATGTTTATTTGTTTCCCCCACATACCAGCTATGGCTGACCGACGTTTTGTTTGTCGGCGTTTTAGGTACAATGAAAAGAAGAAACAGTAAAGTGGCACATGTGATACTAAATGAGAATTAAAGTGCAAAGGAGGATTAGATAGATTAGTATCGGTGTGGATAGAAGTTTAGAGATCCAAGTTTTCAAAAGGTATGCAAAATTTTATTTTCTTACAGCTTTCAGTATAGTATGTTAAAATTTGATAATTATTCTTGGTTAATTGCCGAACCTTTGATCCGGAAGTAATGGGTGCGGCTTTGACCTCTCGGTCTCCCATAATTGGGGGTTATCGGGAGGTGGGGTCGTAACATTTGGTATCAGAGCTTGGGTTCCTCAGTTAACCATTAATAATTATTAAATTTTACAAACTCCATAGAACCCAAGGGAGTTATTAGAGGATTATCCGAAAGACGGAGGTGTCTAGAAAAGGATCACGACCGGGGGCTGGCAATATTTTCCTCCGCACCGCTAGTCGGAATACGAGGACTCCCAGATCTATGTGACTGCATGGCCAAAGTCTTAGGGTATGAATTGAAATAAGATACATTTAGGACTTCTCATCTTATTCATCCCTTCTCATCACAAAATTCTGATAAGGACATAATGGATTAGGGTTTTCTTTCTTCTCCTCACCCTCTTGAGGTATGGGTAAAGTTGATAAGGATTAAGGAATCCTCCACCAAATTAATGCAAACCATGTAAATAAGATGTCATGGACATAAGCTTAATAGATTAAGTGCAAACTAAAGAATAGATACATGCTTAGGCCGTAGGACATAAGTGGTCATGCCCTCAGAAGAGACCTAAGGTTAGACCTTCTTATGAAGAGGATAGTTAAAGAGAGTTAGTTTTGGAGATAGAAATCTCCATTGCAAGTAGAGACCTGGTACATCCTCAGAGGATGATGTTAACCCTAACCCTAAGTGAAGGTTAGAGAGAGAGATGGCATGATGAGTTAGACCAGGTGTTTGGATGGATATGCCTTGCATGCCATATGAGCCATTGGATGACCTAGTACCCCTGGTAACCCAACCCTGGGAAGGGTCGAGCAGGTTAGAGTAAAGGATAGCTCCTCCATGGATAAATCTAGAGGAAAACCTATAGAACCCTATGGGCTTGTGCAAGTAGGGTATGGCTTGCACCCAGGGCACGTCAGTAGTAGGATGAAACCCTGGTTAAGGAATCATGATGGACGGCTTATGAAATAAGCATAAAGGGCTACGGATGGTCTTGAGCAAACATAAGTTCGAGCCTAGGCTTCACCTATGTAGAGGATGCTTTTGAGGTTGATCCATCATGAAGAGGGGACCTCTAATGGTGAGGTTGGTTGTAGGGTTAGCTCTAGAGAGAGCAGGAAACCAAGCAAGAAGGTTGGAATCCTAGACTCCGGGATACGAGGAGAAGTCAGGAGTTGAGGTTGATGCGACCTAAGTGGATGATAGTGGTTGTCACATGCTTGACCCCTAGAGGTTGATGATGTCTTGGTTGACATGGGAGGAACCAAACCCTTGAGATAGGATGAGGCTTCTGTCACTTATGAGCCTATGGTATAAGAGTTTACCTTCTGAGAAAGGAAGAAGAAGTTCTGTATACCCTGGAGAGGATTAGTAACAGGTTATGAGGCCTTGTACCTTGTTGGTTGTCCTTGAGGAGGACCCAACTCTAAGTGTTGCACGAGTTGAAGGATGACAGGAAGTACATGTCATGCCTTTTACATGCTTGATTCGTGGTTAAGAATTTGAGCATGCAGTTGGACACCCAAAGGTGAACCTAGGGTTCCTAGGCCTAAGAGGGGAAGCAGTGTACCTAATGCTCATGATGAGAATTGAGTTCCTATAGAAACGAGCATGGTACTCCTCATGTATAGAGGAAAAGGGGAGCCCTTTAAGTTTAAGGTATGTTTGATGAACCCCTCACAACTAGGTTGATGATAAAGAAAGGTATGATCTTGATCCAACGTCGAGGAAAGAGGACAAGTATGACCTAGCATGGTTCGGTAAGTGATCTGCGTGTGCCTTAATGGCTTGCTAGGGTTAAGTAGGCTCGTGTGGATGTAAACCCTAGACCTAAGAGCTTTTGTGACCTTAGAGATAGTTTTCCCTCCCATCCTGGGAAAGGGACCCTCTTTGGAAGGGTGTATATCAGTTTTGTTGGTTCAAGGTAACCTAAAGAGGTCTCATAGGATCTTGAGAAGCTAAGTGAAAGGTACATAGTATGAGATTGAATCTACAGACCCATAGATATCCATCTCTATTGCATGTGAATGTGTGACCATGGAGGTAATCAGTATGGGGCTTGACCAAGGTAGGCAGGTTGCCATGATACCTATGAACGGATGAGAGTCAGCCCATGAATGCAGAAAGAGAGATGATGAAGACATGGGTAAGATTCTAAGTGAACATGTATTGTAATGGAGAATCCTAAGTCTATCCTAGGGTCAGGTAGGGATAAGACCGATGAAAGTAGGAGTTGCCTAATTCCCCAGTTGCACATGACCATAGGGTCGGGAGGTAATAGCTATCATTGTCTGAGGGCCATGGGTTAGGAGATTGATTGCCTTCATGAACTCATGGGACCCAAAGGGCAGATGAGTAGGGCACTCTCTTGATGCATGAGGGAAGAGGGATGACCCCAAAAGAGTCGGTACCCTATAGACCTAGAGGAGATGACCAAGGATATAAACCTCAGTAGGTTCAAGACTAGTTTGATATCATGTTGTTTATGATGAAGAGACATATGTGGCACGTTGCAACTTAGATTTAAAGGTGTACTGGCAAGGTGGGATGTACCATCTCTACTCTTGGAACAGGAAGAACTCTGTATTTGGACTGCAGCCAAATGCTTATTTCCTCTTGTTATGGGGGTGAGAGATAGGACATTATGCATGTCATACACCAAGGATAAGAGATGATGTAGGTTGGAGCGTTGCCACGAGAAATGGGGATAGAGAAGATATCTACCCTGGTAAAGTGAATGATACATGGATGGTTTGTAAACACTAAGAGGAATGAGATAGTACCCTTATGAGGATGTTTTTATCATGAGCTATGTGGAACTTACAAGTTATACCAGGTTGAGTTTGATCACCATGATGATGGAATCAGAGAGTGTTCTTATGAAGATAAACATATAGTTTGAGGTGACATGATAAGTGAAATACATGGAAGTGTAATGTTACCTAATACCTAAGGATGTGAAGTGGTAATGGATGCTCTGGTTGAGATACATCTGACTTGTTTGACCAGAAGCTAGAAAGGGTTGATTGGCTAACCTTAAGTTCGAAAAGGAGAGGCGTTTGGATAACACTCAGATACATTGAAAAGTTATGGTTGTTTGGTTAGCCAGTCTAGTCCTGGATGCAATGAAAGGATGGTGATAAAACCTCAGATGTACTTCTTTGGAAGAGAAGGTGATGAAACCTCGACTAGAGTGGTTTAGGGTTTCGGAGGAATCGATCTTGGAAGAATCATGACATACAGGAAATCATGATTGAAGATCACCGTACACCATGGAAAATGGAAATAGCACTTTAGAAGCTTAAGATGAAGTTGCATGTGGTTTATGACCATGCAAGCCCAGAGGTAAAGGACGAACCCCATTAACCCAGTGTATCGATATAGAGGACAAAAGAATCCCTGAGAGGGAATGCGAGCTCAACACTATGGATGTTGTGATAGGTCTTCCCTGGACCGAGGAAGGTCGAGATGCAATATGGGTTATGGAAGATCGCCTTACCTAGATGACATAAGAAAGAAAGAGTTCTGTCAAGGGAAAGATCCAGTTGAACTACCCATGAGAGAGATGGTTCAACTACACCATGAAGTGAGTTCAAAGGTTCTTGAGTTTGACCTAAAGGTTCACTTCCCTAAAGTGGAAGTAGGTACATGAAGAACTCAATGTTAGTATAGTTATCACCCCTAACTATGGTTAGTATGATCCAGACTAGAGGGTCTGATGAGGGCATGTGTGCTCGTTCAGGGTGATATCTAGAGACAGTTCTTATCCTATGAAAGATGTGACAATGACCACCATAGCCAGTATCAGGTTTTATATGAAGCTCTGTAAGGGAGGTTGTGTCGATCACCACTTCAGTAAGGTGATGTTGGTGAAAGGACCACATGATGGTTAGAAAAGTACCACATGATGGTTAGAAAAAGGGGCCCCAGTGCGTGTAGATGAAGTCACTTTGATCGTGCAAGGGCTGAAAGGAGCCTAGAGACGATGAGAGTCGTGAGCAGATGCAAAGTAGACTGACATACAAGTTACTGTGGGAGAAAATGTGACATGAAAATCCGACCCCTCCAAGTTATAACTAAGAGAGCTGCGTCCCCGATACATGGGTCCATTAGAGATGGATGGGTGGAGAAGGTTAGGTTTGACTCTACCCCTCAGGATAGAGTAATCGGATATGTTTTCCATGTGTCCAATTTAGAGCACTATGTGAGGTACCCCGACCATGTGCTGAGCAATGAACCTAGTGAGCCCCAAGGGAGCCTGAAATGGCCTAAGTCACCTGTGTAGTTTATAGACGCCAGGATGAAAGAACTCAGAGCAAAGAATATGTGATGATAAAGGTTCTTTGGAAACGCCATGAGTACGGCAAAGACACATAGGAACCAATGATGGACATGGAAAGTTTTACCCTGAATTGTTTGTTTGTTTGCTTGTTTGAATTTTGAGGACGAAATTCCTATAATAGGGGAAGGATGTTACAACCCCGATTTCTGGGTTCATTTGGTGAGAAATGCAATTCCTCATATTAAGGATAATTGAACCAAGAATGGTATAATTTGTTTTGAATACATGGATTTTGTTTACAATAGCCTTGATGTCTGTGTTGTGGGCCTTATTGGCTATTGGGCCCAAATAACAAGGAAATTCAATTAGTAAATGGATAATTGAATTCTGAAGAAAAGAAATATGTAGAAACCTCTAGAAGGCACATCCAAAGAGGATTTCGTGCCTCTTGGGTTCCTTGGGTTCCAAGGAGTCCAAAGTTGCATAAAGAAGGCCATAAGAAAAGAAAAGTTTAATTAAGTATTTCTTGAATAAGAAAGAGATTGAAAATAATGTTAAAATGTTGGAAATAAGTGGGAAAAGGTGTAATTAGGAGATCCTTTGTGGAATTTCGTGTTACAAGGATTCCTAATGATAAAAGGAATACCAATGAGGAAAATAAAAGAGAAATAAAGAGAAATCCTAAAAAAGAGATATTTTAATGAGAAATAAACAAGATAATGTGAAAAGAAGGGATCCAAGGAGTCCCAATGAATAAAAATTGGAAAGAGAAAATACCAATAAAATTAAATAAGAAGGTAATATGATGCATAATGAATAAATTTAGTAGTAGTATTAAAGAGATGGTATATTCTATTAAAAAGAAAATATAGTTTTCATGGCCAATGAATTAAAAGCCAAGCACAAAAGAATAAAAGTGATAATTTTCAGATTTTCTTTCCATTATGAGATTCCTTGATAACCAAGGAATAGGGATAAATAAGGAAATAACTAAAAGAAATGAGTTGTGGAGTTATATATTTATGTGGGTGGGAATATCATCCCTTCCTCGTTGGTTTCCCCTTCCCTTCCGTGTCCATATTCATATGCTGAGAGCCTCTAGGGTTTTGCGTAAAGCCTGTGTAAGGGCCTGAAGGGTTCCTCTACAGATGGAGGGTTCCTGGATTCCATAGCCATGAAAGAGAGAGGGAGAGAGAGAGCATGGTCATGGTTCTTTCCCCAATGAGGTCTGCATCCTTTCTGTTCTACCCTTGATGAATGCATCCATAGTAAACTGGAATGTGGAGGTTTTTAGCCTGGTAGAGCGTGGATGCCTAGGAAGCAGGTCGGGTGGCGCTTCTCAGGTTTGACGTGCCGATGATCTTCTTCAAGGTCCCTCTGCCAACTATTCAAGGAAGGGGCTAACCTCTTGGTGCCACTAGGGGTATTAGACTCCTGGGTTTGGGCACCCACTCCTTGGAAACTCCTTGAAGTAGCTTCGACGTTCCCGGTGAGCATGGGAACAGGTCCTGGTCGTCGCTGCTGCTCCAGCCATGGTTCTTCGCCGGAGTTTTTCCCCAGCCACCTGTGGCGGCGTCGGCCTAAGTCTGAATCCTACTTGAGTCCGCAGTCACCCACCGGAGGCATGGGGCTCCACTCCAATCGCTCAGCGTTCAAGTTCGCAGAGCGAACGGCCGCCGGGCTGCTCTCGCGGTGCCTGTGCACCAGGCGCATCGCGCACGAGGAAGAAGAGGGGATAGAGTCAAAAGACTCTATTGCCCCTCTGCGCACGTTCAAGACCCAATGACAGAAGAGTCCTTTCCTCCTTTTTCTCAGCCGGATCCTGGTAAGTCAAATAAAAAGACTTAGTGCTGATGTGTCAACGCCTCATTGGCCCCAAATATCTTTTATTTGCAAAAATTGATAGAAATTACTAGGATTGTCTAATGAGAAGACTTTATATATGAAAGTTGTATTGAAAAATACGAGGAATTCAATAAAAATGATTTGAGAACCTATTTCTACTCTGTTTTGCAAAAGTACCATAAATTGCTAATAAAGTGTATTAAAAATTGATGAGAAACCCTAATTGAGTGTTAAGAGTGTAATTTGGTGAATCAATACGTTAAATTGATAAGTTTAACCTTGTTAATGATAAAGGTGGTTTGATTATCTGTTTGAATGCAAAAGTGCTTAATTTAGAGTTGTAATACCTAAAATAAGGTTAATTTACATGGAAACCCTAATTTGGGGATAAAAGGAGATAAAAATCATATTTTTGTGGAATAAGATAATCAGATGCTTAATAAAGGAAATTCAATGAGAGATTAGGGTTTTTATGTAGTTTTTATAAATTAAGGATGATAATAAGGAAAGAAGGAGTAAAAACCCTAATTTCCAAAGAAACCTTAATGCATCCTAATGAGACTTAAAAACCTTAGAAAGGTGTCCCAAGTCAATAAGGAGTTGTTTGGGATATGCTTGTGACAATTAGACATTATACATGTTTTCAGGATCAATGTTTGCTTGATTGATTGATTATCTTGCTTGATTGGACATCTAGTTGGATTTGGATAAATTGTTGCTTGAGATCTCCAAGACATGTATGTGGTTACGATTATGAATAACCGCTTTAGTTTCCCGATGGATTCTCGGATGTTTAATCGCATTGAATGCAACTAAACTGTTGAATGTTTATTTATTTCTTGCAACTATAACGTGACTACGATTATCACATAAGATATGTGCCTACTAGCTCAGATCCCGGTCCCCTCTGTGTCGTAATGGCTGACCTAGTACATGGCTACCTAGAGGGTAGGTCCATCAGGTCATGAAAGACTTTGGCTGCCTAGAGGGTAGGTCCATCAAGTCACCTTTATAGAGGTACCATATAAGTCCTTATAGGGACAACATAGAGTTGTGGATAGGTATGGATTGAGTAGTTTGGCTTAAAACGTAATATTGATTGTTAAATAATTAATTAAGTGATTACATTGTTACTATAGTTGCATGTTTATTTGTTTCCCCCACATACCAGCTACAGCTGACCGACATTTTGTTTGTCGGCATTTTAGGTACAATGAAAAGAACAAATAGTAAAGTGGCACATGTGATACTAAATGAGAATTAAAGTGCAAAGGAGGATTAGATAGATTAGTATCGGTGTGGATAGAATTTTATAGATCCAAGTTTTCAAAAGGTATGCAAAAAGTTATTTTCTTACAGCTTTCAGTATATTATGTTAAAATTTGATAATTATTCTTGGTTAATTGCCGAACCTTTGATCCGGAAGTCATGGGTGCGGGTTCGACCTCTCGTTCTCCCATAATTGGGGGTTATCAGGAGGTGGGGTCATAACATTTATCTTCTAGACATGTTTTTCCTAGAAAGGATGTTGCTTCTATTATACTTGAAAAATATTCATATTTAACTGAAGGCCTCTGTTTAGAGGCTAACCTGTTGCATGCTAATGATGATATTCCTAGTTTGTCTTCTACCATTATCACTCTTACCGATGATAATCATAAGTTGAGATCTACTTTGCAAACATTCCTCAAAGGAAAGAAGTCCCTTAATGAATTCTTGGATCACTCCACCAAACATAGTGGAAAGAGTGGTCTAGGATATGAGGGTGCTTCAAGAAGCAAAGACAAAGGTAAGAAGAAGAGCAAGGGACCTCCAATATTTCATGGAGAGACTTTCATATCTAAGAACCTTATGGTGTGTACTCATTGTAAGAGTGATGATCATTATTCTACTTATTGTCCTTACAGGGAGAAGGAGACCAACCCAAAGACAAAGTGGGTCCCCAAGCTAACCCCAGATCCCAAAGTTTAAATTGGGCACCAATTATCTTCATTTCTTGTATGTTAATGGAAAATGGATTGTTGATAGTGGTTGTTCCAAAACATGACAGGTGAAATCAGCCATTTCAATAAATTCACAAAGAAGAAAGGAGGTTCAGTGACCTTTGGGAACAACAACAAGGGTAAGGTAATAGGTGGGGGTGAGGTAGGTGATTTACTTTGTATCAAGAATGTGCTTCTTATAAATGGCCTACATCACAATTTAATAAATGTCAGTCAACTTTGTGATAATGATTATCTTGTATTATTTACTTCTTTAGAATGCATGCTTATAGATTCCCTATCCTTCAATGTCATATATAAGGGAACTAGAAATAGTAATCTTTATATTATTGTGCTTAACTATATTAAGACTATTGTTGGTAGATGTCTTATTGCCAATTCGAATGATATTTCTTTATGGCACCGTAGGCTTGGTCATGTAAATATGAATCCAATGAAGAAGTTCAGAAAAAAGGACTTGGTGAAGGGACTTCCAAAATTGGATTTTGAAAAGGATGAGGAATGTCAACCTTGTACCCAAAGAAATCAATCCAAGTCCTCCTTCAAATCCAAAGGAATCCTTAGCACCAAAAGAGTTCTAGAGATTCTTCACATTGATCTATTTGGACCGATGTGTACTCATTCACTTTGTGGTAGCAAGTATTGCCTTGTGATTTCCGATGACTTTCCTCGCTATACTTTGACCTTCTTACTTGTTTCAAAAAGTGATACTCTTGATGTTTTCTCACCTTTTTTAGTGGAAAACGAAGATTCTTTCCAGATTGTTTCTATTTGTAGTGATCATAGGGGAAAATTTGAACACTTTTGTGAGGAATTCAGCTATGCACATAACTTTTCTTCACCTCAAACACCTCAACAAAATGGGGTTGTAGAGAGGAAGAATAGGTCACTATAGGAGATAGATAGGACTATGCTTCTAGAGTAAAAAAACTCCAAAGAAGTTTTGGGCCGAAGTTGCCAGTACTTCATGTTTTGTGCAAAACTGGGCTTTTACTCATCCTTCGCTTAAGAAAACCCCCTATGCTCTATGGCATGGTAGAAAGCCTTCCATTGATTTCTTTAATGTTTTGGGTGTCCTTGCTTTGTTTTGAACACTAAGGGTTCTCTAGATAAGTTTGATCTAAAGTCATACAAGGCTTTATTTCTTGGCTATAGCACTACCAGCCAGGCTTATAGAGTGTATAGCATTGAATTTTGTAAAGTAGAAGAATACATAAATGTTAGATTTGTTGACACTAACCCCTGTATTTTCAAGAATGTTTTTAATGATGATGTTTCCGACCAGGTGATTCCTCTACTGAAAGATCTCAACATTGGTGAAAAGGGAAAAAAAGTGTTAGGTAATGAAGAAGAGAAAGAAGAAGAAAAGAAGGATCCAACCCCCCGCTTTGTAAAGAATCATCCTAAAGAGCTCATCATTGGCAATCCTTTTGAAAGGGTTAAGACGTGGGCTACCTACAACAAAGAACAAGCTGACAATGCCTTCATCTCTTAGCTTGAGCCTAAAGATGACAAAAAAACTTTCAAGGATGATGAATGGATCCTATCTATGCAAGAATAATTGGAGTAGATCGAGAAGAACAAAGTGTAGATCCTAGTGCCAAGACCAAGAGATAGAAAAATCATTGGCACCAAATGGGTCTACTGCAACAAACTTGATGATTAGAATGTTTCTCAGTGGCAAAGTGGTAAGTAACACAACAAAGTTAGTTGCTCAGGGCTATAATAAGCAAGAAAGTGTAGATTTTGATGAAACATATGCACATATAGCTAGACTTGAGTCAATTAGAATTTTGCTTGCTTTTTCTAGTCAAAAAAACTTTCTTGTTTATCAAATGGATATTAAAAGTGTGTTTTTGAATCGTACAATTGAGGAGGAAGTGTATGTTGCACAACCTCCGGGTTTTGAACATGACAACTTGCCTAACCATGTTTATTTGTTGCAAAAAGCTCTCTATGGTCTCAAACAAGCACCTCGAGCTTGGTATGAGAAACTGTAGAATTTTTTGCTAGACAATGGCTATATCATGGGAAAAGTTGACTCTACCTTGTTTCTTAAATACACTTCTAACAATTTCTTAATCATTCAAATTTATCTTGATGATATCATTTTTGGAGAAATTAATCTTGATTTTTGCAAGGAGTTTAGTGATCTTAAAGAGTGAATTTGAGATGAACATGATGGGGGTCTTCCCTAACTTCCAAATCAAGCAAACTAAGAAAGGTAACTTCATCAACCAAGGCAAGTACACAAGTGAGATACTCAAGAACTTTGGGATGGAAATCATCAAGTTGATGGACACCCCCATGTCAAATACCGCCAAGCTTGATAGAGATGAAGAAGATGAAATGGTAGATGAGAAGATTTATAGAGGTATGATTGAATGTTTACTTTATTTAACTGCCTCTAGTCCTAACATAATGTTTAGTGTTGGCTTGTGTGCTCCCTTTCAGCCAAGTCCTAGGAAATCACATCTTATAGCGGTTAAGAGGATTTTGAGGTATCTATACAACACCCCAAATTTTGGACTATGGTATCCTAAGTCAAGGGACTTTACTCTTACTGCTTATAGTGATGCCGATTACACAGGATTTTTGATTGATAGAAAGTGCATAAGTGGTACTTGCTTCTTCCTAGGACCTTGCCTAGTCTCTTAGTTTTTCAATAAGAAAAGCATTGTGGATCTATCAACTACCAATACATTGCGGATGGAAGTTGGTGTGCCCAAGTCTTATGGATGAAGCAAATGCTCCAAGGCTTTAACATTCATTTTGATGCTTCTCCTATATTTTGTGATAATACTAGTGCAATTAACTTGTATGACAATCCTATATTTCATAGAGGCCCATCATCATTTTCTTCCTGACCACATTGCCAAAAAGATATTTATATCACGCATGTGGATATGAAAAATCAGTTAGCAAACATTTTCACTAAACCTCTAGCTAGAGAGAAACTTGCTTTTATTAGATCAAAACTGCTTATAACTACTCTTAATGATAATGACATGCCTTCTAGATAGTTGTTCTTTTACCTATATGTTTCTTGCTTAAAATTAATCATGTCTTGCTTGATATGTGTTATCATTGCCTTATTTCTATGCCTTGTTTTGCACATTTGGGGTATTTTTTGCAAACACTTTTTTATCACAAAATAGTACCCTATGATGAGTGAAATGTGCCTCAATATGTATAAAATAAATAATAGTATTTTACCTATATGTTTCTTGATTAAAATTAATCATCTCTTGCTTGATATGTGCTAAAATTGCCTTGTTTATATGCCTTGTTTGGCTCATTTTGTGTATTTTTTGCAAACACTTGTTTTATCACAAAATAGTACCCTATGATGAGTGAAATGTTACTAAATAAGTCTAAAATTCATAATAGGATAAAGAAATAAATTTAATTAGCACCCTAGAGACTAGGAATTAAGTTTCTAAGTTTTTAGATAGGCTACCTGTCGGTCGGAGTTGGCAACTTGGCCGATCCCTTAGTCGAAGGTTATGCAAACAGGTTGATCGGTCGAGTTTCCCAAACTCAAAACTCGACTGATGGCCGAGATAGACCAAAATTAAGTAGGGTTCAACTAACATTTATTCCTCTCAACTAGAGAAAATGCCACTAATTTCCCATCTCCAGCTCCCCTAACCTTCAACCCTAGGTTCACACATCCCTTCCCTTGCCTAGTCTAGCCTCTCTTGCTTCTTCCCATACCCTTCTAGGTGGTTAGATGACCTATTTGTGAGGATCTCTTATTCTTTTAGTTGTTTTTGCTTCTCAAATCCGTTTTCATGGCATCTAACCAAAGGAAGAGAGCTACACCAGGTGGAGTACCTTCTTCTTCATCAAATCCTCGCTTGATATCCTTTGACGACACCTTATTTGTCTCCTCTAATGCTATCAATCTTTACAAGGAGCTCCTCCCTAGGAACCCCTTCCCATTTAGAGCTCTTTTTTAGCCTTGTCTCAAAACAAAGAAGGTTATCATAGAGATTACTGATCTTTTCCATACCCATCACCTAGGAGCCTTGTCCGTAGAACACCAATGCTTTCAAAATTCCATTACAAGCACCTAGGCGGTCCATGAATCCTATGCTAATCTTTCATGGAACTATGACACTTTAGTACCACCACCTAATATCTAGGTCATACTCCCCTCCATGATTTTTGGGATTAAATTCATAATCTCTGAAGATTTCTTGAACATCTTTTTCAATGGAATAGAGGTCACCAACATATGGAGAAAGATTTATCATGACTATTTCAACCTTTTAGACCCTGAGGCTTTCTACAAACGTTTTGATCTTACTCTTCCTATCATCACACATTTTGAAGAAGCCTCAAGTACCCTATAGGAAGAAGCTGACCTTGCCATCCACTTCCATCGATCTGAAGAACAGACTACTCGCATTAGTTGTTAACTGCAACGTCCACCTAAAGAAGAATCAAATGGAAATTGCAGAGAACACTGCTGTGATTATGTATTGTCTTCTAAAGAACATTGGAGTCAAGTGGTCCCGTTATATCCTACATCACATTACCTGCTTGGACTTTGGGAAGAACACACATGGTACCCACCCACCCTGCCCTCCTTGATCTATAGTTTGTTCACTTTTGCCACCCAAAAATCTCTTTTCCATGATCTTAATTACAAAGCTAGTTAGAAAGTAGTTTGAATTAGTGAAACCATGATCAAGAATACCTTCCTTCCTACCTCCTCTACCACACCTGGAGCCTTTAGATCCACCTCCACCTGTGCACCTCCAGCTCCACCACCATCCCGACTTGATCGCTCCTTGTTCAATGTATCAAATGAAGCCCTTATGGGATATCTGAAGCATCAACAGGCGTACAACCTTTAGGTTCATGATCACTTGCACTAGGACCTCTTACAGATCATGTCTACATGAATATGTCACGCAACCATTCCTACCCCTCCTACCAGCCCTGTCTAGGTGGTGACTATGCTTCCTATGCTTATCCTAGCCCCTCCACCTGCTACTTTTGCTTCCATATCTGCTGCTATTGGTGGACCTATCCCTACCCCTGGAGTGCTTCCTCCACAGGCTTTTCCTACTGACCCTTTTTCTACCTTGCTTGCCTGCCTTGGCACCTATGCTCCCACCTTCCCCCATGTACATTTTAAATGCTCTTAGCATGGCTTGGGATGAGCAGAATGCCTTGTGGTCTGATCATGGTTTTGGTCATCCTATTGATGAGGAGATGCTTGACCAGGCTGATGAGGATGATGGCTTAGATGATGTGTCTATTGATGACTTTACTGGATCCTATGATGATGAAGGTGATGATGTTGTCTCTACTACACCTTTAGATGGATATGAAGACTATGAGCCCGAGGATGATGATGATGATGTGGATGATGATTTTGTTGACATGGATAGCATAGATGTATCTTAAATGCCTTAGTTTCTTAGTCTTTAGATGTTGATCATACATATCTTTTTAGACTCTTATGTACTATGCCATCTGGGCAATGTATCAGAGATGTACTATTTTATCATTGCACTATTTTATGGAAGGTTTGTGGTTCTTGGAGTGAGGACATGTTCCAGTGTTCTTATCTTAATCATATGTACCATAGCTCTATGGTAGACTATATCTTATGAGTTTGTGGCATGTTATCCCATATTTTGATTATGACATTGGATTGCTTGTTTCTCTTTACCACGTCTATATTTTATTTGTGCTATGTGGTTGATTGATTAATCCTATATCTATGAAAAAGACGTGTTTTTTAGCTCTTTCTAGCTCCCTATCCTTTTTCTATGACAAAGGGGGAGAAATGACCTCAAACATATTGTTCTATCACTTGTATGATCCTTTTATTGTTAATTGTCTACACATCATGTGACTAGCTAAAGAACCACATAGTATGTATATGTGCTATGGTTATTTTGTGGAAAGACTAACTATGCAGGTTTAAGTAAGCATGAATTGAGGGGGAGCAATTCACATTGTTCAATCATGTATCCCCTTGCAATTCACAAAGTAAAGATTTAACTTTCACATCCTTTCTCAAAGGTAAAGGTTCAATTTTTATATTCTTTTCAATATGTTGAGGAATGCTTTGTCATTGTCAAGGGGGGGGGAATGCTGACCTGAGTCTTACACATTGTCCATACTTTGATAATATGTTGGTTATGGCCAGTACCTCTATGGATGTTGACCTAAGTGTTACACATTGTGTTTTTGTGTGTGTGTGTATATATATATATATATATATATATATATATAGAGAGAGAGAGAGAGAGAGAGTTAGGCTAGAATACAGTCGAGTGTACAGACCACACGGATACACTCAAGTGTGTTTGCATATCAAGACTATTTTTTGTAAGATGTAAACCATTGATCTTCATTTTCATACTATAATTAAGCTACATATAAATTTTGAGTCCATTTGGATGAGTGTAAGTCACTCATCCGAGGGAAACAAAATCGATAGACAAAACTAATTTAAAATGCATAATTTTTGCGATCTTTATAACATGACCTATAAATGTCCAAATATGCTCAAATTTTTTATATGAGTTATTCACAAGATGATTAAGAAGATCAAGGGATTAGATTTTTGAAAAAAATATTGCATCGTGAAAAACTACTTGAGTGTATTCTGCTCCGAATACACTCGAGTGTATTCTAGCCTGACTCTCTCCCTCTCTCTCTCTCTCTCTCTTTATATATATATATATATATATATATATATATATATAATCTATACGCATTTCACTAAATTCGTTTTGTTGGTGGATGTATAGTTGGTTATGGCCAATACCTCTATGGATGTGTGTGCTTGGTTGTATAGTTTAATTCCTATCTTTCAAATTCAGTTTGCATTCCAAGACTTTCTCTATATATCCATATGTAGGTTAATGTTGTCCTCCTTATACTTCCCTAGAATGTAGCTCGAGGCTTCAACTTTTACAATGAAATAAATAAATAGGATTGACCTTATTTTTGGTTTGGCAAAAGAGAAGACATTCTATATCATGTGAGTTGACTGGAGGACCGAAGAGGCGGAAGAATGGAGGAGCTAATCGATAGATTGGAGGCCCAATTGATTAAATGGAGGATTCTATATAGCCACTTGAACAAGGAACCAGTTGACCGACAGGTGGAGGTGAATCAACAGACATGCCGAAGAATTGATCGACTGGAAGATTCCAATCGAACAATCGACTTGTTTCCAGCACATCAATTTTTCCTTTGCAGGTTGTAACATGTGATTTTTGATCTTAGGTGGTATAGATTCTTTGTGGCTCCAAAAAATTACATTAGTGTGGCCATTACCATCACTCTTATGTTTGTGATTGCATATTTGTGTATGTGGATTTAGTATATATATGATACATATTATAAGTGTGTGGTGATTGGATATGCATATGTACTTATATACAAAGCTTTATCAACCAAGCGTGGGCACACCAAGCATGGTGCGTCCTATATCTTGTGGAAGTGTGATGGTAGTTATGTGGGTCTGCCAAGTAGGGTGAATTACTATTGTGTTGGCTTATGGTTAGGCTTAGCTAGATGATCTTAATGAGATTAAGTACCTAGAAGCATACAATTGGACTACTACAAGGAGTTGTAGATGCAATTGGAAAATGTTGCCTACCTTAATAATTGGTTAGGAACACCGGTGTTGGCTGGGTGATAACTTAACTATTGTCAATATTATCAAATCAAATAAAAAATTATTTGAAAAAATGCAAAATTTCTTTTGTACAAATAAATGGAAATACACTCTCATTGTGATTGGCCCTTAAGAAGGAAAAATCAAATGGGACCAACTTCCATGACTGGCTCAGGACTTTGAGAAATATTCTCACTCATGAGCATAAGCTTTGTGTCCTTGAAACATTAGTTCTAGAGGAACCTACTCCAAATGTGTCTAAAGTTGATACTGATACTTACTTGAAGTATGTAAATGATGTTGCAAACATCAAAGACCTCATACTGAGTTGTATAAACTATGAGTTGTGTAAACAACATGAAATATGGACATTCTCGAGATGGTAACACATCTTAAGAGTCACACAACGCAAGAAAGGTATAATCTCTTTAAAGCTTTGTTTGAGTGCAAACTAACAAAGGGAGATCTAGTACAGCCCCAAATGCTAGATATGATTGGGCATGTGTAACATATAGAGAGACTGAGATTTAGTTTAGGCTAAGAGTTGGCACATTTATGATTCTATAATTGTAGCCTGAAACATATAGCTTCAGTTTATTGAGTGCTATTACTGGAGTAACTTGGTCAAATCGCTATCTGGATTGCTTTTCATGTTGATGAATGTCGAAGCAAAATTGATAAAGGACAACCTGTGATGGCTATCAGTGGAGGAGAGTCCAAGGGAAAAGGTAAGGCCAGGAAAAGTTATAAGGATAGGCTGAAGTTCAAGTCTTCTCACTCAAGATAAGGAAAAGGGTAAGTGAAAAAGAAATATGTCCTTTTTACTTAAAGGAACTAAGGAAGACGAAGCAAGGGATAGAGATCTCTACTTAAGGTATATACATAATTGAGATTAACATCTCTACTTCTTCATCTTAGGTATTGGATATCATATGTGGATCACACATTTGCTCAAATGTGTAGGATCTGAAAAGGAGTAGACTTTTAAGGAGAGGTAAGGTTGAACTGTGTGTTGCTAATGGAGTAAGAGTTTCTTTCAGTGCAGTTGGAACCTATGAGTTATCTCTGCCAAGTGGGCTTGTAATAGATTTAGAGAACTTCTATTATGTACCTACATTTAATAGGAACATAATATTTGTATCTTGTTTGGATAAGAATGGATTTGACTTTCTTATAAGAAATTGGTCGATGTTTTATTAGTAAACATGAGATGTTTTATGGCTTTGCCCCTATGTCCTATGGTCTATACTTGTTAGATTTAGAGACAAGTGTGTATAACATAAATACCAAAAGGTTCAAACTAGATTACTCAAACAAAATGTACCTTTGGCATTGTCATCTAGGACACATTAATGAGAAACACATTTCTAAACTCTATAAATATGGTTATCAAGATTCTTTTGACCTTGAATCAATAGAGACATGTGAATATTGTTTGATGGGAAAGATGAAAAAGGCTCCTTTTATTGGACATGGTGAGAGAGATTGATCTATTAGGACTCATACATAGTGGTGTATGTGGTCCTTTTAGAACAAATGCTCGAGGTAGTTACCAATACTTCATTACCTTTACTGATGACATCAGCATGTATGTCTATGTATACTGATGAAACATAAGTAAAAAAACCCTTGAAAAGTTCAAGAATTTCATTAATGAAGTACAAAACCAACTTGGTAAAAGTATTAAATCACTTCATTTCGATCGAGGTGGAAAATACTTAATCCAAGAGTTTGATGACCCTCTGTAAGATTGTGGCATTGCATTACAATGGACTCTTCCTGGAACACCACAACCTAATCGTGTATCAAAAATAAGAAATCACACATTACTAGATATGTTGCGTTCGATGATGAGTTTTGGTAATCTTTCTACTTCTTTCTGGGGACATTATCTAAAAACTACAATGTTTACACTTAACTACGCACCCTCTAATTGGTTGAAAAGACACCAGATGAGATATGATATAGGAAATGTCCCAATGTGTCTTTTATGAAGATTTGAAGATGTAAAGTGTATGTAAGAAAGCAGTTTCCTGAAACCTTGGACCCAAATCTAATAGACGTTAATTTTTGGATATCCTAGAGAAACCAAGGGATACTACTTTTGTACTCCATCTGACAACAAAGTGTTTGTTTCTAGGGATTTTGTATTTATAGAAAGAATTTATTTCCAAAGAAATCAGTGGGAGGAAGTGGAACTCAAAGAGGTTCAATATCAACAAGAAAAGATTGAACATGTAGAGGTACAAAAGGAACAAAGTGACTCACAAACTATTGTGGAATCTCAAGTTCCTCATATAGCACAAGAACCTCATAGATCTAGCAGGACACACCTTGAGCTTGAAAGATTTGGTAATCTTGTGACTCAAGAAGGTGGTGAGTTGGTCATAGATAATGAGCCAACAACCTACCTAGAAACTATTAAGGGGCCAGGTTCTAAGAAATCTTGAGGCCATCAGATCTGAGACAAACTCCATGTACACCAACAAGATATGGACCTTGGTGGATCCATCCAAAGGAGTAAAACCCATAGGGCGCAAGTGGGTCTTCATGAAGAAGACCACATGGATGGAAATGTACAAACCTATAAGGACAAATTGGTTCCAAAGGGTTTAATACAAGTTCAAGGTGTTGACTATGATGAAACATTTTCACCAATTGCTAAGGTTAATTCCATCAGGATCATTCTTGCCATTGCAACCTATTATGACTATGAGATTTGGTAGATGAATGTTAAAACCACTTTCCTTAACAAAAATCCTTTTGAGGATGTGTAAATGACACACATGAAGGTTTTATAAATCCAAGAATGCAAATAAAGTGACTAAGCTACAAAGGTCAATACATGGATTGAATCAAGCATCTCATGGTAGGAATCTTTGATTTGATGAGGTAGTCTAAGAGTTTGTCTTTAGTCAAAATGAAGACGAACCTTATGTGTGCAAGAAGGTTAGTGGGAGCATAGTTGTATTTGTCATATTGTATGTAGATGACATACTATTGATGGGGAATGACATCCCTTCCCTAGAAATGGTAAAGAACTAGTTGGGAAGTACCTTCTATATGAAGGGCTTAGGCGAAGCATCCTATATCTTAAGAATGAAGATCTATAGAGATAGATCTAGAAGGCTTCCTGGCCTAAGACATAATACATACCTTGATAAAGTGTTGAAGAGATTCAACATGCATGACTCAAAGAGAGGGAACCTTCCCATGTCCCATGGAATTAGCCTCTCTAAATACTAGTGCACTAGTTCTTGTGAAGAACGGGAACACATGAGTAAGATGATATATGTGTCCACAATTGGATCTATGTTGTATAAAATGATATGCACCCATCCTAATGTCTTGTATGCCTTGATCATGACAAGAAGATATTAGTCATATATCCGTGTAAGTCGCTGGATTTTTGTAATGAACTTCCTTAAGTACTTGAGAAGAACTAAATATCAATTCCTTGTTTATGGTAGTGAGGAAGAGTTGGGTGTAAAGGGTTAACCAATGCATGCTTCCAAACTGACAAAGGTGATTATCGATCGCAATCTAGATTTTTGTTTTTTTCTTTAACAGTGGAGTTGTGTGTTGGAAAAATTTGAAGCAAGAAACAACTGTTGATTCTACAACAGAAGTTGAGTAAATTACTTCCTTGAGCACATTAAAGGAAGTTGTTTGGATCAAGAAGTTCACCAGTGAACTTGGAGTGATTCCAATCATTATCGATGCAGTAGAGTTATACTATGACAATAATGGAGCTATTGCACAATCTAGGGTACCTAGATCACATCAATGTTCCAAGCACAAAATTTGGTGTTTGCATTTCATATGAAAGATCATACAGTGAGGAGATGTGAAGATTTGTAGAGCACCGACTAAAAGCAATATTGCTAACCTACTGATAAAAGCACTTTAATAGCAGAAGCATGATGGACATGTTAGATCACTTGGGATAAGATTCATGGGTGATTGGCTCTAAGTGCAAGTGGGTGACTGTTTGCATGTATTCCCAGAGAGCCAGTGATATGATTATTGTAATGTGGCATAATGTAATTGATGTGGAAATAATAAAGGAAATTGTGTCTATTTTGTGTTTCTCAATTGTAAGATAATGATATAATGTAATATATTTCAAAAATTTGATGTTACTCAATGATATATTTCTTCACATTTAGGACCTGAACAAGGAGATCATATGTATGATAAGAGTACATACATTATTGTTATGTCCCTACTCATATATTATTGTGGAAGCAAAATAGATGATAATAATATATAAGACTAGAATGTGTCTAGACCGATGATAAAGTATCATGAGTCATGATATAGGATATTAAGTCAAACACATAGGTACTTGTTAGAGAACATTCTATCGACCCACCTTGAAAGCAATACATTGAACCATTGAATGGTAGTTAGAATTGATTCTCAAAGTGATAGTGGTGAATGTGGTTCTTAGATCTAAAGTCATGACATTCATCACATATCCCTTGATAACTTTGACACCATCTGACATGACCTTTAATAAGGGATACCATAAAGGTGGTTCTTTGGTATGTTTTGACACATGGGGATCAACCATGCATGATGTAGACAGGAGTTGTCCCTCCTATGAGAGATGATATCTTGGTCACTTAGAAAGAAAGACTAAGAACCACATGGCCATGCTCATGTAAGTCAATATGTCATATTGAGCTCATGCTTATCTCAATATTCTACTCTGGTTCAAGAAACATGGATTAAATACTAACAAGATGATGATTCCATGCCTCACATTCAATCTAGATATCATTGAGAAAGGAACTATAAGATCATGGTAACACTAATGCCAGATGTAGGTTAAATTTGTTCTCCAACTTTGCAATTACTTGGGTTGCAAGTATGTGTTAATATATACCACTCATTGTTTGTGATATTGTAATCCAGTTACAAAGATTCACTGCCAACATAATTTGGGACCTATAGGGTCACACACATAGGATGCACCTAGAATAGGAGTTTACTCATGGGTAAGGTTTAACTTGGTTACTTAAGTGTTAAGGTAATCAACTTAAACAACATTGGCTGTCAGTTGGATGACTATAGTGTCCAGTAGACGACTTGGAATGCTATTCAGACAACTTGAGTGTTCAATCGACTAACTCAGAAGTTTAGTTGACTGAATGGATGATCAGTAAGACTGTATCAAGGATCACATCATGATGTTTATTAATTTTCTCATTGAAAGCTAGTATGTTTGTGAATAGGAAAACACTCCAATCAATCAAATGGATGTTCCAGTCGACCTACTGGCATGCCATTCGACCAACATGTGATTACCGATTGCCAAAAATTCATGCAATATATCCCATTGTGTCCCCGGGTTTGTGGAAACCCTAGATGATCCACTCCTATATAAAGTAGGGTGGCCAAGGCTCTCATACAGATCATTCTCATCTCAACGTTGAGGCAACATGAGAGTCGTAGGCATCTTACCTGTAAAAGGGAGAGATAGCCAAAGGGGGGAAAGTTGATGCTAGCACATTGTCAACAGAAGGAACAACTCCTTCTCATTGGTTTCAAAAAAATGACGTGGAGTTTTCGATGGTACTCATGGACTATGTAGAGTGCCAATGTGATGATATGCCACTCTATCACACATTTTATGCTTTTACTATGTGCCTTTTGTCTTGAACGATGCCTGAGTTATCCTAGGTAGACCCTTGTAGGACTTAGGTTAACTAACATCTTTGAACTTGAACCTTGGATGTAAGAGTATCATTTGGTAACAACATAATAAATACAATGGCAATAAAGAAAACACGATGCACTAAAGGTCGTGCATTCAAATCAAAAACCATGATTGATATCAGGGAACAACCTGATTCCCTTATTGTGGCCTATACAACTTTGGTCACTAAGTTGGAGTCTCCAAGAATGTATTGCTAACATCTTGTACTAGCATGTGATGCCATTTTTATATAATCCCTTACTAATTTTCAATCATGACATTAATAGGGTTTCAAGGAATAGACACACATGTGCTAAAATCATCAAGAAAATTAGACATTGTCGACCAATTCCCCAATAAGATCTACACTCTTTTGGGTTGGGTTGCTACTTCTGATGAATCATAAGGGGTTTTAGTCCATCCCCAACTAAATTTCTTAACTAAGTCCAAGACAAGACCTTTAGTAAAAGGATTGGCTATATTTTTCTTGTAGGTACATACTCCCCAGACACAACTTCATTAGATACCACATCCCTTATAGACTTGATGATGACTTAGATGTGTCTATGTTGTTTTGTCAATCTAACCATTCAGCTTCCAATCGAATTTCATTTAAATCACACAATCCAACCTCAAAGGAAGACCAAGACTGTAAGACTCCTAAACTAGCTTAATGTGTAATGGTGTTTACCTTGTATAATGAGATGCTTAAACCTTAACCTAAGATCTTGAGAGGTTATTATATGTGACATTCTTGCATTTTCTTTTTGTTACAACTTGATTAATGTTTGATCTATTTGGCAACAAATGTGTAGGCTTTGGACTAGTTTTCAATTTACCCATAAGTGAGGTTTATCTTACAAAGTGACACATGTAGAGAGTGTTTCTTGTGATTTAGAATCTTGATAGAGAAGAATATGATATGGGGTGCTTTGTTTGAATCATGGATGATGGTGTGACATCATCATGTGATGTTAGGGTGTCTAGGGTTTACATGGTTGACTTGGTGTTTGACCTAGGGTTTGATGTTATGACCTCTACACCACCTATGGTGAGGGTCGTGGTCGAGACATGCTTGGATGCATGGTTGCAAATGCAACGACCTTGTGAGGGGTGGGTTGAAACACCTTTTTTCTAATAACTCGGCCACGCACATGTGACATAGGCTTTTCACCTTAAAGTGTCTTAACCCAAGACAAGTTGATGAACATGGTGTCGTGACCGCAATATGAGGGCAACTAAACCAGTAGGTCACGACATAGTTGTTGGATAAACTTGACCATGGGTATTTGCATGTGAGTGAAGGGAAGGTTATCTCTT
The DNA here is from genome assembly GCA_963693085.1 of Alisma plantago-aquatica. NCBI lineage: Eukaryota > Viridiplantae > Streptophyta > Magnoliopsida > Alismatales > Alismataceae > Alisma > Alisma plantago-aquatica. Next base: position 268,612,744 of record OY856410.1, read on the forward strand.
TGGAGGACATGTGTCCCTTGGTGAGCTATGGTGTTGAAACCTCAAATATCTTCAATTCTCTCATACTTTTGAGTATATAAACCATCTTCTTCACAACCAAATAATCTTTTTCAGCTTACAACTTTTTCTCCTTCCTTGAGACCACCTTTATAGCTTAAAGAGAAAGAAAAATAAAAACTTGATCTTTGGGTGGCCGATTTTTGGTGCATGATTGAAGATCTTGTGCTAGGGTTAGCTTTTGGTGGTGAATCTTGGAGAATTGTCTCTTGGTAAGTGATCTTTCCTTCTAGATCATTTTTTATTCTAAGACTCTTCTTCTTCCTATTTGGTCATGGATCATCCATGGTAATTCTTCTTGAAGATCTCTTTCTTACAAAGATCATAAGCTAGGGTTATCATGGTGAACTTGAGTGAAAGAAGATTTGTTCTTTTTAGTACGACCAAGATCTATTTTACTTTCTCTAAACCTAATACGATCGTGGATTTTTCTTCTTCTTGGAGGTGTTTCCCTTGGACAAAGTGTTAGATTTCAGTTGAAGGTCTTGAAAGCTTGAATCTTGGGAGGTTGTTCCTCACCAGAATCAGGCAGGTTTTATAACTTTTCCTATCTCTATTATATGCATCTTTAAATTCGATCTTACTACTTGATTTATGAATCTATTATGTTGAATAAATATAAAGTTTTGATCTAATTATATGTGTATAAGGATTCAGTTTTATTTTATCCCTCTTAAAACATCTCTCTTAGATGAACTTCATCATCATGGTTAGGGTTCCTTGAACACTCAAGAATATGGTGATGCTCACCCTGTGATGCTTGGTGTTCTAGGTTGATCACCTATTTTGATCCTAGTTCAGATCTGCTATGGGTGTTGCAGGTGGTCGAGACCAACCCCTAACTTCTGTCACGGTCGACACCCCTGGGTAGGGTGGTTTCAGGTTGCAACACGCCCCTTAACCTTAGACTAGTCGTTACCTACTGGTTGGGTTGCAATGTGGCATTGTTGCAGGGTTAGATTTAGTTATTGGCTAACGTTACAGCCAAGATGACTAAGTTTCATGGTGGCTACGCTTGTTAGCTGGTGTGCAGATTGTATCATGTTAAGGTTAGATTAGTTGCAGTCGAGACATGTTTAGGTTGGGTCATAAAACATAGTTTGTAAAGAAAAAAATGACATGTTGTATGACTTGGTCTTGACACCATGCTATATGGTTGCCACACACCTGGAAAGCAACGGCCGTGATGCATTTTGTCACCATCATGACGTAACATTGCATAGACATGGTGTCACATTCATAACGCCATGTTGGTGTCTTCTTATGTCGCGATCGCGATGTTGTGTTTTGATGGTGTTCCGATAGAAACTAGGTGTAAAGATAGGTCCAGACCTTGGGATGTGTCACGATCGTGACACATGGGTTGTGTCTCAGTCGCGACACCCCATACCTAGTCAGGTCGTGATGCCCCGTTGCTAAACAAGTCTACACTCATGTGCCAAGGATGATCAACACTCACACGTTGAAGGTGGTTAAGGTAAACACATGTAAGTATGAACATGGTCTGTACTTAGAGTTAGGTTTATTTAAAAGGGGTGAGAGTATAAATGGATAAACATCAACAATGATACTTGATTCTGCAACAAAAAGGGAAGTAATGGAATTAGGGTTGAGAGGTGGTATGATGCTACTAAACCCTAAACTGATGATATCAAGACAAGTGTGTTCACTCTATTTTAAGAATTATTATTCATGGATAGTATTTTCTCTCTCCTACTTGTGCAACATTAACTTGCAGGTGAAATGAATGGCATAGCTAAGTGAATGCCATGGTGAGCCCTATACAATACAAAGCAGTAATTATGAGTAATGTTGAGGCTCTTTTGTGATATTGAATATGCATGATCGTATAAATTGGTCTAGTGACCTAGTAAGTGCTTTGTGCATAAATGAGGGATTGACATTGCATAGTGATGTGTTGTTAATGATGACATCAAGAATGTCAATATACTAGTGTCATGTGATGACGAGACATGTTAATGTGTTTTATATTTCTGAAGTTGCATCCTCCCTCAATTTTGTAGATTTTGTTTAGGGTTAATACATAGTAACTTGATCGATGCATTAAAAGATACACAATAGGCATTTCTAATCAAGTGAAACCCTAGTCATGTAGTTTCCTTGTATCATAGATCCATCTACAGTGTCAATATCTAGCTGTATGGTGAAATGAGTAATTCCTACGGGAAAACTCAGAGCACATATTGTTGAATATGATAGGTGCAAGTGACAAATATTTCCTTGTATCCTTATATTGTAGAAAAAGTGGTATATTATTCATTATTGAATGACTATGTGTGAGCCAGTTCTGTAGTGTTGTGCCATGTACCAAGGCGGACAAGTTGTTTACAAGACCATAGCTGACTATGAGTTGTTGTCTCTACAAAACTGTAGCTATGGCTACAAGTTGCTATTTTTAGCAGTATGACTATATGTCACTACATTGCAAACTTGAACTGACCAAGTAGTGATGGTGATGATCATGGAGTCTGACTCTTCCATTGATCTTGTATGGTACTGATTTTGACTTAACAATGGTTAGGGTCAAAAACAAATCACATTGGATGACCCCATGCTGTATTTCTTGTACTATTTAGTTTATAACAGTTATACATGCTCTTCATATTCCTTTTAAATAGTATAAAATGTTCTATTACTCAATTGTTATTACCTAAACTACTTAAGAATAATTGCATACCTTATTTATTTTTCTTTATAGTGTTATGCTTATAATATATGTTGGCAAAGAGTTATAACTCTTGTTGGGATGTTTGGTCTCACTTTGTGGGTTCCACAACTTTTTAGGTGGTCGTGGATGAGGAGGTCAAGGTCGTGGTGCAGGTGTAGAGCAGTAGAGTGAGCAGTAGTTGTTGAAGGTTGGACATGATACTAGTTAGAGTTATATAATAGAAGTCTTATGTGTCATCCATGTACTCTCAAGTCTTTGGGGATATTTTGTGTTTTTTATATCGACACATAAATTTTGGTATTATGCCATGTTTTTTTAGAAATGGTAGGTACATATGAACATGATGTAATATGTATAACAATGATAGCTTGATAGCCTTGAACCTAACATGTATAATCTTTTGGCATATAATGAATACAAATGGCCTATGTTGAAGCCTTGTTTACAAAATAACTCCGCTTGAGATATTAAATTGCAATTGGTTTTAATTTACCATGTTTTGTGGATTAGTGATAATTCCACGATTTGTTTTGAGTAAGATCGATTATTGCGGCGATGGTCATCACAAAGAAAATATAACCTCCAGTAAAACAGCTCCTCCTAATAGGAATACACATATTGAGACACCATTACTCCTAAAGTTCATGGCAATCCAACTTACACCAATATATACATTGGCCATAGAAGGATATTTGCCATAATCCATCCCAAGGGAATCAGTTCCCTTGTTATACATCAATACTCTATCAAGAGCCTCCCATTGGGTCTCATTGGGACAACTAGTGTATCTACTTAACTTGATCATGGAAAATATAATGTCTACTCATCTATAGCTTATAAGATACATCAAAATTTTGATTATGTGAGAGTATCATAACTAAGATACAAAAAAACCACTATAATTTTTTAACAAGGGCTTGGATGAATGTATGAAGTATTAACTTATTTACATAATGTGTATTTAAATCTCTCTAGTATCTTCTCAACAAGTGAGATTGAGAGAGTGTAAATACCATGAATAGACCTAGTGATCATAATCCCTAAAATCAAATTAGCGACACCCATATCTTTCAACTCAAACTTGTTGCACAAGAATGATTTTTTCTAATTTGCAACTTCATATTGGAACCAAAAATTTGGATATAATCTTCATATAAGCATAATATGACAAAGCTAGTATTGAATATCTTGTAGTAAAAACAATTATCAAAATCATTTAAATGAAATCAATAGAAGATATCATATATTCAAACTTTTCATGCCATTGTTTAGGGGGGCTTGCTTTAAGACATACAAAGACTTAACAAGTTTATACACTTTGGTATCATTCCTAGGTACCAAAAGCCCTCAAGTTGTTCCACATATATGTCCTCTTGAAGATCCGCATGTAAGAATTCGATCTTTACATCCATCTAATGGTATTGACATTAAAAATGGAAAGCAATGCTATGAACATAGAAATTTTGGTCATGTGAGAAATAGGAAAGTAGGTATCAAAAGTCTATTCCATATTTTTGTGTACCCCTTGGCAACCAATCAAGCCTTATACTTATTGATTCTTCAGTTTGCATCGAATTTCTTCTTAACAATCCATTTACATGTAACTACAGAACAACTAGGAGGATAATGCACAAATTCATATGTTCCATTTAATATAATTGATTGGATTCATCATTAACAACTTCCTTATAAAACTTAGCTTCTAGAGAATCCATATCTTGTTTGAAGGCTATAGGATCATTCTTGAAATTGTAATTGAGGAGCTCACTTCCAAAGTCCTTGGATGTCCTATGTCATTTACATCTCCTTGGTTCAACCATTCCCTCAAAATCATTGATGAATGCATATCCATCCCTCTTTTCAGTTCATCTTCTAGACCTCTGTTTAGGATTTACTTTACTTTTGCCCAATTTTTGAAAATAATTGCAATATACTTACTTTTGACCCATGAATCAGAATTGTTATCATTTTTACTCAATTTTGCAGGTTCTACACTCATTCACATTCTCTCATCTCCACAAGATAAAAGCTTGCTTCACTGCTTGGAGATCAACTGACCAAGAGATTCAATCTCATACTTCCAAGCATTTCATTACTTCAATCAGTCGACTCACATGCCAAAATAAATCCATTCAAAACTCTAGTCGACTATCTCATGAGGCTAATCTGTTGAGTCATTTCATCCCAAGAAGGCACGACCCTCCAGTTAACCATTCCATCCATGGCTCAAACCGGTTGACTCAGTGTCCACATCGGGCGATTCAAAGCTCTAAATGACTGACTCAATTCCTTAGGACTAAGTCTCGGTCAATAGTGTCTCAACACCCCTTTTTAGGGTTTTTACTTGCTTCCTTGGGCCTACGTACTCACGAACCCAAGTCGGGTAATTCAAAATCCGAGTCGATTAACTAGCATCACAAAATAGGCTTTTTACAGTGCCATCGACTAGTTTTTTTGTAGGGTTTCCACCTCTCCTTCCCTTATAAAAGGAGGGGGACTCCATAAAGAAGGGTATCTAAATTTTTGTATCTTGCTCTTAGTATTTAGATCTTTTTTACTATGTTGCTTTTAAATTCTTGCATCTTGTATTATTCTTCCTTTAATAAAATTTCTAGTTCAATTCTCTTCTTGGTCTTCTTTCTTTGGATAATGAATTAAGAAAGGCAACAATTTTACTATCACTAGACCATAGTCCTTTCCATATTATTTCCTCTTTACTAGTTTGTGTCTCACTTTATTCCTTCCTTTGTTCCTTATTTAATTTCCATGGATCGTGAGTATTTCTTCATATCGAGGCATGGGGAATAGACCCATGGCCATAGTTGATTAGATCGATTTATTTATGATATAACTTGTTATATGGTGTTTGTTTGGATTATTACATGACTTAAATGCTTTGCTCTCTTGTTTTGGTCGAATGTTAGTCTTGGGTGATGATATCTCAGATCCCAAGGCTCGAAACAACCAAACAAATGTAGAAAGCTCTTAAATGAGATCTCAGAAGCTTTATTGGGATGATCGAGCAAGGATCTGCATACACCAGGAACAATGGGTTTGCCAAAATTTTGACTTTTGTAAATGCATTTGAGAATGTTTTCACATGCATTCATCTAACTAGTATTCTTTCAATATATTTCATTGATCTAGTTTACACAGGATATGGTTGCAAAACCCATAACTCGACATCCCTTATCATCGAATCAATATTAGTTTTTCAATCGCTCGCTTTCCAATTACCCTTTTCCTTCTTGCAATTTAATTCTACTCATAGATAATCTTTCTTTACTTGTTCTTAGTGTAACTGTCTCTTATCTTGTTCTTCGTGTACTTTTTATTACCTTGTTCTTAGTGTAATCGTTCTTTATTTATTCTAGCATAATTAAACCTTCAACCAACAAACATTTAATTTTGTGTTCAAGTATTTTTTCAACAGAAGCCGATTCAAACTCAATCTTAATCATGTTTTCCTATGGGATTGACCCTTTCTATACTGATAAATTAACCTTAATTGGTTGTTTTTCATGTCTAATGAAAGTGCTTGAATTACATTAAACCAATTAATGCAAAGCCATAATTCATCAATAATCAATATAATTAATTACAAAGTAATTTTGAGCTTAGTTACAAGTCATAAAACCATTATAACTGATTTATAGCCAAATTATAATAGAGAATATGTCTAATATTCAATTCTTGAATTTGAGTTGTTTGACTTGTATTGTGGAAAATTTGGGATTCTAAATTTGATAGCTTTTTGTGTACTTGTTCATTTGAAATGATCTCAAGTAAAAATATGAGATATACATGATGTTGGCTAAATGGACATCATCAAAATCCCTTTGTTTGGAAAATGACAAACATTTCATTCTTGTGGATCTAATGTGCTACTTGAGTATTTTAGGAACAAGGTGGATGACAAAGTTTTGGAAAATCTACATGCTTAAATTGCTTTATTTTCATGATTGTAATCAAATGTAAACTTGTACAAATATATAATGTACAAGTACTTAGATATCATGTAAATCAAGTGTTTAGATCTTCCCTATCCACACACAACACTTAGATAGGTCATCCCTAAGTGAGCATCACAATTGCACATTCATTTCTTACACTTAGCATATGAGTTAAAGTTTTGAAACAGAGTTTGTCTCGGTTGACACACTTCCCGACCGAGATACTCTCGATCGAACATTTTCTCGACCGAGAAACTCCCAAGTATAAAGCATGAACATCTTTGCATAACCTGCTAAAAGCCATCACAGAGAAAGGCTCACTCGAATTTTACTTCGACTGAGACTGTGTCTTGAGCAGGTTCTATAGTCGTTAGACTTATTTCTATAGCCATTAGAGTTAGTGGGAAAATAGTGGTTGGGAGTTGAGTTGAACGTTGCTCCAGACTTACCCTCGGTCGACAAATTCCTCAACTGAGAGACACTCAGTCGACAAACTTCTCGACCGAGAAGGTTTCTATCTACACTTCTCAGAATTAATTAACTAGTCGTTACAAATGCAATTAGTGGATATCTAACAGCTAGTTGAGCACTAAGAACCCCCTAGAAAGTTTCTAGAACGTCCCTAAACACTAGTAGGCCATTCCTATGAATAGGACATGCCTTAGGACACCTAAATTCACTTCAGTACACATACTTGCAATTGAGAATCAATTCTTGTGAGCAATTGAGAAACTTCAACACTTGCTAATCATTTCCATTGCTGGCATTTTGTGTCCTATAGGCTATAATCTCATACCCACTATACTTCCACTTTCATACACATTGGATAGGAGATCAAAATGCTTGATATAGGATTCAAGCCTTGTTCTTAAGTGGTAATTGCAATTTCCTTTTTCCTTTCTTGTTCTTTCTTATTGCACTGTACTCTCCTTGCTACTCCTAGGTTGGAGGCTACGGAGTGGAGAGGGTGAAATCTTCTCAGGTGGATAAGGAGGACTTTGGACTACTTCTAGAAGGTCTCAATGGGAAGCTACTTCAAGGAGGAAGGCTACTTCACAGTGGAGCTTGAAGTTACTTCAAGTGAAGGTTGCTTCAAAGTTGGTGAGATGACTTCGGGTGAATGTTTTCCAAAGGGCTTGGGAAAGTATTTGTAATTTTGTGTAACATCCTTGAGACGGTAATAAAATTCAAATACTTTCAAAATCCCAATTGGAAACAATTGGGTAGTGGACTGACTCCCTTAGTTTTTTCTAAGGGTGGAACCACTCTAAACCCTTGTCTCCTTCTTCAACATCCTTGTGGTTGTTTGTTGGTTGAATTATTTTAAAAATTATTATAAAATCCTATTCACCCCCCTATAGTGTTTTTCACATGAAAGCATTGGTTAAGTCCTCATCAAAATATGGATATCATATATCTATTAGTTCAACCTGGAGGTCAATCAAATTCATTGATGAACCCTGGTTATTGGCCTCACTCATGAAAATAATGCTAAACAATGCAACAAGCCTCAGGGGTTATGATGAAGACCATTTAAGGATGTTATGTATCCACATAGTTAAAGTCAAAAGCACTTGCTTCTCCCATTGGGATCATCACAACCCTACACTTAATCTTATTCTTCAAGGATGAGATACCTGGAGGAGAGAACTACCACATGTCATTTCTTATTACAACAATTCTCTAAGGCCTCAAGTTCCCATCATCTTCATTGATAATGGATCTCCTCTTAAAATATGTCCCCTCAAGACGGTCATAGGCCAGGAGATAGATCGTACTGCTATCCATCCAACTATAAAGAAAGATACAAAATTCAATGGTGCACTCCAGGAAGATCTGGAAGAGATCGCATCAATTCCCACATCACACCACAAACATTTTTAGTATCGTTTATGGTCATGGAGTTGAGTTTATACTTTCATATCCTCCTAGGAAGACCATAGATCCATTAAAACAAGGTGGTTCCATCATCACTGCATCGATATCTGAAATACCAGATGGGCAAAACTACTATTACACTCATGGAGACAACCCAACTGACACCACAAACTATGTGTAAGAATACAAATTTGGACTCTGAGACGACACGCTACACATATCTACCATCATATATAGAGTGAACCACTTGTCATATGATCCAACATAGTATACTCAAAGGTTGCAAGACATGGAAACTAATATGGATCAAGTCTTGGGACCTAGTAGGCATGGACACACTAAAATTATACAAATCCATCAATGCCTAAAGCAGATGGGTCTACGATTCAGAAGTCTTCCATATATTTTACCATGATTCACCAAGATGGAAAGCCAAGTGAAGAACATATCTACTTTGGCCTACACCAAATCATGTAGTGATTTGAGCCTATCTCATCTACTAGCCTCCCTCCTAGAATTCTGTGAGGCTTGTCTAATATGAAACGATGATGGGCATCTAGTTTGTGTGTTATACCAGTGGGCTAGGCCCCGAGCACAAGATTCCCACCTCTCCTTTCCCTACATCATTATTGTTCCTGGTGTTTATATAGACACAACCAAGTATGTCAACCCTTTGGTGGTACCTTACCTTGTTCATGAGTTGGAAGAGGAGGAACATGATGATTACCATGACATTGTAGTCAACTAGAAGATAACTTGTCTCACTAAAATTCACACCCACATCCAGACCACCTAGAACAATATATATCCCAAGGACATTATTGTCTCATAAAAAGTGAATACCATCACTGACATGGAGGAAGCCACTAATATGACTTCAAAGAAATGTGTAATTAATTCTTCTGGGGTACTTCATAGTAATTTCATCCATCCCTGACTCACCATAATTACTAAACTTGAATGGGTGGAGTGACTAGTACCCCAAAGAGGGGTATGGATCCCATGAATATGAATATTAAGATGGAGAAAATGTTTGAAGGATGGAGAATCAACACCATATTTGAAAAAAGTGACATGAAGAATCTACAACAACATATCTATCATGTCCAAACCTTAGGGCAAAATATGCAATTGTCACATGGGAGAGTGGGTTGTTGGAACAGGAAACCACCTTTGCTTCCTAAGAAAATCATTAGAAGAACTACATCATAATGTTGTGAAGATTCCAGAGTGGCTATTATTTGTGAACCATGACACCCAAAGCTTCCACACAAAAAAATACCAAAAACAATCACTAAATAGAAAATAAAAAATAGAATTAAAGCTTCTGTTACCAAATAGGAGTTTGATGAGAAGCTTTTAGTCATGGCATATATCTACGTTGACAACAATGTAGAATTCAAACAAATTCTCATTTCGACTACATATTGAAGGAGCACATACCCTTTCACATTGAGGACAAGACGACAATGATCAATATCAACTGTGACGCCAAGATACACAAAGTTGAAATTGGGGTGTGTCTACCTTAACTTATCAAAGATCATCTTACAGATCTCCTATGCAACTACATAGACATATTCACTTGTAGACACTAAAACATGCCAGGATTGGACAAGAAATCATAGTTCATCGTCTGCTAATAATCTCTGGCATACACCTAGTAAAGTGGAAAGCTAAATGACTACAACCAAAATGGATCATTAAAATCATAGAAAAGGTTCAAAAGGTATTACAATGTTGATTTTCTAGAGCCAATAAACTATTTAACATGGCTTACAACATTGTACTAGTTCTAAATAAAGATGGAAAAGTGTATATGTGGGTAAACTATCATGAATTCAGTAAGGCGTCCCCTAAAGATGCCTTTTAGCCAATGTCCATAGACATACTAGTTGACAACACAGCTAGCCACTCCCTCCTAAATTTCATGGAGGCTTAATCGGAACCAATCAAAGTAAGATGGCTAAGAAAGTCAAGGAGAATACATCCTTCAATGTCAAATAGGGGGTACTCAAGTCATGTCGTTTGGTCTCAAAAATGCCACAACCACCTATTAAAGGTTGATGATCTCCCTCTTTCATGACTTGATGCACAAAGATAAGGAGGTTGCTATGCACAATATTTCCTAAAGATCACATCACTCACTTAGAGAATCAATGGTTGTGAAGATTATCTTTATGTCTTAATCCCACAAGATTACATTTAAAGTTAAGTCTAGTAATCTCTTAGGCTACAATGTAACTAGAAGGGAAACTAAATTCAACCCTAAAAAGTCCCACGCTCTTTCCATTAAGAATATAACTTCACTATAAAAAAAAGGAAATTTGATACATGCTCATTCTTCATAACTAAATCAAGTGTTTCATCTGTAAGTTCACTCCTATTTGTAGGCCCATCTTTGTATTAATGAAGAAAAGTTCTATCTTTTATGAAGCAAAAAGTGTGAAGAGGCACTCTAGAAGCTTAAAAGGATACCTCACCATGTTGCCAATCCTGGAACCTATAGTGCTAAGACATCATCTTGCTCTTCAAATATCAATCTAGAAAATATCAATGGGAGATGTTGTATGCCAATCAACATTGATGGTGAACACACCATCTACTATTTATCATAGAATTTCAATGACAATGAGATTTGCTATACCATTGTCAAAAAGTATTGCATGTCCTATTATATTCAATAAGGAAGTTGTATCACTTCTTGTTGACATATTCACTTCATGGAATGACTCACTTTGTTACTTGTTTGAACAAGCTACCCTCATCGGACGATGCACAAAATGTCTAGTATTGTTGACTATATTCAACATCACTCATCTACCCATGAAAGACATCAAAGAAAAAGCCATATAAGATCATCTAGAGGACTTACATCTTCTTGGAGAACAAACACACAAATATAAATTATAACAAAGACATTGGAATAGTAGGCTCACATGACACATCCCCTTAGATCCAGACTTGTGGATGAACTTCTTTAATAGAACCTTTAGTAGAGAAGGCATCGAGATTTGAGTGGTCTTGTAAGATCCACATGTTGAATAGTTCCTTGTGAAAAGATGAATAGATTTCAACACCACAAATAATGTAGTTTAATATGAAGCATGTGTCATGGGACCCCATATTGCCAAAAAACAAGATGCACATCACCTATAAGTTTATGATAGACCCCACATTTTGGCCTCTTAGGAAACAAATGAAGAACCCATTGTTATAATTCAACCCCCTATCAAGTGTAATTTTTCTCTCTTGATTTCAATTTTGAATAGATATTCTTCAAAATTATGAAAGAGATCACAATGTGTTGGTTGCACTCACCTCATAGATCAAAATCTAATGTAACCAAATATTCTCAATTGAAGTTCAGACAAAATCACTTCTATCCCATTGTTGGTCATTGACAAAGCAAGTAACAACAAATATAAGATACAATTCCATGACATTAAAGCATATTTGAAGAACTAGGTCATCTAATCACTCTCCAAAAGATACCAACAAACACTTGAATGACAATGCATGCAATATGTACTGGGAATAGGAAATGTTTGTCAGATATCATACAGTCAAACCCTTCAAAGGTGAATCTACAAGATAGAGGGTGAAGCTCTCACAAAAGAGATCTACAGAGGATCAAGTGGCACATACATGATCAGAGTTATGCTTTTGAAAAAGATACAAATTCTAGATTTTACCATAATTCCACATAATGGATTTCTTTCAATACATCAACAAATATTGCGTATGCTAGATCTATGGTTATTACATTCGTGCACCAATATACCAGCTATACAATATGGCCATAGCATGGCCTTTCTCTACACGAGGGATCCACGTGAGTAGAAAGATACATCCTAAAGAGTTGAGTAGAAATTGTTTCATTCTAGTTGCAACTGAATACTTCACCAATTGGTTGGAATCTATCTCAACAGAATGCTCAGATCAACATGTGATCAAATTACTCAGGAACAATGTCATAAGATGACATGCAATACTATAAGAAATCATCACTAAAAATGATATGTACTTTAATGTGCGTTGGTTACACAACAAATTCACCAGAGATATTATTCCCTAGAAATTAGCCTTTAAAGTGGCAATCAACTCACCTACAAATGAATAAGTTAACTATAGTACTAGAAGGGTCGATCCCATGGAACAACATGCCTTAGAGTTTTATTCAAAGCAACTGTTGAGAGTAATATTGAAGATCTGATTTTGAAGTGAGAATTTGCCTAAAACAAAAAAAATTGCAAAAGCAAAAAATAATGAAATCTAATATTCAATAAATATTAAGAGATATTGGGGGTTTGGATGTTCAACACCATTGACCATATATTAACCTTAATTGATTTAAATCCTTGATTTTTATTAATTAGACGAGGGACATGCAAATTGTGCCCTTGCAGAACACAAATCTTGCAAGATGTGGGACTCACAAACCTGAGGTCTAAGTGTTCATGAATCATTGTTTAACCGTCCAGTAGGTTTCTATCAAGGATCTCATCAAGAGCTGATGTGTTCCAACCGGTGTTCCAACCCATGGATCACGTGATATAGTCACCATGAATTATAACGAATGAGAAATGAGGGATCATTTCATTAGTCAAATAACAAGATCACATGAAAACCAATCTATTAATATAAATCTTGGAGTCATATACAACTAATATAGAATACAGGATATGGGACTACTCCCCATGCCCCAGTATGGAAAGAACTACTCTATCATGGTAATAAAATTACATATAAGAAAGGGGTAAGGAATCATGTTTCCAAAAGGATCTAACAACACTTTGATGGCCTACTTGAGGAAGTTATCGAGTCCTCCTCTCTTTCCCTTACTTTATGCACCCAAGGGAGTGTCTGGGATGATGTGATATTATTTTTGAGAATGGAGTTTTCCTTGTATTTGTATTAAAATATGCCCAACATTCAGTTTGACTGTATGAAATATGAAGATGCATGATAAGTCAAGTCTTGAATATTCAAATACCAAGCATAATTAGTCAGTTCCCTTTTAAAGATTAAATGTCTTGATTTTAATAGATTTCCAATTGATGCCTTGATAGCTTTGTGTTGGGTCAAAAGACTTTAATTATATTCTTTCCTCCCTATAAAAGAGCATGGTTATGGCTTGTTAAATTTATTGGTCAACTTTCCTTTGTGCCTAGTGAAGGGAGTAATCTTATAAAAAATTAATTAATTTCCTGAATAGATGATGAATGCATATTCATCTATCTTTTACATATTTTTCATAATCCTTTTAATTTGAAATTATCTCTTTTTTAGTAATTTCTAGGACCAAATTGCAATTCACCCACTTATTGATTTATTTTGCAAATACTTATCTCCTTCAGCAAGATGGTCGTCTCACTTCAGCAAGATGGTCGTCTCATGGACCCATATGAGCATCTAGGCGAGCCCAGACGGCTAGGTTTCTTGGCCTAGAATCACATTTGTTCGCAAGATGGGCATCACCATTTGATTAGGGTTCTGAATCTTTGATTACGCACACAGCGACACAAGACAAGCATCCCACATCATCCAGACAACCATCTCGAACATTGCTTCAAGCCTAAGATTGCAACCAAATGGCACCACCACCACCCTCTTTAGGGTTTTGATATGATCCTTCTAGATACAAGTCACATCATCACCAGACGACCATCTCTCCTAGTGAGACGGTCATTTCGCATTGCGCGAGCAGCATATTCCAACAATCACCATTCCTTTGTTCTCTCCCCCCTTTCAGGGTTTTCCATCCCTCCTTCCCCTATAAAAGGAGGGGGACTCAACTAAGAAAAGGGTCCTTAGTTTTTGTATTTGCATTTTAGTTGAAACTTTGTCAATTCAATTCTTAGTGTAATCTTTACATTCAACAATAAATTTTGGTTTTTTCTTCTACATCTGGATATGGCCCTTATTCTTTCTCTTTCTTCTCATTATTTCTCTTAAAGAGGGGGATTAAGAAGCAAGCCATTTAATTGTCACCGCCTTTGGTCTCCTCGGAGATTATGGACTTATGATCTATGGCTCCATATGTTCTTTACCTTGTTTCTCCATTCCTTGTTATGACTAGTGAGTAGTTCCTTATCGAGGCAATGGGAATAGCCCCTTAGCCATTTGTGTTGATCGGATTAAGTTTATATGATTTTTTATACGAATGGGTTTTGGTTTAGAAAATTGTCGATTTAAAAAAAGTGACAAATTGTTTTAATTGTGAGTTAATTCTGGCAGATGAGACTGTGGAACCTAGAATTTAGAATGACTAAACCAGTTGCATGGGGATTTGGAGTGACCGTGGAAAAATATTGGGATGATGAACTAGGAAGCGTGAGCTCCAGAACCAATGAGATCACATGGAGTTAGTCTCTTGCATTTTGTTTACGAATGATTTGCATACCCGCATATATCTTTAATTATCGTGTATTCTCTGATCTTATCTTCACTTTGCCTAAGGTAGTGAAATCCCCTAAGCCTCGATTCTTTCTTCCATTTGATTTTAATCATTTCTTCAACGCTTGTTTTCAATCAATTTTGAAAAAATGTTTTTTCATTTATTTCCGTCTTCTGAGTAACATTCTAGAAGTTTCTCCTCTTTCTGCTAAGTTTCTATTCTAGCAGTATGTTTTGTCAGCAATCGATTATCCTTCAATTATAAGTGTGTATGCACCACCTGCCACACGTTGATTATGCACCTCTAGTTTTTTATCCCGAGCCAGAGCAAACGTCCCATTGATTGGATAGACAAAATAGACTTAGGATGGATAAGGAAGAGATTACCCGTAGCATTGAGCAGACACTTCCTACTTAGAGAGAGGCCATGATGGCCAAGTGCATGTCTCAAGAAGCTTCTTTGTGAGCTACATACATAGCTGAACATGAGTTCTTAGCAGCCGCTCAAAGGGAGGTCAAACGACAAAAACAACTAAAAAAAATTCTACTCTGAAAATCGGATATGCACAACATCCCGTTGTGCCACCTGCAATAACAAGCCCTCAATTTGAGATCCTCACACAATGGATTACCATGCTTCAAACCTCCCAATTTTCTGGGAACAAGGGTGAGAGTTCCCAAGATCACCTGCAATGCTTCACTGTCCTCTGTTCTTTGACCAAGATCCTAGGCATTTCTGAAGACTCCATTAGACTTAGTCTTTTCAAATACTCTCTTTCATGGAAATCTAACAGTTGGTACAATACCATGGAGAGTGAAGAACAAGTCACCACTTAGGAGGCACTTCAAACCAAGTTTCTCGATAAAATCCCCCCCTTCCCTCACCTATGAAATTAAGGAATAGGTTCTTCTCTTTTATATGGTCCCAAGATAAACTTTAGGAGAAGCCTGGGAAAGATTTAAGGAACTCCTATGCCACTGCCCTCATCATGACATCTCCCAATCTCAACTCATTGAGATATTTTGCCATGGTGTTGATGACAACACCAAGAAATTCATGGATTCCTCATTTGGAGGAAATTTTATGTACCAAATTCTAGAAGAATCATGGGGAGTTGTGAAGCGTGCTTCTGAAACACAAGATAGATGAGGAATCGGTGGGGTCCTAGAAGTTTCTAAGGTTGAGGTAAACCCAAATATCCATACTATTTTTGAAACCCTTAAATTGATATCCTTAAAACATGATCGCTTAGAATCTTGTTTCAATGCCTATGAGAGGAAAACTCAACAAGTTAGGGATGTTGAATCTCAATGTGGGATATGCCAAGGGTATGATCATGCTACCCTTCAATGTCAATATCTCTACAACACTCCTATGCAGCCAACAGTTGGCCATCCAGTGGAAGACCTAAACGCCATCCTTAGTATTCTCGGTCAAGCTTACTAAACTCCCAACCAAGCTAGAAATCATCCCAAATTCAAATATGGAAACCCTTTAGGAGCTAAAAATTCCTCATAAATCCCCCCACAAAGATTACCATCCTCAAGCCAACATTCATTCACCATCAGGCTTTCCCAACAATTATAACAACCAATAGAATTCTAGGAATCAAGGAAACTATAGGGGTTATATACAAAAATGGGGACCTTACCAAGGACAACAATATCAAAACCTTCATCAACCTTCACCTCAACGTCAATTAAAAAAGAATGTCCCCACCCCTTCAACTGACGATAGGGTATTTGCCTAAGATAAATCATAATAGCACATCAGAAGCCAACCGATGCTCTATTTTCCCGTCTCTTTGCTCAACAAAAACCTTTTGCCGGCACATTCTCTGACTACCCTAAACCCAACCCTAAGCACATGCAACAACTCAAGGTTGTCACTACCATATCTGGCCTTCCCACACTAGAAAGGGAAACTTCCCCCCTCACAGATTTTTACCAAGGGCAAGATGATGAGGTTATTGTATCACAATCCTTGACCACTCCTACCACTTAAGATGAAGTGCATGTCTATAAACCATGTATAACCTACACCAGACATTTGAAGAAGACCCCGTTGGACTCTAGGTTCAACAAGTTCAAGAAAATCATGAGAAAGTTATGCATCAATATCCCACTTTTGGACACTATGATAGATCTACCTAAATGGAAAACAATTCTTCAAAGCCCTTCTAAAACGTAAGCACCCAACTAAAGAATTTAAAATGGTAAAATTGGCTAGAACTACATCAGACATCATCTAGAGTAAACTCCAAAGAAATGCAAAGACCCAGGATCTTTCAGGATTACTTGTTCTTTTGGCAATTCCACCATCCATTCAGGGCTAGCTAATCTTGGAGCTAGCATATCCATCATCATTTTGATCATGTGCATAAGGCTCAGACTCACAAATGTTAGACCCACTCTGATGCATATTCAACTAGCAGACTCTTAATTTCCAAGCCTCTTGGTATTATTGATGATGTGTCGGTCAAGGTCAGAAATTTCTATATCCCTTGTGACTTTGTGGTACTGGATATAAAAGAAGACACTTGCTACCCCCTCATCTTTGGTTGACCATTTCTCACCATGGCCATGGCCCTCATCAACGTCAAGGTAGGACTTCTCACACTATGAGTGAGAATGAAATTCATAAATTTTCAAGCCTCTAGGGGTAGCATGAAGTACACCCAAGAGAAAGAAGTCTATTTCCTCAAATGCATGGATCGGTTCAATAAGATGCAACAATGTTTACTTAATTCTCAACAACCACTTGTTATTGAAACCCAAATTTCTTTGGTGTACAATCAAGTTTCTATTCAAACCGCCCTAACTATCCCTACTGTAAAGAAGTGAAAACCACATCTCTACTAAAAATTTGAACAATAAAACCTCCAGTCCAAACACACTCAGAAGGTATGATGGAGTGGGTGTAAAATTTTCAAATCTTTATATAATGGTAACAAAAGACCAAAGTATAGCAGCAGAATAAAAACATGACTATATTCAAATATAAAACAAAGGGTTACAACTTACATCATAAGGATCCATGTAGAGGAAATCTAAACCACCTCAAGATTGTCTCCAAGCTTCATCAACACAAACTAAGTCCAGGTCAACATGCCATGCCATCCATGTCCTCCACCTAGGGTTGGAAGGATACCCCAGCAAAAGAGAAACAATAGGAGACATCAGCAAAGGTTGGTATGTGCATACTAAAAAGAAAATTGAGCAATTTATAAAGAATAAGAGACATCAAAATAAAAGGCTTCCCATGCAAGAGATAAGTACCACCCAAATGGGTGTCAAGAGAAAAGATCACAAAAAAAGGATACTTGCCATAAAAATAACATAAAAAGGATTGTGTCATATAAACATCCACTACCACGGTGGGAAACAAGCACCAGTAGGGCACACACCCCACAATCAATATCCTGCATGCATGTGAGATAAACATAGTCCTAGAAAAATATAAACACAAAGGCGGCCAAGGCTTCACATCCTTAAAAACCTGATAGAGAATGACTCGCCGTCAAACTCCCAATATATATAAAAGTTGAGCCAAGGCTTCACATCCTTAAAACTCGGGTATGGGGCACCACCACCACCATCCCATAAACTAAAAGGACACACACCCAAAAACCAAAGTAATTTACATTATTCTAGTGCTACTAATTCACATTGCATGTAAATATAGAGGCAAGTAAATAGTTTAGTCAGAAGATGATACAGAGGTTGCCATCACACAATGGACAACACAAACATATAACATCCACTTCAAAGTGGCACATATCAATATAATAGACTAACATGCACCACAGAACAAGATAAGATATCAAGAAATTATCCAAGTTCTTAACAATCAAGATAGTTCACACGAACCATGGTATCAAAAGATAAGACATATTGTGTAGGCCAAAATTCAAAAGAATGATAAAGTAGGTGAATTGCTCAATATGGATGAATAGGGGATACAACATACCTCAACATCAGATTCAAACAATCCAAAGTCCAACTAGATCCAAGCCTAGGCTTCCAAAGAACCTATTATGCATATATGTGGAATTAGGGTTAGGTTTCCATTAATTATTCAAAACCCTAAAAATTGCCTTTTTATTGATGTATGAATTAGGTTATAAAAACTATTCCATATTTTAGGTTATATTTTCCTGAGTTCAAAACCTATTTTATTATATTTTTTTACTTTTATATATTTAGTTATGAATTATGCAAGTTATCATCTTATTTAATTAGATCCATTAAATCACCCCTTTCAAACATTAGATTCAGGCGACAAAACCAATACCAATAGAAATCTTGCATTTTTCCAAATTCAACGAATATTTATTTGTAACTTATAGACAACCAGAGAATTAGTTATGATTTTTGTAAGTTTGACCAATCAGAATATAACAAAATGCCAAATAAGGAGAAATAAGGCTTGTGAGGAAGAGAGAGGAGAGTGGGCCCGGGTCCATAGACATGGCCCAACCAGAGGTGGCCATGTCATCAGGTCTGTGTCCTGGTTGACTCGCCAAAGCAAAGAAACCAATAGTCAAAATGACGAAAATGCCCTTATCAAGAAAATGAAGAAAAGAAGAAGCACGGAGGGGTAAAACTGGGAAACCAAGTGGGGGATTCATCCCCTTCGCAGAACCCCACCATGGCTGCAACCTGTGCAGCAACAAGCGAAGCTCGAGATTGGGAGAATACACAGAGATCCTCAAACCGTAAAATAAGAACAAGAAAAGAGAGAGGGAAACCTACCAAACTCATCGCAAGCCTCAATTGAGGTGAGGGAGTCGTCGTGGTCCATGGAGGATAGCTGCAAGTTTGTGGAAAATGAAGAGCTACCGATAGAGGAGAACAAAGAAAAACAAGAAATTGAAGCAAGAGGATGATTGCAAATCACTTAGGGATCGATGCGGTATGGTTATTTATAGATGCGGGAAGGAGGTCAGGAGAGAGGAGGTGTGGCTGAAACACTTGGGAAATAACGAATTGGGCAAAACCCGGCAACTCGTGAAAATGGGAAACTAGGGTTCATAATAGAAATCAATTTATCTGAAATCTTCTCACGAAACCATAGAATGAAAAATCATGAAGAACGAACGACGGAGGAGGGAGAACCGTCCATGGAAAACTCGCGTGCACTGTACACGGCGGGTCAAACTCCTACCCAAGGTAGGAGACGACTCCGGTGACGTTAAAAAGAGATCCAATGGCCCAAAATCAAGGCAAAATCAGAAACAAAGTGTGACAGCGTGACAATTGAAATCCGACTAAAATTTCGATTAAAGCAAAGTGTGATCACATTATTTCCTATTTTTCTCTCTCTTAAGTTGAGGGCTCAAACATTATCCAAATTAAGCCAAATTTTGCACAGAGGCCAATAAAGGCATGTAGATTCCGATTATGTACTTAGTTTTGCCTTTTTAAAACTTTGAATATGTTAAATAAATCAAAACATATTTTCTCTTTCCTCCTTCATTAAGGGCATTAGGATTATCTAAATTTGATGAAACTTGACCCACAAGTTATATTTAGTGTTTTGAACACGAATTTTCCAACAATTTTACATATTGGAGTTGTTTATTTATTTATTTAATATTTTGAAGGTTCTACACACTTTCTCTCTCCTGATATTACCTTTTAAGCAAACTTTCTCCAAATTGGATAAAAATTCACCCAAAGATATATTTTATTATGTAGATTACGAATATAACAATATTTTCCTCTTTTGGAGTCATGAATTATATTTATTTATTAATTACACCTTTTAGGCAATTTCTCTCTCCTGTCTAACCATATTATTTCAAGATGGTCCAAATTAAATGAAAAATGACATGTAGACTTATTTTAATGTGTAGATTACGAATTTGAAGTCTATTCTTTATTTTGAGTCTTTCTTATATGGGTTTTGTCATATGGCCCATTAGAGGCCCATTAGATCATTATGCATCCAATTAAGTTATTCATCATCTTATTATCACCAAATAAATTATATGACATATTAGATTACATTTTTCATGCATTAGATTATTGGGTTCACTCTAACCTCAACCTTGTTTGGTCAAACCCAAAAGGTCACAGTTCTAGGGTAGGGTCCAAGATCCGGTATGTTACAGCACTCCACCCCTTAAAGAGGATTTCATCCTCAAAATCTATATATCAAAACATTAGCATCCAACTACTCTCCACCCCTTAAAAAGGTTCAACCTAACAAGTCAAACTAATAAACTTTTTAGATCTACCCACATCTCTTAGTTGTGAAAGTTTTAGAGATTTATGTTTCTCATGTATCCAACTATCAAGTCACCATCTAGGGTTGAGCTTTAGGTCATCGTGTCACTAACCTATCAACCCTACATGATCATCCAAAAAGTCATAGAGTAGGTCAACTACACCTTTATATCATTTCTAGTCACAACTTCCAAAGTCAAAACTAGGTTTAGAGATAGGTTTAAGGTTTTACTACCAAAACTTCTCACATCACTTTCATTGTGACTTAGTTCAGAAAACTTCGATGAAATCTAGAAAATTTTTGTACATATAGTAGTGTAATGAAAATAATTTTTGTAGATGAAACTCTGTGAGGTAAAACCAACATATGCCGGCATAAAATCAATAAAAAAACCAAGTCACAATGTTTCCATATGAATATTTCCTCATAACCTAATCTTATCCTCAAACCAAACCTTATTGCACAAAAGATCATCATTGATCAAATCTAGGGTCACATATCACTTAGAGGTAACTAACTAAGTCAAGGGTTCTATAGAGAGACAAAATGGAAATAGTCAGATTCCGACTACCATGGGCTCTGATACCATGTTGTAAAGAAGTGAAAACCACTTCTCTACTAAAAGTTTGAACAATAAAACCTCTAGTCCAAACACACTCAAAAGGTATGATGGAGTGGGTGTAAAATTTTCAAATCTTTATATAATGGTAACAAAAGACCAAAGTATAGCAGCGGAATAAAAACATGACTATATTAAAATATAAAACAAAGGGTTACAACTTACATCATAAGGATCCATGTAGAGGAAATCCAAACCACCTAAAGATTGTCTTCAAGCTTCATCATCACAAACTAAGTCCAGGTCAACATGCCATGCCATCCATGTCCTCCACCTAGGGTTGGAAGCATACCCCAGCAAAAGAGAAACAATAGGAGACATCAGCAAAGGTTGGTATGTGCATACTAAAAAGAAAATTGAGCAATTTATAAAGAATAAGGGACATCAAAATAAAAGGCTTCCCATGCAAGAGATAAGTACCCCCCAAATGGGTATCAAGAGAAAAGATCACAAAAAAAAGGATACTTGCCATAAAAATAACATAAAAAGGATTGTGCCATATAAACATCCATTACCACAGTGGGAAACAAGCACCAGTAGGGCACACACCCCACAATTAATATCTTGCATGCATGTGAGATAAACATAGTCCTAGAAAAATATAAACACAAAGGCGGCGAAGGCTTCACATCCTTGAAAACCTAATAGAGAAAACTCACTGTCAAACTCCCAATATATATAAAAGTTGAGCGAAGGCTTCACATCCTTGAAACTCGGGTATGGGGCACCACCACCATCCCGTAAACAAAAAGGGCACACACCTAAAAACCAAAGTAATTTACATTATTCTAGTGCTACTAATTCACATTGCATGTAAATATAGAGGCAAGTAAATAGTTTAGTCAGAAGATGATACAAAGGTTGCCATCACACAATGGACAACACCAACATATAACATCCACTTAAAAGTGGCACATATCAATATAATAGACTAACATGCACCATGGAACAAGATAAGATATCAAGAAATTATCCAAGTTCTAACAACCAAGATGGTTCACATGAAGCATGGTATCAAAAGATAAGACATATTGTGTAGGCCAAAATTCAAAAGAATGATAAAGTAGGTGAATTGCTCAATATGGATGAATAGGGGATACAACATACCTCAAAATCGGATTCAAACAATCCAAAGTCCAACTAGATCCAAGCCTAGGGTTCCAAAGAACCTATTATGCATATATGTGGAATTAGGGTTAGGTTTCCATTAATTATTCAAAACCCTAAAAATTGCCTTTTTATTGATGTGTGAATTAGGTTATAAAACTATTCCATATTTTAGGTTATATTTTCCTGAGTTCAAACCACATTTTATTATATTTTTCTAACTTTTATATATTTAGTTATGAATTATACAAGTTATCATCTTATTTAATTAGATCCATTAAATCACCCCTTTAAAACATTAGATTCAGGTGACAAAACCAATACTAAGAGAAAGCTTGCATTTTTATGAATCCAATGAATATTTATTTGTAACATATAGACAACTAGAGAATTAGTTATGAATTTTGTAAGTTT
This sequence comes from Alisma plantago-aquatica, assembly GCA_963693085.1. Taxonomy (NCBI): domain Eukaryota; kingdom Viridiplantae; phylum Streptophyta; class Magnoliopsida; order Alismatales; family Alismataceae; genus Alisma; species Alisma plantago-aquatica. The sequence continues at coordinate 268,636,092 of OY856410.1, forward strand.
GACCAATTAGAATATCACAAAATGCCAAATAAGGAGAAATAAGGCTTGTGAGGAAGAGAGAGGAGAGTGGGCCCGGGTCCGTAGACATGGCCCAACTAGAGGTGGCCATGTCATCAGGACTGCGTCCTGATTGACTCACCAAAGCAAAGAAACCAATAGTCGAAAAGATGAAAATGCCCTTATCAAGAAAATGAAGAAAAGAAGCACGGAGGGGTAAAATCGGGAAACCAAGTGGGGGATTCATCCCCTTCACAGAACCCCGCCATGGCTGCAACCTGTGCAGCAACAAGCGAAGCCCGAGATTGGGCGAATACACAGAGATCCCTCAAACCAGAAAATAAGAACAAGAAAAGAGAGACGGAAACCTACTGAACTCATCGCAAGCCTCGATTGAGGTGAGGGGGTCGTCGTGGTCCATGGAGGATAGCTGCAAGTTTGTGGAAAACAAAGAGCTACCAATAGAGGAGAACAAAGAAAAACAAGAAATTGAAGTAAGAGGATGATTGCAAATCACTTAGGGATCGTTGCGGTATGGTTATTTATAAATGCGGGAAGGAGGTGAGGCGAGAAGAGGTGTGGCCGAAGCACTTGGGAAATAAGGAATCGGGAAAAACCCGACAACTCATGAAAATGGGAAACTAGGGTCCATAATAGGAATCAATTTGTCTGAAATCTTCTCACGAAACCATAGAATGAAAAATCATGAAGAACGAACGACTGAGGAGGGAGAACCATCCATGGAAAACTCGCGTGCACTGTACACGGCGGGTCAGACTCCTAACCAAGGTAGGAGACGACTCCGATGACGTTAAAAAGAGATCCAATGGCCCAAAATCAAGGCGAAATCAGAAACAAAGTGTGACAACGTGACAATTGAAATCTGACTAAAATTTTGATTAAAGCAAAGTGTGATCACATTATTTCCTATTTTTCTCTCTCTTAAGTTGAGGGCTCAAACATTATCCAAATTAAGCCAAATTTTGCACAGAGGCCAATAAAGGTATGTAGATTCTGATTATGCAGTTAGTTTTGCCTTTTTAAAACTTTGAATATGTTAAATAAATCAAAACATATTTTCTCTTTCCTCCTTCTTTAATGGCATTAGGATTATCTAAATTTGATGAAACTTGACCCACAAGTTATATTTAGTGTTTTGAACACGAATTTTCCATCAATTTTACATATTGGAGTTGTTTCTTTATTTATTTAATATTTTGAAGGTTCTACACACTTTCTCTCTCCTGATATTACCTTTTAAGCAAACTTTCTCCAAATTGGATAAAATTCACCCAAAGACATATTTTATTATGTAGATTACGAATCTAAGATTATTTTCCACTTTTGGAGTCATGAATTATATTTATTTATTAATTACACCTTTTAGGCAATTTCTCTCTCCTATCTAACAATATTATTTCAAGATTGTCCAAATTAAATGAAAATTGACATGTAGACTTATTTTAATGTGTAGATTACGAATTTGAAGTCTATTCTTTATTTTGAGGCTTTCTTATATGGGTTTTGTCATATGGCCCATTAGAGGCCCATTAGATCATTATGCATCCAATTAAGTTATTCATCATCTTATTATCACCAAATAAATTATATGACATATTAGATTACATTTTTCATGCATTAAATTATTAGGTTCATTCTAACCTCAACCTTGTTTGGTCAAACCCAAAAGGTCACAGTTCTAGGGTAGGTTCCAAGATCCGGTATGTTACAGCACTCCACCCCTTAAAGAGGATTTCGTCCTCAAAATCTATAGATCAAAACATCAACATCCAACTACTCTCCACCCCTTAAAAAGGTTCAACCTAACAAGTCAAACTTATAAACTTTTTAGATCTACCCACATCTCTTAGTTGTGAAAGTTTTAGAGATTTATGTTTCTCATGTATCCAACTATCAAGTCACCATCTAGGGTTGAGCTTTAGGTCATCGTGTCACTAACTTATCAACCCTAGATGGTCATCCAAAAAGTCATAGAGTAGGTCAACTACACCTTTATATCATTTCTAGTCACAACTTCCAAAGTCAAAATTAGGTTTAGAGCTAGGTTTAGGGTTTTACTACCAAAACTTCTCACATCACTTTCATTGTGACTTAGTTCAGAAAACTTCAATGAAATCTAGAAAATTTTTGTACATATAGTAGTGTAATGAAAATAATTTTTGTAGATGAAAACTCGGCGAGGTAAAACCAACATATGCCGGCACAAAATCAGTACAAAAACCAAGTCACAATGTTTCCATATGAATATTTCCTCATAACCTAATATTGTCCTCAAACCAAACCTTATTGCACAAAAGATCATCATTGATCAAATCTAGGGTCACATCTCACTTAGAGGTTACTAACTAAATCAAGGGTTCTATAGAGAGACAAAATTGAAATAGTCAGATTCTGACTACCATGGGCTCTGATACCATGTTGTAAAGAAGTGAAAACCACTTCTCTACTAAAAATTTGAACAATAAAACCTCCAGTCCAAACACACTCAAAAGGTATGATGGAGTGGGTGTAAAATTTTCAAATCTTTATATAATGGTAACAAAAGACCAAAGTATAGCAGCGGAATAGAAACATGACTATATTCAAATATAAAATAAAGGGTTACAACTTACATCATAAGGATCCATGTAGAGGAAATCTATACCACCTCAAGATTGTCTTCAAGCTTCATCATCACAAACTAAGTCCAAGTCAACATGCCATGCCATCCATGTCCTCCACCTAGGGTTGGAAGCATATCCTAGCAAAAGAGAAACAATATGAGACATCAACAAAGGCTGGTATGTGCATACTAAAAAGAAAATTGAGCAATTTATAAATAATAAGGGACATCAAAATAAAAGGCTTCCCATGCAAGAGATAAGTACCACCCAAATGGGTATCAAGAGAAAAGATCACAAAAAAAGGATACTTGCCATAAAAATAACATAAAAAGGATTGTGCCATATAAACATCCACTACCACAGAGGGAAACAAGCACCAGTAGGGCACACACCCCACAATCAATATCTTGCATGCATGTGAGATAAACATAGTCCTAGAAAAAATATAAACACAAAGGCGACCAAGGCTTCACATCCTTGAAAACCTGATAGAGAATGACTCACCGTCAAACTCCCAATATATATAAAAGTTGAGCCAAGGCTTCACATCCTTGAAACTCGGGTATGGGGCACCACCACCATCCCATAAACAAAAAAGGCACACACCCAAAAACCAAAGTAATTTACATTATTCTAGTGCTACTAATTCACATTGCATGTAAGTATAGAGGCAAGTAAATAGTTTAGTCAGAAGATGATACAGAGGTTGCCATCACACAATGGACAACAAAAACATATAACATCCACTTCAAAGTGGCACATATCAATATAAGAGACCAACATGCACCACGGAACAAGATAAGATATCAAGAAATTATCCAAGTTCTTAACAATCAAGATAGTTCACACGAACCATGGTATCAAAAGATAAGACATATTGTGTATGCCAAAATTCAAAAGAATGATAAAGTAGGTGAATTGCTCAATATCGATGAATAGGGGATACAACATACCTCAACATAAGATTCAAACGATCCAAAGTCCGACTAGATCCAAGCCTAGACTTCCAAAGAACCTATTATGCATATATGTGGAATTAGGGTTAGGTTTCCATTAACTATTCAAAACCCTAAAAATCACCTTTTTATTGATGTGTGAATTAGGTTATAAAAACTATGCCATATTTTAGGGTATATTTTCTTGAGTTCAAAACATATTTTATTATATTTTTTTGACTTTTATATATTTAGTTATGAATTATACAAGTTATCATCTTATTTAATTAGATCCATTAAATAAACCCTTTAAAACATTAGACTCAGGTGACAAAACTAATACCAATAGAAATCTTGCATTTTTTTGAATCCAACGAATATTTATTTGTAACTTATAGACAACCAGAGAATTAGTTATGATTTTGTAAGTTTGACCAATCAGAAAATCACAAAATGCCAAATAAGGAGAAATAAGACTTGCGAGGAAGAGAGAGGAGAGCGGGCCCGGGTCCGTAGACATGGCCCAACTAGAGGTGGTCATGTCATCAGGTCTACGACCCAATTGACTTGCCAAAGCAAAGAAACCAATAGTCAAAAAGACGAAAATGCCCTTATCAAGAAAATGAAGAAAAGTAGAAGCACGGAGGGGTAAAACCAGGAAACCAAGTGGGGGATTCATCCCCTTCGCAGAACCCCGCCACGGCTACAACCTGTGCAGCAACAAGCGAAGCCCGAGATTGGGCGAATACACAGAGATCACTCAAACCAGAAAATAAGAACAGGAAAAGAGAGAGGAAAACCTAACGAACTCACCGCAAGCCTCAATTTAGGTGAGGGGGTCGTCATGGTCCATGGAGGTTAGCTGCAAGTTCGTGGAAAACGAAGAGCTACCGATAGCGGAGAACAAAGAAAAACAAGAAATTGAAGCAAGAGGATGATTGCAAATCACTTAGGGATCGCTGTGGTATGGTTATTTATAGATGCGGGAAGGAGGTGAGGCGAGAAGAGGTGTGGCCGAAACACTTGGGAAACAAGGAATCAGGCAAAACCTGACAAATCGTGAAAACGGGAAACTAGGGTTCATAATAGAAATCAATTTGTCCAAAATCTTCTCACGAAACCATAGAACGAAAAATCATGAAGAACGAACGACGGAGGAGGGAGAACCGTTGTGACGTCCCCGGATTTTGATTCCTCCAAACCCTATTGGGAATGAGATGTCACAATCCGAAAACATCATCCAATCATATCAGAAAGCGATGCGGAAGCATAATACGCATATATGAACATACAACCATAACATTCTCAATATTCAACATGTAAATTTATACAACATGAATTATTACACAATGATTTACAATTACATATTGAATGAAAATTCTACAATCTAACAACATGTATGCTAAACTAGGATCTACACAATAGGTACAACCTGTACAACTTGCTCACATCCTATACTTTTCTCCCATGCTATCTCTGAACCTAAAACATACGTGAAACAATGAATCAACACACAAGGTGTTGTGCACGTGGGCAGAAAGATACATATATTTATGGCTTTCATAATTTTTGAAAAATATTTGCAGAAGGAAAGAAAATCATAGAAAACACTTCTTTATTAAGCGAAATACGCCAATTTATGTAATTTTCCTAGATGAATTGTATTATCAAGGTGGACTAGTACCAAAACATAAATATTGGGCCCATCCCCGTATACCAAGTACTCTAGGGAAACTCCCCGTACACCGTGTGCTCTAGGGAGGTGTACTAGCCAACATTAATCCATTCCCTCGTAAGGGGGATAATGAACACCTTAAATAACTACAATACATCTACTCATAATTTATGTTTTCAAGTGACAAAACAACGAGTACTACATAGAAATACTACATCCAATATTTGCAAATAGAAGAGAGCATACATATATATCATGATTGCAAGCAAGAAAACCATAGTCATATAATTAAATAAACCCACGTACCTGAGTTCAGAGATTCCTTACATAACCATGATCATCTAGGTAAACTGGTCAGCACCTGTTTAAGACAAGATCATATACTATCATCAGGTTCTCATCATCTTAACCCTAGTCGTGTTCATTAGGGTTTATATTATCTCATTAGGATATTCCAACGCTTACTTGCATTATTGTCTTATATTTATCTTACTGATGTCATTTTCCAGATTATGATCTATTATCTGAATATTAGGTTCCATATTCTATTTTTGTGCACATATTAACCCTAGGTTACAGCATTAACCTAGATTAGGGTTTTAAACCGTGTATTAATATTCATCTTCATATAACATGGATTTTGTTCATCTTTATGATCTCATAATTAAAACTGAGGTTCAATATACTGATATAAGCTTACTCTGTGAATTTCATCATTTATTGACCATGTATGCATTTATTGCATTTTATTAGGGTTATTAGCCCTAATTAGACATATTAATAAAATTATATGCTTTTGAGCATCAACATGAACATATATGGGATCATATGCATTCTATATGTAATTATGGACTTACTGATATTTTTCCATGATTTTATGTCATCATTTGCTATTTATTATCCATTAAACAAGCATTTCACAACTTATATGATATAACTGAGATTAGTGCATAAAATAACAGATATTATGCTTCCACTACATTCTACGCATTTTTTTGAGAATTTTGGTATATTGTTTGTATTTTTCTAACAACGGAGCTAATTACTAGGAATTATACAAGATCTGGGAATTTTGAAGGAAAATACCTTTTTCCGGCCAATTGGCCTCCGCCACGTGTCCAGTGGGGCTGGCGCTTCCCTTTGCTGGTTATGGGCCGGTTCAAGCTGGTTCACAGGCAGTTTATGGTCGGTTCACAAGGTCTGGGCCGATGGATCCTGGGTTTATTAGTCGCTGGACCGACTAACCCTCTGGTCTATCTCGCCCTCGACAGCACGCCTCCGATCCTTAACAACGGCGGCACCATGGCTATGAGCTTCAGCCGGGATTGCAGCGAGGGATGTCGTGGGTTGGTAGAACCCTCCACAATAGTGACTCTGTCACAGATCCAAGAGAGCTTCTGACACCTTGGCTCCTTAGACTGATCTTCTGAACTTGATCCTAGTAGGTGGCTGGGTCTAGCACCTCAACAACCTGAGCTTGCCGCCATGGGCACCGCTGCAGAAAAGAAGAAGACGGGGATAGTGTTCGATGCTGGTGAGAACCCTATCTAAGATGAGCGCTTCATAGCAAGGTGCATCATTGTTGATGCCTTTGGGGCGGCCTTTGGCGTTGGGGGAGGTTGGTAGGCAAAAGGGAGCCTCACCGCTGATGTCGGAGATTGCCCTACAGGTGCGGCAGGGCAGAGCTTCACGGATTTGGTTGTTGTCTACTGGAAGGGAACCTGGACCAGGCTCACCCTCTAAGTGGTGGTCTGCGAATATGCTGCAGCTGCCTCCTCAAAGCTCCAGCATTGCATCCTATCAGAACGATCGTATGGAATTGTGGCAGCACCAGGTTGGGGTGGAGGTGCTCGGAGATGGCTTCCCGGTCTGGGTCTCTGACCTGCTAGAGGCTTGGTTCGTCAGTCATGAGGAAGGTTTTTGGTCGGCCATTGGATACAACCCAGGGTTATCCTCGTTGCGAAAGAGAGGGGTTTTGAGGAGTGAGTTTGGTTTCATACGACTATCCACGAAAAGGGATTCTACAATGATCGTTCATCTCCTCCAAGCATTACAGATTTGTGAATACTAATGAAATGTGTGAATCTACAGAATCGGTTTAGATCACATGGAGCTCGCGATTGACTGGGTAACCAAGGCGGGTGCCCGACCTAAGGATTCCGTAGGAATCGGAGGTCAAAGATGCAGTTACTACCCTTTGATCCCAATCCATGGGCTGAAAGAAATCTGCCCAAAGGGAAATATGTGGCATATGCCATGTTACCGTCACATACAGAAAGTTTGTGTGACATCACTTAATATATCTCAATGTTAGGTCTAGAATCATCTAAAATTTTATAGTCATTTAGTCAAAAAAAATTCAAACATTATTATCTATCAATTGTCCAATCCTAATGCCATGAGATTTTAACCAAGCCTCACCAATCAGTTGTTCTTTCTACCAACTAAGTTTGATACTAAAAGTCTAACATTTCTTCATTAAACCTGATTTCTCAATATCCACACAAATAAACGTGTAAACGTCATCAATTATTGATCAAACAAGTTCAATCCACTTCAAAAGGTTATGATGCATCCCATTGTTCTTTATTCAATCATTCAATCATATTAATCCATACAATACTTCATTTAGATACTTCACTTCATATGTCCTCAATGTTAACTACTAACTAGTGTGAATCATCTCCATGTACATAAATGGTCTTGGAAAACGATTAGTGATCCTCTATTGTCATTACAGTCATACTTGTGGGTCAAAAGAATCCAAAGTTCAATAGAAGTTACCTCGACTTGGGATTAACCAACTAGTAATATTTATCGACCTCAAATAGTATATTAGGTATCAACTCCTAGAAGTCAGGGTCACCACAACCGTCCACAGAAAACTCGTGTGCACTGTACATGGTGGGTCAGACTCCTACCCAAGTTAGGAGACGACTCTGATGCCATTAAAAAGAGATCCAATGGCCCAAAATCAAGGCAAAATCAGAAACAAAGTGTGACAGCGTGACAATTGAAATCTGACTAAAATTTCGATTAAAGCAAAGTGTGATCACATTATTTCCTATTTTTCTCTCTCTTAAGTTGAGGGCTCAAACATTATCCAAATTAAGCCAAATTTTGTACAGAGGCCAATAAAGGCATGTAGATTCCGATTATGCACTTATTTTTGCCTTTTTAAAACTTTGAATATGTTAAATAAATCAAAACATATTTTCTCTTTCCTCCTTCATTAATGGCATTAGGATTATCTAAATTTGATGAAACTTAACCCACAAGTTATATTTAGTGTTTTGAACACGAATTTGCCATCAATTTTACATATTTGAGTTGTTTATTTATTTATTTAATATTTTGAAGGTTCTACACACTTTCTCTCTCCTGATATTACCTTTTAAGCAAACTTTCTCCAAATTGGATAAAAATTCACCCAAAGACATATTTTATTATTTAGATTACGAATCTAACATTATTTTCCTCTTTTGGAGTCATGAATTATATTTATTTATTAATTACACCTTTTAGGCAATTTCTCTCTCCTATCTAACCATATTATTTCAAGATTGTCCAAATTAAATGAAAATTGACATGTAGACTTATTTTAATGTGTAGATTACGAATTTGAAGTCTATTCTTTATTTTGAGGCTTTCTTATATGGGTTTTGTCATATGGCCCATTAGATCATTATGCATCCAATTAAGTTATTCATCATCTTATTATCACCAAATAAATTATATGACATATTAGATTAAATTTTTCATGTATTAGATTATTAGGTTCACTCTAACCTCAACCTTGTTTGGTCAAACCCAAAAGGTCACACTTCTAGGGTAGGGTCCAAGATCCGGTATGTTACACCTACCAAATGGAAATTTCCCCTCCCACTAACCCTGTTGTGGACACAACCACCATCCCCACTCAAGAAATTTTCCTCCCACAACCCCCACTCCCATATATGACCATACTTGATGCCTATCCCCCCTCTCCTTTTAAGGCACCTCCCTATGATAATCACCAAATCCCTTATGAGCCACCACTACATATCACTACCCAAGTAGTGCAACCAAATGTCATGGACAGATACTCTGCCTATCATCCTTTCACTCCACCCCCATTCACATTAGTGGACAACATGCGACCAAACAACTGCAATTCATCCAAAACAATGCTCCTTCTAATACTTATCCTTATGCAAATGAGATTCAATGCGACTAATCCCCACCACATGTAGAACCATGGTGACCTAATCATTTCAATTTCACTTTTTGTCCTTGGTATACCAATGTACGCCAATACATACAGGATACAATTCAAGACACACAGGAAAAGATGATGGAGTGGATCCAAAAAAATCAACCAAATTACTACCACAACTTAGCCTCCTCCTCCGCTCCTCCACTGCCTTACTACCTACCACCACCATGATCTTCATCCCTCCATCTTGGGTTTGGATTTTTCTCAGGATGAGCAAAAATCTAAGTCTACGATTGAGGTGGGTGGTATGTTTCTACTCCACCCCCTTATCTTTCTTTGTCTGCATCTTACTTTCCTTTATTTTGCATATAGTTTTTTCTATAGTTTCTTCTTTTATGGCCGTTATCTAGTTGGTCATGTTTTAAATTCTTTTGTTGCAAAATGGCCATTACCTAGTCAGCCAATTTGAATAGATGTTTATCATTGTACCACCTTGAATTTCATAAAACTTTTTGCAAAATATATTACAAATTTTCATGTATGAAACCACCTTGTCACCTAGGACCCCTAAAAAATCACTCCTTGGAATAGTTGGCAAGTCATAAGGAATCAATCAGAACCAAGCATAATTTTTCCATATATTTAAATAATGGATTATCTTGTTACTAAACTTGTATGATGTGAATTATAGGAATATTCTAACTAGAGCAATGTCACTCTCTGAAAAGAAATATAAAATAATAATAATAATAATAATAATAATAATAATAATAATAATGATGATGATGTTGAAGTTATAAGCACAAGAACATCTCTTCCTTCCCTATATTTTTCTTCTAAAAAAGAGAAGCAAAGAATCACCACCGGACAAAAATCAAGTCTGAGGTGGCATGCTTCCCAAAATAAAAATTGCATACCCTACAAAGGGGCGTACCATCAAAATATGCCAAAGTGCAAATAAAAAAATGGGACCAATGTACTCCACAGTTTTATATTCCGAGTCGAACAGAAGAGGGAGCAATATTTTTCATCACTTCTTTCTTTGTTTTTGCACCGCCCAATTTTGTCTTGTTCTTGTGCAACAACTTACAAAGAAATAAAAATTGAGAATGTCAAAGAGAAAGCAAGATATACCTTATTTTTCTACAAAATCTCATTCTAGAAGTAAGATGTGAAAATTGTTTTGATAGGAAATATAGAACTTTGTGCTACGCGGTTCTAGGAGATCGGGTCACTTGGCCAAAATTTGGAGGTAAGGATTATAGTGATGTTACAAAAGTGAGGATGGAATTTTGTGAGTATAAAGTGTACATTATTTATAATTTAATTTGCTCTGGACAAGAAAAAATTTAATTCTCGAATGACACCGCCACCACCCTCTTTAGGGCTTTGATCCAATCCTTCTAGTTCCAAGCCACATCTTCATCATACGACCATCTCGCTTAGAGAGGCAGTCGTTTTGTGGAACGTGAGCAACATTTTCCAATAACCACCATTCCTTTGTTCTCTCCCCCTTTCATGGTTTTCCACCCTTCCTTCCCTTATAAAAGGAGGGGAGGGACTTCACTAAGAAAAGGGTCCTCAATTTTGTACGAGCATTGTAGTTGAAACTCGGTCATTTCAATTCTTATTGTAATCCTTACATTCATCAATAAAATTTGGTTCTTTCTTCTACATCTGGATCTGGCCTTTGTTATTGTTCTTTCTTCTCATTCTTTCTCTTAGAGTGGGGAATTAAGAAAGCAAGCCATTTAATTGTCACCACCTTTGGTCTCCTCAGAGATTCGGGATGTTTGGTCTATGGCTTCCTATCTTCTTTCCTTTATTTCTCCATTCCTCACTATGACTAGTGAGTAATTCCTTATCGAGGCAAGGGGAATAGACCCTTGGCCATTTGTGTTGATCGGATTAAGTTTATATATATTTTTTATACGGATGGCTTTTGGTTTAGAAAATTATCAATTTATATGAAGTGATTAATCATTTTTATTGTGAGTCAATTCAGACAGATGCAACCGTGGAACCTAGAATTTAGAATGACTAAACAAATTCCATGGGGATTTGAATGCGACCGTGGAAAAATCCCCTTTGGGATGATGAACTAGGATGTGTGAGCGTAAGGACCAATTATCTCACGTGAAGTTTGTCTCTTGCATTTTGTTTATGAATGATTCACATCACCTCTTCTATCTTTAATTATTGTGTATTATCTTATCTTATCTTCACTTTGGCTAAGGTGGTTAAAACCCTTAAGCCTCAAATTTTCTCCCATTTGATTTTAGTCGTTTCTTCAATGCGTGTTTTCAACCCGGCTCTTTTAATTTCAGCATTATATTTCTTATTTAGATAATCTTATGTGCTAACAATCTTCTTTCTTTACTTACTTGTCTTAGAACAATCTTTTCTTTTATTTTCTTACCTTACTATAATATTTTACTTTCTTTGCACTTTAATTTCTTGTTCTAGTGTTAATCAAACAACCCTCAATTGGAATTAAATTTCTGTTCTTTATTCAAAAATATAAAAAATAAATACTTTCAAAATCAATCAGGATAAAAGAGAACAATCTTAAAAATATTGTTATGTGGGATCAACCCATCTACACTAGCATTAACTGGAAAGTAAAAAAGGATTAAACTCTAGGATAATCATTCCAGTGAATTGGTGTTCTCTTCGTCGCGTATCAATAGACAATAGAGAAACTTATTGCATTATCTTCTTTTAATTATCTTGACCGCTCATTAACTTCTTTGAATCTCTTTGTTGTAGATTTCCATTATAAGAATTATGAACAAATTTCGATCTCATCACAACTTCCAAACTCGTCCAAAAATATATTGTTCTTATAAATAAAGAAATTCCCTTTACAATGTACACTTAATCGCTAAATTTCAACTCTAAAAGCAAATGATATGGTTGTTTTAGTGCGGGATATATCACACGATGTAGGAAAATCTACACTCAAAAACATATTGTTCCTATAAATAATGAAATTCCTTTTCCAACACGTATTCAATCATTAAATATCACATTGGGATGTAAAATATATGACCATTTTGGTGCGAGATATATCAAGCATTGGAGGAAGATCTATAGGCGACTCGATCAACTGGAAACCCACTTGACGGGATTTTCATTACAAGAGTATGACTTGGGGGTTCTTGATCTTTGGAGTGAATGGGTACAATCGAGCTATTTTCCTACAATAAATGAACAAATATAATAAAAACTCTAATGAAAGAGAGGTAAGCAACACTAAGACAATTAAATCTAAAACTATGGAATAATAAACAAAATACTCCTAAAGAATGATCTTAAAAGATGTAATAAAAGTGATAAATATACATTCATCAAATTATTCTAAACTTGAATGTTGCTCGTCCTCAAGCACTATTGAATCATAAACCATTAACAAAATATACTAACAGCTTGTCCTCCTCTCTTACCTAGCACTACTTTGTCTTGGCGACCTTCCATGGCCAAGCGACCTAATTTCTTAGAATCACAAAATAATTTTTTTGCACATTCTTCACTCAAGATTATTTTCACAACTTGTTTCCATTTTAAAACATTTAAAGAAACATATGTCACATCCCTTCTATTTTTGGTACTCCTACATTATCTTAAGAGTTTAGCACAAGAAAACATTTATTGATTTAATGGATTAGGCGTATGTAGATTCTCCTAGGTGGAAAAGCAAAGTCAATGAAGATATGGAAGAAAATGATCTCTCCTATATTTGACTTGAGATATTTTTATTTTCTTAATTAAAATTATATTGATTACATTTTTTGTGCACATTGGCATCTTTTATTGGTGGTACACCCCTATTAAATATGAGGGGTATGGAAGAAGTGTTAGAGAGAGAAGGGGTGTGCCACCCAGAATTTGGAGTCTGGCACATTTTTGTCTTTTGATTATTTTTGTCAGATGGAGGGGTAAGAAGGTAATAGAAGAAATGTAGAAAAGGATGCAGTGGTGCATTTCGTTTTTTTTATTTAGCAGTTCAGGATCATCATAACATGAGTTCCAATCTTAATGTAATAAGAAAAATAAAAAAATTCACAAAATATTATACAAACCAAGTCGAGACACATTGTGTTTGATTCCTATCTATTCATCTTGGCTTGCCATCATTTCCAATGAGTAGTGGTACTTATGGTCCTAGGTGACAAGATGATTTCTAGGAATCACAATTTATAAAAGTGTTGCAAAAAAGTTGACGTATTTAGGGGGTTCATCGACTAGACATGCATAATTGGCCAACTAGATAAAGGCCAAATCATAATTAAGAATGAGAAAATTTGAAAATTTTAAAGCTAAAATATATAAAATAAAAAAAATGCTAAAAAGAGAAGATAGAGTGGGTGGAATAGATATGTACCACCCACCTCCACCCCAAATTTAAAATTTTACTCATCTAGAGCACAACTTAAATCCAAGATGGAGGAAAGAGTTTAAGAAGATCATGGGATCGTTGATTGGGGTTGGATCCTTGAATAGGGGATCTTCATGGTTCACCCAATGATTGGGTGATCATGGAAGCTAAACGGGGCTTTCTGGTAAATTAAATGATATCACTTCTCTCCTTGTATTCGTTCTAGTAAGATCCACAAGTAATCATTTATCAGTAAATGAAATATTGTCAATGTTAGTGGATTGGGGATAAAAGCACATGATTTGATTTGTACTCCTAGAGTGACTTTTGGGTTAACTTTTCTACAAAGACATGTTGTGGATCACTCTTTTCAAGGGAGAAGGTGGTATAAGATGAATCCCCTTCTTGTAGTGCTAGACGTGGTAGATTAGGTGGAGGATCCATGTCAAGTTTCTCCTTGTTACCTAGATCTACATGTAGAAGACATGGTGTTGTCATGGAAAGATTGTCTTATTGGCCTGATGCAACTTTGTATGGGTTCATCAATCATCCCATAAATGCTAAGGTCAATGTAGGCATTGAGATCATTCGCAATGCCAAAATGTGGCTCTGATTCCTTCATGAAACATGTACCCAAATTAATGGGCTCAGAAGGTAACATAGTGGGAAACTCGACATCACTATCTAACAGTAGAAGCATGTAAACTTCTCACGGGGGAATCACCTCATCAGGTTCAACCTATTGTGAAGCAAGGATTGGTTTTGGATAAGTGTAAATCTCTGGATGGGAAATACATTATTTAAAAGAATCAACTAATTCATAATGGGAGGGTGATAGTCCATTATCTATAATAGAATCAACCAAAGTTGGTTGGTTATTGATAACACCTGGATCAATGTCTACAAAAGGGGTGGTTGGTGGATCTTTAGGCCATTTTCATTGGATGCAGTATACATGACATGAGGATGGAGTCATCAACATCATCTTTGTCAAATAAAATCATCCTTGGATGCTCCAACATCCTTGGAGAGCTTCTCAATTGGCCCTTAAGTGACAAGAATGGATGAGGGAGTTATGCTCTCAATCCTACTATCATTATCTTTAGGGCATTAAGTTGCTCCTCTATAGCTCTAGACTCTTATTCAACTAACGTGGTTGCTCTTGCCTCGGCCCACATGGCCTCTCTCAATATGGCAAGGACATGTTCCATCTGACAATTGGCTTCTTCCTTATCTACATTGTGGGGAACCTTATAGCATCCAAATATTTTCCAATTGTAATCTACCCCATACCTCTCTTTAGGGAGTCTAATGTTACACTCGAGGTAGAGTCGTTGTATGGCTTCTTCATGTGAGGTCATCTTAGGGAACACCCGTATATCATGATAGAAGGAGCCATAAAAATCTGGCTATCAAGCTCATGGAGAATAATGTTGATTTTTTTTCAAATGTAAACAATAAAAAAAACTTAATATAGAAGGTGAAATTTAAACTGAAATAAATTATTATAACATAAAAATATGAAACAAGCTAAGAAATTATAAAACAAAATTAACAATTACAAAACCAAACTAAAATTACAACTATAACTAAAAAGAGGAAATCACAATTATTCAGGGCAATGGGGTTTGAAAGCAACCTTGTTGTTCCCGAAAAAAGTGCCAAAATGTGATGTGTGCCAATTACAAATGAATAATTGAAATATAGTAAGGGCATGTTTAAGAGTTTTATTCAAACCAGCAGCTAAGAATAATATATAAGATCAAGTTTTGAAGATATATTTTAGATAAAATAAGAACTAATAGTTGCAGAAGCAAAAAATATTCAAATCCAAGATTAAATTTATAATAAGATATATTGGGGATTTGGGTGTTCACCACCATAGACCATGTATTAACCTTAATTAACTTAACTCCTTAATTTTTATTAATTAGATTAGGACCATGTAGATTGTGTCTTTGTGGAATACAAATCTTACAAGGGTTAGACTTCTCACAAACTGGAGGTCTCAGAGTTTATGGGTCATTGTTCTACTATCTAGTATAGTTCTACTAGGAATCTTATGAAGAGCTTACGTGTTCTAACAGGTGTTCCAACCCATAGATCAGGTGATCTCCTAACCATGGATTACAACAAATGAGAAAATTGAGGGATTAGCTCATTACTCAAGTAACAAAATCGGATGTAAACACATATGTTAATATAACTCTTGGAGTCATATACAACTAAGATAGAATATAGGCTACAAGGATATTCTCCATGCCCCCAATATGGAAGGAACTACTTCATCATGGTAACAAAAAAATAGATAAGAAAGGGACAAGGAATCATGTTTCTAGAATGATCTAGCAACACTTTGACGACTTCGTGAGGAACACACCAACTTATGCTCTCTTTCCCTTGCTTTTTGCACTTGTGGGAGTCTCTGAGATGATATAATATTATTCTTGAGAATGGAGACAACAGTTCAGTAGTGGCACTAGATGACGTGGACAAGCGTCTTAGGTAGGATCATCTACACTGGTTAATAGAGGACGAGGTTGACAACAGGCAACGACAAGGTTCTACACTATGAATCAGCCAGAGGTAGTGGTTAACCCACGAGTTGTGACAGGTCAGATGGAATTATTTCATTCTGATATGTCTTCATCCTATTTCGTATCTGTTTTAATTGATTTGGGTGCTACGCATTCCTTTATCACTCGAGAAGTGATTCATGACTGTAATATGATTGTCAATCCTAGAATGGATAATCTATTATTAGAAACTCCGTTAGTCGGATCTGTGATGTTGTGGGAGGTATGCTCTCCCTGTATCCTTTCTTTTTCAAAACATAGCATTCAAGTGGATCTTATACCACTTTTAATGCATGGTTTTGATGTAATTCTTGGGATGGATACCTTAGAGAAGTATAAAGTTGTCTTGGATTGTGGTTCCAAGCAGTCTATGTTTACATACGGTGATATGGCATGGGTCTTTTAGGGGGACAGAAAGATTCTTCCAACCTATCTAGTGTTATCTATGGTAGTAGAAAAGTTGATGAGACAAGCATGCTTCGCATTCTTGGCACATGTGGTAGATACCAGAATAAAGAACCTTAGTCTTTCTGAAGTTTCTGTTGTTAGGGAGTTCGAGGATGTGTTTCCTGAGGAATTTCCAAATGTTCCACCACCCCGAGAGATTGATTTCGAGATTAATCTTGTTCTGAGTACGCAACCCATAGCCTAAACACCTTATAGGATGGCACCATCTGAGATTGCAGAACTTAAGAAACAATTGTAGGAGTTACTTGAGAAAGGTTTCATATGACCGAGTACTTCACCATGGGGTGCTCTAGTTCTTTTTGTTAAAAAGAAAGATGGGTCTATAAGACTATGCATAGATTACAGATGATGCGATGATTTTGAGTCGCATTTAGAGACCTATTTCATATGTGTTTTGTGCCTTAATTACTCATTTTCATGGATATTATTGCATAATTCACTTTATTTGGTCTTTGCCATCATTTTATATCAAATCCCCTTTGTTTTACTATTTTGAGCATTATTTATCATCTTATTATAAATTGTGTGGATTTACTTGGTCTTGTTGTGAAATTTCAGGAAAAACAAGTATCTGCTTCCGTCGATACCATCGACGGAAGTCGATACCATCGACCAAGCCACAGGTTGTCAGCCGAGAAAAGCAATACAGTGTCGATACCATCGACCCAAGTCGATGCCATCGACACTAGGAGAGCTACATCGTCGCTAAACGACAACAACCGACGCTAAAGGAGTCGATACCATCGACACCCAAGTCGATGGTATCGAGATCACCACAGGCGCTCAGAATAAAAGAAAGGAAAGCTGCCGCTAATCCGCTGGGTCGATACCATCGACCCGCGTCGATGGTATCGATGTCGGCAGATATGCGTTGGATCTGTTTTGATATCAATCGGACGGCTGTCATTATTTGACGACCTAATTAGGGACTTATACCTAATGACGGCCGCCGAGGAGGATCATCTCGTTTTTGGTTTTGCACGAGTGTCGAGGAGAGAAAGGAGAACGGAGGCCGAGAAGCTCATCCTGGGTGATTCGGACGCTGCCGAAGACAATTTCCACCACCGACAGGCGGGGAAGCTCGTGTTCTACGCCAAGGATCCACCGGTTCTTCTCCGTTCAGGGGTTTTCCCATTTATTTCCCGTTTTTCTTATGAATTCCCCAATTTCTACCGTGTATTCGTGTGAGATGAACATGAGAGCCTAAAACCCTCAATCTTTAGGACCGGGAGTAGCCCGGGAATGCATTGTATGACATTTTTATATCAATAATTCATATTTTTCTCTCAAATCTGTGGTATAGATTCGTTTTCTCCATTTCTATTGTTATGCTTGATCACCATAATAATAACTTAATGCCCTTAATCACTTCGACAGAAGGATTAACGGTTGAAAAGAGACGAATTCTACATTAATTAATAAAACCCTTGACAAAGGAGTTGTAAAATTAATGGTGGGAACTGAGAGACCGTTTATAATGCACTTAGTTTAGGGGAATGATTACTACGACGGTGGAATCAACCTAAACCTAAGTAGTGAATTACACCACGACAGTGGGTAATTCTCATTTCAGGCCACTACCCGGATAGAGAGAGAAGTGTGAGGAATTATATGAAATCTAATACAATGTTGACCCGCGGTGAAATCGCCATCCTAAAGATATCCCTTTTAATTGATTAAATTAACCTTTAATCGATTGTTTTCTTTGTTTGATTTTTATTTTCTTTTAATTTGAACAACAAAACCCTACTTTGTTAATCGATCTAGCTGATTGCGATTAGTTAGTAGAAGTCTCCAATAATTCACGTATCCCTGAGTTCGACTCGGGCCTCACAAGGCCTATATTACTCGACGCGTACACTTGCGTTTTTAGCGCGTAGTAAAATACACGTCAAGTTTTTGGCGCCGTTTCCGGGGATACGGCAAATTATTGGCACTTTGAGTGCTAAGAGCGGCCACTCTAGGCCACATTTTTTTTTATTTTAAAACAATTTCAAAAATTCCTTTATTTCTCTATAATTGTGTTGACTCGTTCAAAGTATTGTACTGAACCCCTATTTCCATATTTCAGGTACTTTGCATGGTGCACACACGTAGTCGAGACTACGTGAATCGCACACCTGAGGTTCCATCTGCGGGACCAGAGGACGAGGACTACTACGAGGAGGAACACCAAAGTGATCTAAATTCTGAATCTGAAAAAGAACAAGAAGAAGCAATGGCTGAAGCACAGACAATATGGGAGAAGATCAAGGCGTCTTCTTCCTCGGCATCAAAGGGGCCTATAAAGAAACAGGGGCTAAACATTCCAACCTACAAGATCGATCCAGCATTGATTAACCTGGTTAAATCAAACACATTTCACGGATTAAAAAATGAAGATCCAGTGGCCCACATCAGCCAGTTCGTGGAGAACTGTGATATGGTAAAGATAGATCGATTTCCACAGGATGTTCTCTACCTCAAGTTATTCCCGAGTTCCTTGGCTGGAGTGGCAAGAGAGTGGCTTCATAACCTCGACGACGAGTTTGTTGAATCATGGGATCACATGGTGGAGGTTTTCTTCGAGAGGTTCTTCCCTCCTGAGAAGACCAATGATATGATCCGGAAGATCCACAATTTCACCCAACAGGTGGGTGAAACTTATTCTGAGACTTGGGAGCGATTCCAAGTCATGTTGAGGAGATGTCCACACCATGGACTGGACAAGGAAACCCAAGTGAAGATCTTCTACTTTGCTCTCTCCGAGCATGATAGAAGCAATTTGGACTCGGCTGGCTCCGGATTTTTCTTGAACAACACTGATACAAGATGCTGGGAGATATTAAAGAACATGGCTAGGAAACAGTCATGGGGCGACAGAGGTGCAGTGGAACATGTCAAGGCTGCCGGCAAATCCAGAACAGTTAGGGAGTTGAACGACAAGTTAGATCTTCTAGCCAAGAAGCTGCTAACTAAGGAAGATGCATCTGAGGATGAGGAAGCCCAAGTGAAGTTCATGCAACAACAGGGCTATAGAAACAATGACTATGCATGGAGAAAGGATAAAAAGTTTTCATGGAAGGATCCGAATAATTTTCTGCAGGATCCGGATGCCAAACCACAGCAAAGAACCGAGGATAAGAACACTGAATTACTAACTCAAATGGTCCAGCAAAACCAAGAGATGATGGCCATGTTTGGAAAACAATTGCAATCTCAAGGTGATATTCTAACCAAGTTTGGGCAGACGCTGCAAAGCCATGGAGCACAGATGCGGGCATTAGAGACCACCGTGGCACAGATTTCAAATGAAGTGGCGGCCATCAAGCACGCCAATCAACAGAAACCAGTGGAGAATGCGAACGTGGCCCAAGCACATCATCAGGTTAAGTACATGTCGGTGGTAAGAAATGAGGAATCTCAGGTGCGAGAAGCTATAGAAGAAAGAAAAATGACTTTCAATGTGAATGCAACACCGGTGATACCGTATCCACGCACTTACTATAGATTGCCGGGTGGAAACCATTTCTTCAGAAAATCAGAGAGAGTTGTGAGTATGGTATCTCCATCTAGGCAAGAGGAGCAGGTGCAGGTTGTTTGTGCACATGTGGAGACATCTGAGGCGAGAGAGGAACCACAACAAGCTGCTACTATTGATGATGTCTCGCCAAAGCCCACGTCGGAGGGAGTGCTTGAAGCAAGCTTAGGGGAGGTACCCCCGAAAAGCCCTTATGTGCCACCTCACAGGCGTGCTGATGCAGCTGATGTTTCAGATCCGGTAAATTCTAAGTCAAAGAAAGAGCATCGTCACTTTAAAAAATTCCTGGAGATATTTCGAAAACTCCACATCAATATTCCATTAGTGGAGATGATCGAGAAAGTACCCGCCTATGGGAGGTTCATCAAGGAAATCATCAATAAGAAGAGGCGGATAAAAGACGATGAAATTTATTGGATGAATGAGACAGTGAGCTCTATGATCCAAGGGAGTTCACCAAAGAAGAGAAAGGACCCAGGAGGTTTTTACATACCGTGCTCAATAGGTGGTCAACATTTCCCTAAAGCGCAATGTGATTCTGGCGCTAGCATAAATCTCATGCCTTTGGCGACATTTCAAAAGTTGGGGTTAAAAGAGATAAAGAAGTTGGCTGCAACAATTGAATTGGCGGATGGGTCTACAGTGAGACCCTATGGAGTATGTGAAGATGTTCTCGTCAAAGTGGATAGATTCATATTTCCTGTGGACTTTGTCGTCATGGATATGCCACCACTCCAAAGTTGTGAAATTCTCCTAGGAAGACCGTTTCAAGCAACGGCAGACGTTGTGACTGCCTTAGGGAGAGGTACTTTGTCTTTGGGCATTGGAGGAGATCGTGTTGAATTCAAATTACCGAATGATCCTCTAAGTGCAGTTCCCAAGGTGAAAAGATGATGATTGTCACACCGTCTAGCCTAAGACGTTAAAGAAGGGCGCTTGTTGGGAGGCAACCCAACCATTGGTACATTAGGATAGTTTAGATATAGTTGTAGGTTGCTTTTATTTCGTTTAAATTTTAGTGTAAAGAAGATACCTTGATCCTTTTTGTTCAATGTGCAGGCACAGGCAGGGTCGATACCATCGACACACTGGTCGATGGTATCGACATGGGTTCAGGTTGACAGCTGCAAAAATCGCACTGAGTCGATACTATCGACGGTCCCGTCGATGGTATCGACATACCTACAGGCAGGCTGCACAATAAAGGTCGATGGTATCGACATGCCAGTCGATACCATCGAGATCTCTGGAGATTTTCAGAAGAAATCGACTCAGTAGAGTCGATACCATCGACACACAGGTCGATGGTATCGACATTTACAAGTGAAAAAGGCGGCAGCCGGACTCGCGAGGCAGTTGCCCTAATCAGCGAGTCGATACCATCGACTTCTGTCGATGGTATCGACGGGCCCACAGTAGTGTCGGTGTCAGTTATTCAAGACGGGGTTATTGGCCAAATGAAGTCACATCATCCAGAGCAAATCCGGACCCCACGACCCTGGCAGTACCCACCACCGCCTCCGCAGGATTGATCTGGTATCACTGTTCCGCCCTTAAGTTAGTTTTTGACTATGAGGCCATAGTCGGATTCAAGCTTAGGGGGTGGCTGGAACAGCTCTATCTTTTATCTTTTCTTTAGTTGTTTTTAGTTTCTGCTTTGTTATTTGTTTTTGCAATTTTAAGTTTTTATTTAGGATCCACATCTATCTAGTGTAATCGTGGATGTCTTAAAAATTGTCATCTTGCTATTTTCATGGGGAAATTAAGGGAATTTAAAATTTTTCTGTGTCATTTGGATAGCTTTACTTGGTTGTCCTTGGGGAACTTGTCCTATGAAAATGATTGATTATGTCAACTTTGAAGAAATATGTCATACTCACATCCCCATCGACTCATGAAAAGTGGATAGTAACGGTTGTTTGAGCCTAACCTAATCAAATAGTAATGAGACCTTAATTGGATATACGAGAAAGAACCCTTTGAACTACTACACATGTCAGTAAGGAGGGACACATGATATTTTTCTAAGGTTCAGTAACTTAATCTTGTGATCATTCCACTTCATTTTTTTTCCATAATCCACCCAAGAATTGGAAGTAAAGTGCAGTTTCAATTTCTTTTGCGTGCATAGCATGTAGATAGGGTTTGCATTCCTATTTTCATAATTTTGCATACAACGAAAAAAATATACGATGATACATGCACATTACCTTTAGGTGCATGTCATGTAGTTGCACTCATAACTTTCATGATTTTCATGCATAAGTACACCATGTACCTCAGTTGTCTTGAAAAGTGATCTAAATTGTTCCATACCCTCGCATTAGTACAAAGATTTCCAATCATGAAGAAAATAGCCTAACACATGTAGCTCTAAGCAATTATGGATATGTGGGCTAAAAGAAAAAAAAAATCTGAAAATCTAAAAGAAAAAAAATGATAAAAAAAAGAAGAGAATTTAGAAGGAAATGGAATAAGAGGGAGAAAGGAATGATATCACTTGTATAACAGGGGAATTGAGTACATGATGTGGCTTGAGTAGATTTCTATCTCATTTTGAGGTAGAAGGTTAGTGCATGCATCATTCCACCCACTTTTAGGCATTAGGGCATTCTTAATGTGCATTTGCATCATTTAGGGCATTTTGTTATATGCATACTGAAACTGTGTAATACTTCCAAATTCTTCCATGAACCACCCATTCCATCCACCCGTTGCTCGAATTGGTAGGCCACCGTGATTTTCTCCTCACTCATGATTATAAGGAGGACTGCTTCCATGTAGATGGTAGTTAGGGCGAGCAACGTAGTTTAGGCGATCACAAGATGCACCATGGCTGAATCGGCGAACTTTATTATGTTAACTGCCTTATGTGATAGTGTTCATCGGTTTGAAGGATAATTTCTTTTGTTGATGATTATTGTCGCCTGTAGGGTAATTACTGTTCTGTGATTAGGAAAGGCCGGTTTGAGAATGTCCAGTGGGAGTAATGTGGGATGTGGGGTGATGTGTTGATTGTTAGTTGACATCTGCAATTCTATTCTAAGGATTAGTTGCTCGAGGGCGAGCAATGTTTAAGCTTAGGGGAGTTTGATGCGATGATTTTGAGTCGCATTTAGAGACCTATTTCATATGTGTTTTGTGCCTTAATTACTCATTTTCATGGATATTATTGCATAATTCACTTTATTTGGTCTTTGCCATCATTTTATATCAAATCCCCTTTGTTTTACTATTTTGAGCATTATTTATCATCTTATTATAAATTGTGTGGATTTACTTGGTCTTGTTGTGAAATTTCAGGAAAAACAAGTATCTGCTTCCGTCGATACCATCGACGGAAGTCGATACCATCGACCAAGCCACAGGTTGTCAGCCGAGAAAAGCAATACAGTGTCGATACCATCGACCCAAGTCGATGCCATCGACACTAGGAGAGCTACAGCGTCGCTAAACGACAACAACCGACGCTAAAGGAGTCGATACCATCGACACCCAATTCGATGGTATCGAGATCACCACAGGCGCTCAGAATAAAAGAAAGGAAAGCTGCCGCTAATCCGCTGGGTCGATACCATCGACCCACGTCGATGGTATCGACGCCGGCAGATATGCGTTGGATCTGTTTTGATATCAATCGGACGGCTGTCATTATTTGACGACCTAATTAGGGACTTATACCTAATGACGGCCGCCGAGGAGGATCATCTCGTTTTTGGTTTCGCACGAGTGCCGAGGAGGAGAGAAAGGAGAACGGAGGCCGAGAAGCTCATCCCGGGTGATTTGGACGCTGCCGAAGACAATTTCCACCACCGACAGGCGGGGAAGCTCGTGTTCTACGCCAAGGATCCACCGGTTCTTCTCCGTTCAGGGGTTTTCCCATTTATTTCCCATTTTTCTTATGAATTCCCCAATTTCTACCGTGTATTCGTGTGAGATGAACATGAGGGCCTAAAACCCTCAATCTTTAGGACCGGGAGTAGCCCGGGAATGCATTGTATGACATTTTTATATCAATAATTCATATTTTTCTCTCAAATCTGTGGTATAGATTCGTTTTCTCCATTTCTATTGTTATGCTTGATCACCATAATAATAACTTAATGCCCTTAATCACTTCGACAGAAGGATTAACGGTTGAAAAGAGACGAATTCTACATTAATTAATAAAACCCTTGACAAAGGAGTTGTAAAATTAATGGTGGGAACTGAGAGACCGTTTATAATGCACTTAGTTTAGGGGAATGATTACTACGACGGTGGAATCAACCTAAACCTAAGTAGTGAATTACACCACGACAGTGGGTAATTCTCATTTCAGGCCACTACCCGGATAGAGAGAGAAGTGTGAGGAATTATATGAAATCTAATACAATGTTGACCCGCGGTGAAACCGCCATCCTAAAGATATCCCTTTTAATTGATTAAATTAACCTTTAATCGATTGTTTTCTTTGTTTGATTTTTATTTTCTTTTAATTTGAACAACAAAACCCTACTTTGTTAATCGGTCTAGCTGATTGTGATTAGTTAGTAGAAGTCTCCAATAATTCACGTATCCCTGAGTTCGACTCGGGCCTCACAAGGCCTATATTACTCGACGCGTACACTTGCGTTTTTAGCGCGTAGTAAAATACACGTCAACAGACAACTTAATAAGGTGACTATTAAGAACAAATATCCTCTACCAAGGATCGATGATCTGTTTGACCAGTTGTGGGGCATTACGGTGTTCTCTAAGATAGATCTAAGATCAGGATATCATCAGTTACGCATCAAGGAAAGTGGCATAGCTAAGTCATCCTTTAGGAAAAGGTATGGTCATTGTGAGTTTGTAGTTATGTCATTTGGACTAACTAATGCACCAGCTACATTCATGGAGTTGATGAATAGAATCTTTCAGCCCTTCCTTGATCAGTTTGTAGTGGTTTTCATAGATGACATCTTGATATATAGTAGAGACAGTCAACAACATGAACAACATCTTCGTCAAGCTTTGACCGTGTTGAGACATCACAAGTTATATCCTAAGTTTAGCAAGTGTGAGTTCTGGTTATCAGAAGTATCTTTTCTTAGACACGTTATATCTGCTTTAGGTATTCGTGTTGATCCAAAGAAAGTAGAATCGGTTGTAGAGTGGGAACAACCTAAGACACCGATTGAGATTCGGAGTTTCCTAGGTTTGGCAGGACACTACATAAGGTTTATCAAAGATTTCAATTCTGTAGCATTACCCTTAACCAGGTTGACCAAGAAGGAAGTTCCTTTTGTCTGGAATGACAAGTGTCAACATTCTTTCTAGTTGTTGAAATAAAAGTTGACTAGTGCACATGTGCTAGTTCTACCAGAGCAGGGAAAGGGATATGTTGTTTTCTGTGGCACTTCTAAGAATGGTCTAGGTTGTGTGTTGATGCACAATGATCATGTAGTTTCTTTTGCTTCTCGACAGCTCAAGAAACACGAGGAGAATGATCTGACACATGATCTAGAATTAGCTGCAGTGGTTCATGCATTGAAAATTTGGAGGCATTATCTCTATGGAGAGATGTGTCAGATCTTCACAGATCATAAAAACTTAAAATACATTTTCTCTCAACATGAGATGAATTGAGACAACGTCACTGGATGGAATTAATCAAGGAATACGATTGTACAATTGATTATCATCTAGGAAAATCCAATGTAGTGGTTGATGCACTCCGTAGAAAATCCTTGTCTCCACCCATAGAAAAATGCATAATTGAATTCTTTAGTATGTTGTAAGCAGGATATGTTTGTCTCCTTGAAACATATGAATGTTTGGTTAGAAGTATCTTTGTTAGCAGGGTTATTGGCTGAGATGCATGTGAAACCCACTCTGAAGGAACAGATTAAAGAGGCACAACAGGCTGATACTCTGATTCAGCAGATTAGGTCAGAGTTGGGAAGTGAGAAATGGGACGATTTCCATGAGTCTAAGGATGGGATAGTTTGTTACCATGGTAGGATGGTAGTTCCTGATAGCAATAACTTAAGAAAGTTAGTTATGGAGGAAGCTCACTCATCCATGTGTGCAATGCATCTGGGGAGCACTAAAATGTATCATAACTTAAAAGATATGTATTGGTGGCCTGGTTTGAAGAAAGATGTAGCTGAGTTCGTTATGCAGTGGCTGGTGTGTCAGTAGGATAAAGCAGAACACCAGAAGCCTACAGGAACGTTACAACCCCTACCTATACCTTAGTGGAAATGGGATCATGTGACAATGGACTTTGTGGTTGGTCTACCTAGGACAACCAAAAGTCATGATTCTATTTGGGTGATAGTTGATAGGTTGACTAAGACAACATATTTTCTTCCTATCAAAACAACCTACACTGTTGACAAGCTTGCACAGATTTACATAGATGAGATAGTGTGGTTGCATGGAGTTCCATCTACGATTGTATCTGATAGAGGTCCCCAGTTTACAAGTCATTTTTGGGAACGATTACATAAAGATCTGGGTACGTACTTGAAATTTAGTACAACTTTTCATCCTCAGACAGATGGGCAGTCTGAGAGAACTATAAATACTTTGGAGAACTTGCTTAGAGAATGTGTCCTTCAGTTTGTGGGAAGTTGGGACTTACACCTGAGATTTCCTATAACAATAGTTACCAGACTAGTATTGATATGGCACCATATGAAGCATTATACGGTAGACATTGTAGATCTCTATTATGCTGGTTTGAAACTAGAGAATACCAACTTATGGGTCCTGAGTTAGTGCAACAAACAACTAAAAAGATTAAAGTTATACAACGACAGTTGAAGGCTGCACAAGATAGACAAAAGTCTTATGCCGATAAATGTCGTAGACCTTTAGAATTCCAAGTTGGAGATAGAGTGTATCTTAAGGTCTCTCCTTGGAAAGGTGTTCTCAGATTTGGAAAGAAGGGTAAGTTAGCTCCTAGATTTATGGGACCTTACCCAGTGATAGCATGAATCGGAAAGATAGCTTATAGGTTGGAATTGCCACTTGAGATACACAGACTACATCCAGTGTTTCATGTCTATGTTGAGAAAATGTCATCTGATACAGATATGGTGTTGCAGCCTATAGAGGTTGAATTGAATGAAGATATATCCTATGTGGAAGGCCCTATGATGATTCTTGACAAAAGAGTCAAGAAGTTTAAGAAGAAAGAAATAATTCTTGTGAAAGTTCTCTGGCATCACCGTGGAATTGAAGAAGCCACATGGGAGTTAGAGGAAGAGATGAGGAGGAAATACCCTTCTCTTTTCTCTTGAAATTTCAGGGACGAAATCCTTTTTAGGGGTTGATAATTGTAACACCTCTGACCTAGGATATGACCTAACCCTATATGTTTTTCTTAAGTAAGTTACTTACAAACTTGTTCTTATCTTCTTAAAAGTAATTAAGGCACTTTGTGAAGTTTTCAAATTTGAGTTTATATGCAAACTATGTGTGCATTATATGAAAATCTAAGTGAAAAGTGCAATTTACCCAAGATAAGGGGATATATTGCAAATGTTACATGTTGAATGAATTCTAAGTTTTTGTATATCATGAAATAGAATATGATGCTAAGTGGTGGCTTGTGCAAAGCCTAAATTCTAAGTGCGAACTTGTGTAAATAATGCTAAGTGTTTGGTGCATCAATTGTGATACAAATTGCAATACATACAAAATGTAGGGTTGATGTGTAAATTACCACCTATAGATTGTTTTTACTCTTACCTAGTATTATCTATATGAGAGATAAAGAAGGAGACAATATGTTTGAATTATTTTAGAGTGATAGCACTCTTAATAATGAAAAGACCAAGAAAATATATAAGTTAAAAGCTATACTTATGAGATATATCGAGTTGTGGACTTAGAAATGGAAGTTCCTATTAGCCATAGAGCCATAAGGGAGTCTCTTATCAATTTTTGAAAGTTTTGGAATTTCCCATGATGGGAAAGACACTTCAAAGAAGTGATATGAATCGTCTTGCAACTTGTCTTGGAAAATATGGAATTGAATATAATAATATAGTGATTGGAAGAAGACTTGCCCTAGAAGATAACTAAAGAGTCAATCTTTATCCTCTACATTATCCTTGAGTTTTTGTTTTTGCATGGCAAGATAATGATGGGATGCATGCAAATATATGTGTCGACCATGCATGGCTAGGTGGCATGAAGTAGCTTAAGCTTATGACACCTCTTACACTCTTTTCCATAAACCTCTAGTATAAATACCTTGCCCTTCACTTGTTAGTAAGATTTTTGAATCTTGTTAGTAACCTTCCCCTATATATCATGCATGCCACTCTTTTATCATTCATGAATGAGGAAAGTTAAGTGGTGGAGCTTGATATCGGCCAAGGATAAGAGATATCGGCCAAATAGGCCATAGCAACCAAGTAAGGTGATATCGCCCATTGGGATTGGAGATATCGTGCAAAAGCTAGGAGCTCAAATCTTGGATTTTGGAGAGGTTCATCTTTAACTTTGTAACATGAGGAGTTTAAGATTGAATCTTGGAAGCTACTTGAGAGGTGGGTTATATAACTTGAACCCATCTATATTATTATCTATTTCTTCAATATTCTTCAACTTGTTGATTGTTTTCAAATTTGGATTTTCTTTGATCAATTGATATATCTATGAGTTCCAATAAGTAATTAGGATTGTTTTCCATGGTTTAGAATAGTAAGACAAGGATTTTGAGGTTTATGATGATGACATCATCATTAAACAACCCGATATGGGTTGAAGACTCTTGAAATCTGATATGGAATCCGATATAGAGGTTCACCCGATATAAAGGTAGGTAATACCTTATATAAGATAGGTCCTATAGATGATATGGAAGATACCTATCCATATTTTATACGTGATACAAGGTTAAAGAAATACCCTTGCACGATATGGGCAAAACCCTAGATAAAGATATGGAAATCCGATATATTTTGAAACCTTTTCCTTTAAAAATCCGATATATCCTACTGCTTTGAGATGAGTTGATAAGTAACTAAGTATTTAGCTTGTCATGTAACCATAGAAAATGAATAAAACCTTGAAAGTATGAAATGGTTATGAGCAAAAAGGGGTATATCTAAGATAGGTAAATTGATATAATGTCCAACACATAAACTGATATGATACCCAAGATAGGTAAACCGATATGATATCCAACATGGGATCACGATATGATATCCAACATTGAATCACAATATGGAAAATCCAATGTGGGGACACGATATGGTAAACCCAAGATGAAATCTGATATGATAATCCAAGAGGGAAACCGATATGATGGAGAACTGATATGGAAGTTTAAAATGAAAACTGATATGACAAACTAAGGTAAAGAACCAATATAATATTATCTTGAATGATATATGGTAAAGCCATAATGGTATGTCCGATATGGTGTACTCTTATACACAGTATGAGAATCTAATAAACCTCTATACCTGATATGAGGGTAATAGTCTAACCTATATACGATATGAGGTTGACTTAAGATGATAAAAGTTAAAGTAATAGCTAACCCAACATGACTACGCAATATGGTGTTAAGGGATATGCCCTAAACCCGATATGATGGTGTGGTTTCACCACATGATTAATATGGATACTTGTTATGATGATATATGCATCCTCAAGCATAATAGGATAACACTGTGAGCCATGATACCCAATATGGTAGGCATGCTCCAATCTATTAAACTTGTCTAAGTGATGTATATGATTAATGCAATATTGAGACACAATGAGTTTAATTCAATTTGATAATGATAAGCTAGTAGACCTTAAAGAGTTGAATTAAGTAATCTACATCCTAGTGGGGATGAGAGAGAAACTAAGATTGGAAAGATAATTATGTGATTAAATAATACTCCTGATGAGTGGAGTATGAGTTAGGACTTAGTCTTTGCTAATGAAACCTTGAAACCCTAATCGGTTGATTATAATCCTAATTCATTAGGGAGAATGTGCTCTTTAGAATTACGTGATTATGACTTGTGTTTGAAATTGTCGGTAGCATGATATATTAACCATGCAGATATCATAAGGTAATTAGCATAGCTAAGTAAGAGCTATGATGTTATATGATACAGATTTAATGATCTATGTGGACTATGTGAATAAATACCTTGGTCTGATGACCTACAGGTAATGATTATCTTCTAAGTGGTGACAGTACTCAGTGATGAAATAAGGGTTTGAATACCCAAGTAATGATGATGATAAGAGATTGAGATTCTAAGTGATCTATGTGTTTCAGAGAACATGAAAGTACCTGATAAATGCATTTATGCTTTTCTTTGTAGCATCTGATATAATTCTTATTTGTAACTTGATTGATGCTAAAAGATACAGTAATGCACTTAATTAAGAAAGATAAATATTACCATGTAGTTTCCCAGACCATAGATCCATTCAGTGACAGCATTTGCTGAATGGTGAAATGAATTTTACTCAGAATGCATATTTTTGAATATGTGATAATTATATAAGGGTGCTCAGTGGACTCCCAAACTAAATAAGGGTTCTCGGTGGACTCCCAAACTAAATAAGGGTGCTCAGTGGACTCCCCAAATACACCAGGTTGCTCGGTGGACTTCCTGATGAAACTAAACCAGGATCGCTCAGTGGTCATCCTGATAATCTGGGAAAGCTTAGTGGTCTTCTCTCGAAGAGAGTACACGCTACGGCTATAACTCTATAGTGAAGATGTCGCTATACCCCGACATATCTAATTACAGCAGACACAAGATGTCATGTTAAATCTAAGTGGTCTCATACTAACCGAGACAAGGTGAGGTCTTGATAGCCGACTCTGCCATTGACCTTGTATGGTACCGATTTCGACTTACTAGTGGTCGGTTGGAGTATGAGCGGTATATCTCATCTCCTCTGGGCATAAGTGTGAATGTGAACATGTAATCAACCGTGTAGTGTATTTGTTTAAGGATCGAATATGGAAAACATTGCTTGATGCCTTATTACTTTCATACATCTTAGTAAATAGATGTTATACATGTTCTTCATATTCCTTTTAAAGCAAATAGAAGATTTATAATTTTTTATCAATATTTATGATTTGCACTTAAAATATATCTGCTAAATACATGAAATACCCTCTGTTGAGTTTTATACTACTTCCTGTGGTAATAATATTGTTGGAAGAGAGTTATATCTCTAGCTGAGACAATAGTCTCACCCCGTGGGATCCACAATTTTTAGGTGGACGCGGACAAGGGACTAGGAACCAAACTGCAGAAGAAGGATCATATCAGTAGGGACAGTAGTAGTAGCTCAGGTTGAGTACATTGTCTGTCAGGATCTTGTAGATAGAAGTCCATGTGTCGTCTCTGTACTCTCAAGTCCTTGGGATATAGCTCTTAATGGTTTTTACGAAGGACTTGAGATTTTGGTTTGCTTATCTCGACGTTTTTATGTTGTTGTTATATATATTAGAGTAAAACAATTGGTACTTGTTATCTTTGAGAAGAGACTGTACACTGTATGTACAATATGAATCACAGATATATATAGCTTTGGTTCCTTTTATAAGAGTTTACTGGAAAAGGATCTATGTGCAAAGATGGTTTTAATTCTTAGTGATTTTTGTTAATTTTATTGTTTATGGTAATTTCACAATTTTTACTGTGATGGCTTGATTTGTAATCGGGTCGTCACAAAATTTTATTCCCTCCAAAAGTTTTAGAACGATCTAAAATTATAATTTTTATTGTATATAATGAAACTATCCTTCTAACATTTACTTCATCATTAAATTTGAAATTTAGAAACAAAATATATGGACATTCTGGTGTGGTATATATTAAGCATTGTGGGAAAATAGGTGATTTGACTGGTTGAAAAACTAGTTGACTAACTAGCCAACCCACCCAAAAATACATTTTTTCTATAGATAATGAGATTTTCTTTTCAATGCATACCTAATCATTAAATTTCACATTGTGATGCAAAAGGATATGACCATTTGAGTGTGGGATATATCAAGCACTCAGGAAGATCTACAAGCGAGTCGAGCAACTAAAAATCCAAGTGAGTGAATTTCCATTACATGAGTTTTTTTTGGGGGGGGGATTGATTTTTGGAGTGAATGGGTACAATTTGAGCTATTTTCCTATAAAAATGAGTAAATATAATAAAAACTCTAATTAAAAAGAGAAAATTTAAATTAATACAATAAATCCAAAATTAGGTATAAATCAGCAAAATGCTCCTAAAGAATGATCTTAAAATATGCAAGATAATATGCATTTGTCAAATTGCCCTGAACTTGAACATTACTCATCCTCGAGAAACATTGAATCATAAACAACTATCAAAATATACTAACAAATTTTCCTCCTCTCTTACCTAGCACTACGTTGTACTTACCATCTTCTATGGCCAAGCAACCTTAATTTTGTAGAAATACAAAACATGATATTTGCACATTCTCTACTCAGAACTATTTTTGCAACTTGTTTCCATCTTAAGGCCTACAAAGAAACAAATGGTATATCCCTTCTATCAATGGTACTCTCATATTGTTATGAGTTCTGCACAAGAATATATTTTTTTATTGGATATATTGGGGGTCTATAGATTCCCCTAGGTGGAAAAGTAGAGTCAATGGAGATGTAGAAAAAAAAACATTCTCTCCTCTATTTGACTCAAGATCTTTTTATTTTCCTTGTTGCAATTACATTGACTGCACTTTTTTTACACATTGGTACCTTTTATTGGTGGTACGTCCCAATTAAATACAAAGGAATATGGAAGAAGCAATAGAGAGAGAAACATATGTCTGCCCGAACGTGAAGTTTGGCACATTTTTGGCTTTTGATTATTTTTGGCAGATGGAGGGGTAAGAAGGTGATCAAAGAGATTTAGAAGATATTGAACTTGTGCAGTTTGTTTTTTTTAATTTAGCACTTTGGGAGCATCATAACATCAGTTCCAATATTTTTGTAGCAAGTATAATTGAGAAATTTACAAAATATTATACAGACTAAGTGCATACATATTGTGTTTCATTCTTATCTATCCATCATGGATTGCCATCATTTCCAATGAGTATTGCTGCTTAAGGTCCTAGATGACAAAATGAATTCTAGCAATGGCAATTTATAAAAAATTTGCAAGAAAATTTACTTACTCAGGGAGTTCATTAAGTATAAATGCATAACTGGATGACTAGATAAAGGTCAAATCGTAAGTATGAAAGGGAAAAATTAAAAACTTTAAAGCTAAACTATGTAACATAATGAAAATTGTTGAAAAGGGAAGATAGAGTGGGTAGAATAGATATGTATCACCCACCTCCACCCCAAACTTCAAATCTTGCTCATCCAAAGAAAAAATTAAATCTAGGTTGGAGAGAAGAGTTTAACTGACTTGTGGTCCCGATAAATTGAAGAAGGTCCAGTTGAAGTCAATGTTGATGGGGGATGAGGCCTTAGATAGTGGATCTTCATGGTGGGTGGTTGTGGAAGCTCAAATCGGCTTTCTGGAAAATTAAATTGATGTTGCCTTTTGCCTTGCAGTCCCTCTAGTAAGATCCAAAAGTATTCTTTCATCAGTAGAGGAAGTGTCATCAATGTGTGTGGATTAGGGATAAAAGGCACATGATTGAATTCGTACTCATTGGTTGCCTTTAAGGTTAAATCTTCCCCAAAGACTTGTTATGGATCACCTTTTTAAATGAGAAGGTGGTACAAGATGAATCCACTTCGTGTAGTGTTGGATATGGAAGACTGGGTGGAGGATCCGACTCAGGTTTCTCCTTGTCACCTAAATCTACTTGTAGTAGACATTGTGTTGAGAAGGTAATAACTATCTTATTGGCCTGGTGCAACTTTGTATGTGCATGTGTGTCCTCCTCATCTTTTAATGAAATGTGGAGGCATAGAGATCCTTTACAATGCCAAAATGTGGCTCTTATTGCTTCATGAAGCATGTGCCCAAATCAATGGGCTCAGAAGGGACCAAGTAGGGAACTCAGAATTACAATCTAAAGGCAAAGGCATGTAAACTTCTTGTGCAGGTGGAGTCACCTCATCTAGTTCAAGCTAATGTGGAACAAGGATTGATTGCAACGGAAACTAGGTCTCTTGATGAGAAAGCCTTGATTCAAAAGAATCCATTGATTCATCATGGGAGGGTGATAGTACATTACCTAGAATAGGCTCAACCAAAGTTGGTAGGTCATTGATAATGTCTGGATCAATGTCTACAATAGGGATAGTTGGTGGAGCTTCAGATTCTGGAGCAGTTTATGTTGTATACAGAATAGATGGCAAGAGGATGGTTTCATCATCATTGTTTTCATCAATTAAAATCATCCTTGGCTACTCTATCTCTTTAGGGAGCATCCTGATTGGCCCTCAACTGACAAGATTGGCTAAGAGACTTGTGCTTTCAGTATGGGTACCATCATATCTAGAGCATTAAGTTTCTCTTGTATGACTTGGGCCTCCTATTCAGTTGTCGTGGCTACTCTTACCTCGACCCACATCACCACTCTCTGTATGGGAAGGTCATGTTCTAGCTGAGACTTGACTTCTTCCTCATCTACATAGCATGGCATCTTATAGCATCCTAAATTTTGTAGTGGTAATATGTTGCATATCTCTATTTAGGGGGTCTAATATTATGCTCGAGGTAGAGGTTTCACATGTCTTCATCATGTGGAGTTATCTTTGGGAAACCCCATATATCATGATAGAAGAAGCCACATCTCTCACAAGGTACATTCTGTGGTGCCAGCCACTCCATTTCAAAGGAATGCCTAAAAATAGAAAATGTGACTATCGGGCTCAAGGAGAAAAATGTTAATTTTTTTATGTAAACAATAAATCACAAAAATATAAGATAGAAGGATAAACCGAAAGAAATTACTGAACATGTCCAAAAATTACAAACAAACTAACAAAATGTAAAAAAAACTAAAAATTATGAAACCAAAATAAAATTACAAAAATA
Source organism: Alisma plantago-aquatica (assembly GCA_963693085.1). Classification (NCBI taxonomy): domain Eukaryota; kingdom Viridiplantae; phylum Streptophyta; class Magnoliopsida; order Alismatales; family Alismataceae; genus Alisma; species Alisma plantago-aquatica. The sequence goes on from OY856410.1 coordinate 268,671,442, forward strand.
AACTAGATAGAAGAAATCCTAATTATTCAAAGAAATGGAGGTTTGAAGGAAACTTTGTTGTCTCTGAAAATGACACCAAAATTTATTGTGTACTGGTTACACAACAAATTCACCAGAGAAATTATTCCATAGAGTTTAGACTTTAAAATTGCAATCAACTCACCTACAAACAAATAAGTTAATTGTAGTACTAGAAAGGATTGATCCCATGGAACAACATGTTTAGGAGTTACATTCAAACCAATTGCTAAAATTAATATTTCAAATACGGTCTTGAAGAGATATTTTAACTAAAACAAGAATTTAGAATTGCAGAAGCAAAAAGTAATCAAATCTAAGATCCAATTAATATTAAGAGATATTGGGGGTTTGGGTGTTCACCACCATAGACCATGTATTAACCTTAATTGATTTAATTCCTTAATTTTTGTTAATTAGATGAGGACCATTGTGCCTTGCAGAACACATATCCATCAACAAATAGGTTACTCACAAACCCAAGTTCTTTTCATTTGTGGATCATTGTTCAACTTTCCAATTATATTCTATCTGTGATCATGTCAAGAGCTACATGTTCCAGTCGGTGTTCCTTCCCATGGATCGGGCGATCTTGTCACCAAGGATTTTAGATGAGAAAATGAGGGATTGATTTATTAGTCAAGCAATAAGATTGGATGAAACACATCTATTAATATAGATCTTGGATTTAAATATAACTAAGATAGAATACAAGCTATGGTCTAATCCCCATGCCCTAGTACGTAAGGAACTACACCATCATGGTAACAAAAGAATAATCAACAAAGGTGAATGGAATGATGTTGCTTGAAGGATCTAGCAGCACTTTGACAGCCTCTGTGCGGAACGTGGTGGCTCCTCCTCTCTTTCCCTTGCTTTTTACACCCAAGGGAGTCTCTGGGATGATATGATATCCTTTTTTATAATGGTGATTGCCTTTAACTCAATAGTAAAATATGCCCAACATTCAGTTTGACCACATGTATATGAAGAGTCGTGATAAGTCAATCCTTTAACTATCAAATTCCAAGAATAATTGGTCGAGTCCCTTTGAATTTAAATGCCTTAATTTCATAGATTTTCAATTGATGCATTGAAAGCTTTGTGCTCGGTCAAAAGGCTTTTCCATTCATTCCTCCATACCAAAGAGTATGGTCATGGATTGTTGCTTTTATTGAACAACTTTCCTTTGTGCCTTATCAAAGGAGTAATCTTTGACAAATTTTATTATTTGCCCCAATAGGTAATCTAAGAAATTATTATATTTCCTTCCTTTAATCATTTTGACCGCTCATTAACTTCTTTAACTCTCTTTGTTGTAGATTTTGATTACAATAATTTCATGCAAATTTTGATCTCGTCAATAGTTTTGAAGTGGTCCAAAATATATTTATTATATATGATGAAATTCCATTTCCAACGCGTATTTGATCATTAATTTCCGAATTTAGAAGAAAAACATGTGGATGTTTTAGTGCAGGATATATTAGGCATTGTTAGAGAATCAACAAGTGACTCAGTCGGTTAGAGAACAAGTCGACTGACTGGCTAACCTGTCCAAAAGTACATTTGCGCTATAGATAATTAAATTCCCTTTCCAATACATACTTAATCATTAAATTATGCATTGGAATGAAAATATATGTCCATTTTGGTGTGGGATATATCATACACTACATGAAGATTTATAGGTGAGATAACCATCTAGAAATCCTATTGGCAGAATTTCCATTACAGGAGTATTTTTTAGGTTTCTTGATCTTTAAAGTGAATAGGTACAATTGAGCTATTTTCCTACAATAAACGAACAAACATAATAAAAACTCTAACTAAAGAGGGAAAATCTAAAGTAAGACAATTAAATCTAAAAACTAAAAATTAACCGACAAAGTGCTCCTAAAATGATCTTAAAAGATGCAATAAAAGTGATAAATATGCAGTCATCGTACTTCATTCTCAGTACTATCAATGATTATTTGACCTCCTTAGGAATCAAAGATCATAGAAGATCACCATACATGACCCATATGAATGGAGTTGTAGCCATAAATAAAAGTATGATAAAGATCCTCAAATAGACAATTTGCTCTCATGCCAACTAGAACGAGCATCTTCCAATGGCTCTACAGGTGTATCAAACGTCAATCAGACTTTCCATACGAGACACACCCTCTCATGTGCATATGATATAGAGCTAATTTGGCCAATGGAGTTTGAAATCCCATCTCTCCTCATACTGCAAGAATATGAAATTCTAGAGGAAGAATGTGTCAAACCACATTTGTTGCCTCAACACAGTCCAAGAAAGGGAAATTAAAAGATCTACATTACGTAGGTTCCATTAGTGCATGAAAATTTGTTATTATTTCACTGGCTATTTTACACAGGCTTTCATGATATTTTTTATGAAAGATATATATATATATTCACTCATATAACACAAAACTGTGATGTGAGACTCTTCTCATCAATTTCATATATTTGCATGCTTTTTGCACAAATCATCATCTAATATCTCAACTTAATGAAAGGTCTTTGCATTTAAAATAATTGGATATTTTAGCAAGTCGGTACCCCCAAGATACATCTCAATATCAGCAATGTGCATCAAAAATAGGAAAATGTTGAACATAGTCGACAACACCGAGACCAATCTTGGTGCCACTAAGAAGGCACCATGAGATTCATAGTAACAACTCAGCACCAACGACATCTCTATGGTAGCACTGATACACACTTAACCAAAAAATCAATTAGAGGAGCTGGTTCCACCTACAATGTCAGTGTTACCTATGTACAAATATGGATGATCATGATTCTAAATCTAAAATTAATAGTCTAGATCTTTCCTTGATGACTTAGGGTTCTATAGAACCCAAGTCAATAATGTTGTCAACACATCAAAGAGAAATAGATAGTTGGTCCTAACTAGAAGGAGGAGCAAGGAAAGGTGGTAATGTGGAGAAAGAATCATCTAGACACCTTTGAGGAGCGTTTTGGAGGCCCAAACGTCTACCATTTGCACCCATCTTTGGAGGGAATCATCATAATTCATTATTAATCAGTTCCATCTACTTATTTTCATGTTTTTCTTATTTTTTGATATCTACCCTGATACCATATTCAACATGTGACACTAATATCATCTTTTTATAGGACATGAAAGTAGCACGGTGTTAATTTGCACTTGACAATGTTTATCACAAAACAATCCATTGCTTAGAATTTTAGTGATAATATGTTTTATTGTGACATGTTCATGATTGATCACCATGTTCAGACTTTAGATTTTTTAAATGCAAAAGATAATTTTAGTATTGGAAAATATATCATTACATAGTTAATAACACATTAAATGTAGGCTAACATTATGAGTTTATGTATCCTGAGAGTGATTGGTAATCATTGAGTCTTTTACCTGAACATTGTGAAAGTGAGTTTCAGACTAGAATAAATAGTAATTACATTGCAAAAGTAGGTGATGCAGACTAAATATCCCTAATTCTTTTAGCCAATGATTGTTTGTTTTTTGGATAAATTGAAATCAAGTAGAAATTGCAATAGTGGTCAAATCGATTATGCTGGAGAATCCATCTCTCTAAATTCACAACCATTTCTAATGTGTTGATAATTTTACTTTTTAATTTTACAATCAATCAACTCAGCATTTCATATAGGTCTAGCTGATTTAGTCTTAGTTAGTAGTAGTCACTAGTCTCTTACTTTCCTTAGTTTAATACATTAAACTAAAATTTGGTATTACTTCAACACATGTACATATATGCTTTACATGCACTCACTAGTACAAAAAATTTCTCTAGCGTTGATCAAAAAAACCCGATAACGTCGATTATAGACCGAAACTTAAATGGGTGGCACTACAGCCACATATATAAGACATCGGTTCTTTGGGGATGGCAAAACGGATGCTAGAGATCCAACCTCAGTTATGTGGATAAAAGAAACTGACATAGATAGGATTTTTATGCGTCGGTTCCTCTCTAAAAACCAATGTCATGAGAGCCATACCATATCACATTTGTAACAAGTAAAGGACCCTACATCATCAGTTTGGTAACAACCAACACCTATCAGGATGTTCAGTGTCAGTTTTGAACCAAACAACTGACGACTATGATGTACAATGATGGTTATATCTACAAAATCAACGACTATGACATGCTACCCAGCAAGGCCATGATGTCCATGGCCATTTTAGTTTTGTCCTTTAATGTCAATTATTTTACAGAAACCAACAGCTCAGGCCTATATTGTTGGTTTTTCTGTTACAACTGACGCCTAAATTTTGGTTTTTTTTAGATAGTAGGTATGCAGGTGTAAGGAGGTGAAATCACCCCTTTACTAAAATATGGTAAACAAAACACCATTAGAAAGCAGCGGAATAAAAAATAACTGACTATATTCAATTTCATAGAAGGTTTACAAAAATACATCAAATTATCCCATTAGGGTTTACATCAAGACACACAATCAGGATCCAGATAGAGGGAAGTCTAGACTACTACAATCGTGTCTCCAAGAAACATCTCCATCAACCGAGTCCAAGCCAAAAGCTAAGATCTTCCTTGTCTTATCCATCACATTGCTCAACACCTGTGTGTTGGGAAGGCACCCAACAAAAAGGGAAAGGGAAGAAAAGTATGTGTCACAAAACGAATCTGGGATATCAAGATAAGTACAACAAATAAAAACAGGATAGGGTTCATCATATGATTAAGACAACAAGAGTATGAGGCTATATTCAAAAGAAACTTGCCATTAACAATTATATCAAAAAGGATTTGCATGTAAGATAATAATGTCTACCTAACTAAGTAGGGTTGAGGCACCTACCGGACCTCTAACCTTAGGTGAGGGGAGAATAAGACATTCCCCAGGGCGATTATTTACATGCCCTCTGTGGGTGGTTGTACATAAGTACCGCTACTTTAAATTAAATAGAACATAAATCCACATGCTAGAAAAGTAGTTATGGCAAGAGTAGTCGTAATATTCAATAAGCATGGCAGTGGGGTATAAGACCCAAACAAGAAGAAATTATAATCTAATTTGAGGCATGAACAACATTAGGATTCAATAATAGAAGATTTAAGGTTCATTTAAGCCTCATTAGGGAAATATAGGGTTTGGCTGCAATTATCCCAACATAGGGTGTAAGGAATGCACATACCTCTCTTACTGATATCAATTACTAACTTTCACCACTTTAATTGAGTCCAAGTTTCACTTTGCCTATTTTCAATGTATTAAAATGTATTAGAGTACATAGTGCACATTAATATATAGAAACCCTATTTTTAGAGCTTTTTAGGAAAATTCGGATTTAGACTCTTAAAACATCACCAATAAACTTATTAGGTTTTCTTGATCAAGAAAACATATATTTATGTTAATTTTGGAGTTATGATGATTAAGATGTAATTTTTATGGATTTAATGCATTAAATTCGTTTTACAAAAATCACCCTTCGTCAAACCATGAAATAAGACCTTGAAAATATTTTTATTAGATATAGATTAATTTTCCAATTCCAAAACATATTTATTTGTCAAATTTGGATGAGCGGTTTAGAAGATATGAATTTTGCAATACTGACCAATAGGAAATTGCCACATCATCAAACCGATCGAGATAATTAAAGAGAGAGGGAGAGGGAGAAAACACCATTAAACCAAGATCAGGTTTGAAGTTTCATAGGTAACCAAACTAGAGCTTCTAGAGAAGGTAAAACAGCAAGAAATCAAAACCTTAGAAGAGCATGGTAAAAAGAGATGGAAATCGTCAATTTTCAACATAAAAGCATGAGTTTTAAGCATGTACTAAGCAATATATGAGAAGGGTGTTAACCAAACTTGCCTCTAGGAAGGTAATAAGGTTCAAACAGAAAGGATTCCGAGATTACAAGGTCTGGTTGCTCCAAGACAAGCTCCTTTCTTGAGCAAAGATCACCTTCTCCACTTTAGAGGTGCAAACCCTAGCAAAAGAGTAAGGAGATGACATATTTTAGGGTTTTAGGTGGATTTTTACCATGTATGGTCATGGTTCCGACCTATAATAAGGTTTAATGATTACTATTAGTATGAAAATAGGAAATTAAGGGAGGAAACTTACTAGTTTTGGTCGAAATTACCAAGGAGGAGCTTTAGAAACCCTAATAGAGCAATTTGGAAGCCCTAGGAGCCTTCTTCACCAAGGTAGGCTCCCTCTATTTCCTTGGGGCAGCAACTTCGTAGCCAAATACAGAAGGAACTATTATATAAGCTAGAGGAAAGAAAACGAGAGCAAGAGTTTTCGAATTGTGAGTTGGGAAGGGGTATACATGGCTATATATAGAAAGAGGTGAAGCATGAGGAGTCTTAAGGGACTTTCCATGTGTCTTTAGCCTAGGGATTGATGGCCATGCAAGAGGATAGCTCATAGAGGCTTCATGCATATCAAAAGTTGGTTCTAAGCGCCCATAGATTATTCTAGGCCATCCTCATAGTTTTTCAAGAAAGAAATAACCTCATTGGTTGATAGTTTTTAAGGATAAGCATCTTTATAAAGAGGGTAATCCCTATAATGCCCTTGGAAGAAAATACCATCAAACCAAGGTGACACTAGGTTCTCCAATGATGTAAAATCTCATTAATGGTAAGGGAATATCTAAGGATTAAAATTCAGTTGATAATTTGCAAAGAAAACCTCCCAATTGGGTAAATTGCATAAAAGTCCAGAATGTACCTAAAATTGCATAACTTGCATAAACAACATCCAAATCAAACCAAACTTCATCCACAAGTTATCTTTGATGTGTAGAATATGAATTTTCCATTATTTCCATATTTTTAATTTATAAATCACATTAATAATTACTTATGCCTTTTATTGATTTTCTCTCTCCTAAACTTATCCTAATATTTCAAGGTTGTCCAAATTAGATGAAATTTGACATGTAGGCTAATTTTGATATGTAGATTTCGAATTTGAAGTTTGTTTCCTCTTTTGAGACTTCTTTTTATGAGATATGTCATATGGCCCATTAACAGCCCATTATCTAAATTGTTCATCCAATTAAGTTTCTTATCTTCATATTACCACTAAAATGAGTTATGTGGCATATTTTATGTTTTCAAATCACATCAAAAAGTTAGATTAAGGTTTATAGCACTTAATTATGGTAATTAAGCTTTCACTGAGGTATTTGTGCATAAACCCTTCCATTGGTATAATTAGTGAATAAATGTTCATTAAACCACTATAAATTCCATTAATTAAATAGAAAGGCCAATAAGGATAGAAATTAAAAAGGAAAAGATGGGAAAGAGGGTCAAAAGACAAAATTTCAGAATTTGATATGTTACAACACTCCACCCCTTAAAGAGGATTTCGTCCCCGAAATCACAAGCAAGAAGGGAAGGGTGAGTGTGCAACATCTCATCACAAAACTTCAGGTTATTTCTCCAATCTTAACTTCTACCAAACAATTGACCAACATATACTCCACAAGCATCTTCACATAGGTTTAGGTTCTCAAGGATCACCTAGGTTCCATTATTTAGATTTTAATTATGGCATGTCATAATCACTTTATTATCAAGGAAGTTATATTTCATTATCATCCATGAAACATCATATATATACATATATATTTCTTATTTATCTTACTATGAATTTTAGCAAAATTATGGGTTACTGAATTCCCTCAATATACTTGATCATTATCCTTAATATTTTGAACTTCGACTTCATTATCCTTATACTATCACCACATTAAGTTATAACGGATTATTTTGCGTGAAATATTCAATTTGTCATTAATTCTTCATTCAATCCGAATTATGTCACATCAATTACATATATTTATATTAAATGTTGTCTCATTACCACATTATCTTTATTGCTCACATTTATTTCATCATTAATCATTTTATCATATTTATTTATATTATTTATTTGCACATTTATGTGAATCGAATCACTTCATATTCATATTGAAGTCATTCCATGTATTTTAATGATCAAGGTGAGGCATATTACAAATTGATTCACATTAAGTGACTAATCGTGTGTGTATTAGATAACAAGGTAACATACCATGCATTTCATATTGATGACCTGATTAATATGTGATTAGATGATTATATATATCATTTATGTGTATCAAAGTATGTTAATTGATTATGACGCCTAATGTAATTATTGTATCATGAAAGGCATTAAGGATGTATATGTTAAGGTTAGATGATTACAATTTAGGGTTTAGGTTAATATGATCACTATATTTTACTTAGAATGTATTAAGTCCAAGATTAGGTTACAATCATCTTACTTGTCATTTAATTAGAGTTTATTGGTTTATGACATGGGCAACACCATGCATATCCATTAGGATTAATATGTGAGTTACTCATATTATGTGCATTAGGTATTCATTAGGGTTTGAACATATAAATTATTCCTCAGATGATCATTGTATGTTCATTACTATATAAATAAGCACATTTAGGCTATAACTATAACTTGTTTGGACCCCACTAAGGTTTCAAGTACAACAACCTCCTAAGTATTGGGTTAGGGTTTCTAAAGATAGTGTAGATAGATTTCAAGATGTCATAGGGCTCCATCCCCCTAAAGAGGATTTTGTCCTCAAAACCTAACCACCCAACATCATTAAACTAACTATACTCCACCCCTTAAAAGTTCAACCTATCAAGCCAAAATACACTAGGGTTAAAGGATGAGTCTAACTAAACCAAGTACAAGATCCATCACACTTCCACTGTGCACTCTGATAGCTGACTTAACCCCAAACTTCAAATTATAGGTTCTAGGGATAAACTATCCAAGCATGTAGCCCCAAGGGACATAAGGAGACTATCTTGGTATCCATCCTCAAACAAGTGATCATACACATAAATCTTAGGGTTCCCAAAGATATACAACATAGATGTCTAAGGTCACTATTGCCTAAAAGCAAACTATTTCAGACAATCCATTTCAGCTTAGGCCAGGCCGGTATCATATGGATCTGGGAGTCCTCGTAAACTAAGCAAGTGGCATGGAGGAAAATATTGCCAGCCCCCAGAACCTGATCCTTTCTAGACACTTTTGCTTCAACTTCATGCCCTAATAGTTGCCTAAAGGCAAACCTAAACAACATTAGGTTATGAATATTTTAGTTATGAGTATTTTAGAGTTTTATTCATCATGATACTAATGTGGAACTATAGGGTCCTAAATCAACCTTACATCATTTATAGATCAACTATAGGGCAACCATGTCACCTAAAGGAACTATGTAAGGTAGGGATTCTAATTAGGGAGACAAAATTGAAATAGTCAGATTCCGACTACCATGGGCTCTGATACCATGTTGTAAGGAGGTGAAATCACCCCTTTACTAAAATATGGTAAACAAAACACCATTAGAAAGCAGCGGAATAAAAAATAACTGACTATATTCAATTTCATAAAAGGTTTACAAAAATACATCAAATTCTCCCATTAGGGTTTACATCAAGACACACAATCAGGATCTAGATAGAGGGAAGTCTACACTACTACAATCTTGTCTCCAAGCAACATCTCCATCAACCGAGTCCAAGACAAAAGCTAAGATCTTCCTTGTCTTATCCATCACATTGCTCAACACCTGGGTGGTTGGGAAGGCACCCAGCAAAAAGGGAAAGGGAAGAAAAGTATGTGTCACAAAAAGAATCTGGGATATCAAGATAAGTACAACAAATAAAACCAGGCTAGGGTTCATCATATGATTAAGATAATAAGAGTATGAGGCTATATTCAAAAGAAACTTGCCATTAACAATTATATCAAAAAGGATTTGCATGTAAGATAATTATGTCTACCTAACTAAGTAGGGTTGAGGCATCTACTAGAACTCTAACCTTAGGTGAGGGGAGAATAAGACATTCCCAGTCACCTACAATATTATGGGGAGAATAAGACATTCCCCAGGGTGATTATTTACATGCCCTCTATGGGTGGTTGTACATAAGTACCGATACTTTAAATTAAATAGAACATAAATCCACATGCTAGAAAAGTAGTCATGGCAAAAGTAGTCATAATATTCAATAATCATGGCAGTGGGGTATAAGACCCAAACAAGAAGAAATTATAATCTAATTTGAGGCATGAACAACATTAGGATTCAATAATAGAAGATTTAAGGTTCATTTAAGCCTCATTAGGGAAATATAGGGTTTGGCTGCAATTATCCCAACATAGGGTGTAAGGAATGCACATACCTCTCTTACGGATATCAATTACTAACTTTCACCACTTTAATTGAGTCCAAGTTCCACTTTGCCTATTTTCAATGTATTAAAATGTATTAGAGTACATAGTGCACATTAATATATAGAAACCCTATTTTTAGAGATTTTTAGCAAAATTCGGATTTAGACTCTTAAAACATCACCAATAAACTTATTCGGTTTTCTTGATCAAGAAAACATATATTTATGTTAATTTTGGAGTTATGATGATTAAGATGTAATTTTTATGGATTTTATGCATTAAATTCGTTTTACAAAAATCACCCTTCGTCAAACCATAAAATCAGACCTTGAAAATATTTTTATTAGATATAGATTAATTTTCCAATTCCAAAACATATTTATTTGTCAAATTTGGATAAGCGGTTTAGAAGATATGAATTTTGCAATACTGACCAATAGGAAATTGTCACATTATCAAACCGATAGAGATAATTAAAGAGAGAGGGAGAGGGAGAAAACGCCATTCGAACAAGATCAGGTTTGAAGTTGTATAGGTGACCAAACTAGAGCTTCTAGAGAAGGTAAAATAGCAAGAAATTAAAACCTTAGAAGAGCATGGTAAAAAGAGATGGAAATCGTCGATTTTCAACATAAAAGCATGAGTTTTAAGCATGTACTAAGAAATATATGAGAAGGGTGTTAACCAAACTTGCCTCTAGGAAGGTAATAAGGTTCAAACAGAAATGATTCCGAGATTAGAAGGTATGGATGCTCCAAGACAAGCTCCTATCTTGAGCAAAGATCACCTTCTCCACTTTAGAGGTGCAAACCCTAGCAAAAGAGCATGGAGATGACAGGTTTTAGGGTTTTAGGTGGAGTTTTACCATGTATGGTCATGGTTCCGACCTAGAATAAGGTTTACGGAATACTATCAGTATGAAAATAGGAAATTAAGGGAGGAAACTTACTAGTTTTGGTCGAAATTACTAAGGAGGAGCTTTAGAAACACTAATAGAGCAATTTGGAAGCCCTAGGAGCCTTCTTCACCAAGGTAGGCTCCCTCTATTTCCTTGGGGCAGCAAATTCATAGCCAAATACAGAAGGAACTATATGGCACACCATCTCTTATATAATACATGTCATGCATGATTAAATTAAATATGCTCTCTTTTCTTAATGACCTCCAGGTCATCTCAAATAAGGATGAGAAGTCCACATGACTCTTGATTCATAAAACATGCACACAACACATCCATCTACTCAAAATGACATCAAAAGAAATAGATATGCTAAAGATACATTCACAAGTCTAAAGTGTAGCCAAAACTAAGAGTTTGCATCTATAAGTATGGTATGAATATGAATAAAACATGGTATGAACTATGTTCATTGATTCTTATACGAGCCCCTTAGTGGAATCTGAGAGGGCATCCACTCAGTAATTGTTGAGGTATGAACCATATTCAAATACAAACATACTATGAATGTATGAAGGAAGGAAGGTATTTTATTTCTCAAAAGTATGATACACCAAGCAATTTTATATTATTGTAACATAAAATAATGTCATCACATTATCACGATTTCACATTAGTCATCACCCACGAGGGTTGCACATCATAAAGTAAAAAGGCACAATAAAATTATACAAAAAAGACCATTTGAAGAGAGACTTATGCACTTGACATCTAGCCTCAGTAGGTAAAGCTTGCTGCTTGTGAAGCACAGGTTGTGGGATCGAATCTCAGTGCATCCTGTTGGGGCTCTACAAGAAGGGACTAAAAGCCTTTGGTGTTAGCTATTGGTTGTTCTCTCTCTCCTGACACCTTGGACATGGGTGAAACTCCCCACTATAAAAAAAAAGAGACTTATAGCTACCTCAAGATATCTCAAAAGTCCAACATCATGGGACATTTTCTTCCTCAATCATCCCTCTCTAAGTGACCTACATTTAGATGGTTTTGAAACAACATCCAAAAAATAAAGAACACATAATGTGCATGTCGGAAAAATATTGTTATGTGCAATATTGAACATAATTTGACACTAAATGATACATTACAAGAAGATTGATCCATTTTAAAAGAAAAGTATAGTAGGCAAGAAGAAAACAAGAAAATAAGTAGTCAAGAGCATTAGTATGAAAAGAGTAACAAGGTATATTCTAATGTACATATAACAACATGAAGATTGTTTGATTTAAAACATGTCATGTTGGTCAATAAATAAATTAATGCATATACATCTTTAGAAGACTCGAACTGTCTAAAGTAGGGTCCGAACACCACTGGATTTTGAGCCAAGTCCAGGTGAAAATAGTGCACTCACATATATGGTTGAGCATAAATAATGTGCCTAATATGCATGGCCATGTGGAAAAGGCGTACATTGGGTGGATATAGTGCACTCTTGTGTATGGTTTTGTACAGTTACATACCACAAAATGCACACTACTCTAGATAATAACATATTGGCAATCAAGCATGCAAAAAGGGTAGGAAAGTAGTATAGTTTAGTATGCTATCAAGTTCAAGCATAAAAAAGATATCAACTTATGAAGTATGACAAATGGGGTCAAAGGACCCATAGGTAATAAATTCAACAAGTTCAATAGTCAACGTAAGAAAATTAAGTTCAAATAAATGTCATTTCAGAACGATCCTCAAAAGGTTTATTGGTGGATATTAAATTTAAATTAATGCATCATTGTGAACAAGATATGTATTAGTCAATAAAAGCCAAAACAAATTGAGAGAAATACATACCTATTATCCAGTCCTAAAGAGTCCATGGTCTCAAACACCTAATAATAGATTTACATAGATTAGGGTTACTTTTTTTATTAAATATATATAACCTAAAATTTGACTTTTATATCCAACCTATATAGGTCCTAATACCCATATAGATAAATAAGTATAATCTTAGGATTCCAAGAAGTTGATGAACAAATAAAAGTTAAGAATTTAGAACATTAAGATTTTTTACTATATGGTATAAATAAAATTCAAACTAGATGCTACAAGTGCCCCTACATCACGCACTAAAGGGTATTGATGTGACATGGCATATCATTAAAAAATTAGGGTAAAAAAATCACACAATGAAAATTAGTCAAGTGGGAAAAGATGGACTTGCCCTTCATGGGCATTATAGGGAAAAATCGCAAAAAAGGGAAGCTAAAAGTAAAATCACAACTTCTAGTGCCCCTTCACAATCATAAGCTTGGAGTTTGTACAGTACACACCAGACTCATTACAGCATGAGTCTAAAATATAATACCACTGAATAGTGTGAGAACCCATCCCAATGATCAAACCTTAAATGATTACTATGATGAATCCTAAGAAAAATCCAACATAAAACTAGCATCCATAAAAAAAATTCAAAAAAATTATGAATAAGGCGATCCATAAAAAGTGCCAATTACAAAGAATAAAATTTCACATGATTTCATATAGAAGAATATTATTTTTCATCTATGTCATTCCAAAAACACCTCTTTCTTTCTTTCAACAAATATAACTACAAAATGGCTATGATCATGAAACCACAATAGTCTAAGATGCCTAATCTAGTTTACAACTTGAAATCATAAAGAAACACCAAAGGGAGAAACTTATCATATACATAATCAACAACCCACCCATAAAGTAGGAAGGTGAGACTATAGGGACTATGTAGACATATGTATGATATTTATTATTACTTCTTGATCACTACGTCCTTTCTACAACGCTAACATATCTAAAACATCATGGAAGAACCACATCGGATTCTGAAAGAGTCATAGTGAGAGGATTACTCTAGAAAATATATAAAGATACATATCACATTTTAAGTTGGGTTAATGGTGGAAAATGAGATGGGAGACTAATGGGACATTTTCATATTGATAGAAGGCAAACTTGCATCCTAAATATAGGAGAGAAGGCAACTACAGGGGAAGCAAACTTAATCTTAATGGTCCATGACTATTAGGCCCATATAATATAATAAAGTAAATAACAATAATTCTAACACCTCCCCCAAGTTGGGAATTGAAAGAATCTAGTAGATGACATGACAAATAAAAAATGTCACGCTCCATACAAGATTTACACCCCCCTTAAGTGCGGCTCTCCAAATCAATTTAATGATGCCACCTTTGAAGTTGTATTTTGCATGGTGAAAATACTCCAACTTTGAAGAAGATCTTTTACAGTGCATCATCAATGAAGAACGTCTGATCAATGCAATAAAATGCAAAAAAAAAAAAACTAGTCACCATCAATAAGGAGAAGACGATCAAGACCAACATGAATACACCATTTTCACCGGAGAGTAATGTGTAAGTGGTATAAGCACAATCAACCCATCTCACGTACATAACATGACACAAAAATGGAGGCACAATGTCAATGTAGTTGTAGAGGTATCTTCAAATTGTCTGAGAAGTGTATCCAACTTGAATTAGCATAGAAGACCATAGATATACATAATGTGACACAAACACAAACCGGGTGAGGTGATGATCTCTACAACTTAATCCATTCGGAGTATCACTCTTAGGGGCTTGATGGGAATGAAAGACATTACCAAGTAAATCCTAAGCATGTCATTAGAATAATTATCTTAGCAGATGCAAATTTGACGAGACATGAATAAATTAGCTCAGTAAAGATAAAATGTGGATAAAAATTTGATAAGCTATGAGAAGTCTAAAGAAGCAATCATCTGTCTCATGAGAATGAATCGAGAATGATCAATGGAAACATCATAACACCAGAGAACAAGAAGTTGGAATAAGTACAACAAGCTCTATCCTGAGATACGTAATGCGATGCAAATGTGATAAGCTTGGTGTCAATGTTGTAATTAAGATCATTCAACACATGAAAGTGGTAGATGATTGGAATTTGGAATCACAGATAGCTAACCTACATGCATATCGTGGAACGAACATGAAGAAGTACAATGTCATTGGGAAGTTATACACCAACGATGCACTAGAAGCACAATGTCATTGGGAAAGATATACCAATGATGCATTGGAAGCATGATGCTTAGTGGGAATGAAGTGTCACAAAGACATCGGAAAGATGGACGCACCGAAGAACAAGAAGATCCATGGAGATTTGAATATCCTGGACCAATACATATTATATCTCTCATACTCTTTCTCCTCATACATTCTCTCTCCTCTATTTCCCCCGCACACCAAATACTATGTGATTGAGTTGTTGGTGTGTAAAAGAAAAAATACTCCATGTACATGGAATTGATGCACACATGATGGTGGTAGGTGGTTTCAATGGAGAGGAAGAAAGAGAAAAAGAAACATAATGCCCTTTTGTGATTTATAAACTATCACATGTCCTTTTGTTTCTCTTTTCTTGTGTTATCCCTTTTTCTTCGTCTTGTCAATTTGTTATCGTTTCTTTTTTTAATTCAGTATGTTTTCTTTCTCTTTCAATAATATTTCATTTCCAATCTCTACCCTTCCATTTTCATTTGTTTCTTTTTCTTTTGTGCAACACAATGACCCCCCCCCACTTTCTTTTTCCTTTTTTTTCACGAATGGCAATAAATGGCATGGTTTTTAATGATTGCAAGGAACTAATGGAGTAATATATAATTAAAGAATATTAGGAATAAATAAGATACATATAATCTCTCATGGTTTCCTACAATCATAAACTTAACTAAATAAAGAATGGGGTCATCAGAAAGAAAAGTTACCATCAACAAATAAGGTGGGGGTGTGACAAAATAAAACAAAGAGTAATGGAAAGGACGTTGGTGAATGGTTGTTGTAGAAAAAGGTAAACATGGTTGATAGGTGGTTTTTTAAAAAATGGAAAAAATAATGTATGATGGTTCAAATAGGAAATGAGAAAAGGAAATATTTTTTGGTAACGATGACATGAGAAAAGTTAAAAAAGACTTTTATTCGGAGAATAATGATGCCATAAATTAAAGTATACCAAAAAATGAAAGATTGATTGGCATCACTATTTGAGAATGAAATGAGAAAATAAAACCTTTGACTCAAAGTAAGATTTCCTTGGTGTTGTAGGTTGTAGGATATAGATTTTACACACGCCAAGGCAAGGAGGATGTCAGAAGTGATAACTAGATAAATAAGACTCGGGGAAGGTAGACAAATGTAGGTGATTGTCAGGATGGAAAAGGTTGATGAAAAGATTTTTATAAAGAACAAAAGAAGAGATAACCATGGAGTTCCGAATGATGCCTGGTAGTTGTCCAACTCAATAAGTGATAGTTTTTATCCATAGGAGGAGGCTCTCCCTTTTATCCTAGGGGTAGGATCGATGCTCTACTACCATGTGGAAATAAGATGAGAAACTAATGGATATTTTCTTATATACAGAAGGAAAAGTCTTTTCCCATAAATAGAGTGGAGGCGACTACGAGGGAAGCAAACTTAACCATAATAGGCCAAGACAATTAGACCCATATGACATAAGAAACTAAGTAACAATAATTTTAACACAGATAAAAGAGAGAACACTAATATTTCACTTCATTTTCCAATTATCCATATCACTTTAGAACTCAAATTAGGACATCCTTATTGTAGAGATTTAAGTCATTTTAGAGTACTTAATTGAATCTTCTCATAATACAAAGATCTTATATACAAAAAAAAAGATAATAAACACTTATAGTGCTTTAGAAAATCCGTACAAAACCCTATAATGATCATGATATGTAATATAATTTCTGTTCTACTTGGTCATATATTAACCAACTCTTTTCATAGGTTGTTTGATGCACATCACCTAGTTACCATCTATCGACTACGAAGTCAAAATTAGCTCTCGAAAGATCTTAGGATCACCAAATCACAAGAAATGTTCCATGTTGGTCAGAACAGGTGAAATAAAGTAGTGATAAAAGACCAAACTATTGGTGGAGTACATGCATGTTTGTTAGTCCACATAACTCAGGTTTGTCCTAAATACTCATACCATGGCACTTGTCACTAGGTAAAAATCCATACCAATCATATTATGATTCTAATGAAATTTGTATCACACATCTAAATATGTTAGGATGCTCAGAAAAAGTTCATCACACATCATATAAACCATATAATCATTCCAATAAAACATGCATCATAAATTTTTTTGTGAACTGAGTGTGCCTCTTCCCATTACTATCTTAAGACAAAAAACTTATAATTTTTTTTACCAATTCCAAACAACAATAAATAAAGGAAAAATAAAAATCTATATAAACAAGTCTTTGAGTAACTTTACAAACTAAGAGTATCTTTAATATGAAGAGCCCAAATAGTCTCAAAACTTTTCTCAATGCCAAAGGAGACCTGAAGTTCCTTTTCCAGCATTTATAGTAGAAAAAGAGGCAACATTCGTTTTCTCCACAACATGAGGCTCAATAGATCCAGAAAAATAGTAGGTTTCAACATGTACTTACCAAAAAAAAGTATCCTACATACTCATAGAAGGGACAACTAAAACGATATGATTACCATCATCTTTGTGTAATTTTTAGAGCACACATCTAGAAGCTAGATGGAATCCAAATATTTATAGATAATCTACAGCAAGAACTCTTTTGAGGAAGCACTTCAAAGGAAAACAACAACATCTCCTAGAAATATTGCCTTTCTAGACCCATCTCCCCCATATGATAGTAGGGTTCTCCTAGAAAGCTTGCCTTTCCAGACCCATCTCCTAGAAACCTTGCCATATTCTTAATAGAGTTCCCTATAAATATAAAAAGAGTAGTCCATTCAAGTTATGGATAGTCTGAAAGGTTAAAAAAGGTACTTGTCCTTGAACACAAAAGGAAGAATTTGAACTAAATATAGTATTTCCCATTTTCTAAGATTAAGTAGAGACAAGTTCTACTTATAGATATTTTGTTGGGAAATTTGAAATCTCAAGAATTGATGTTTATATTATAGTAGAACATCATGATGCAACATGTGTGAGGATTTTTCCCATGAAATATGGTGTGCCTAAAGAAGTTTCCTGAGAGGATAAAATCACTATAGGGTTCATTATTGAGCATATGGGAAAGATGACATATATGGGGGACAACTCAGAACATGCTATTTTTAAATTTGATGATTATGAGGAAATTGTTGAACCAATGAGAAGTAAATGGTCTAGGACATACAAGGACTTTAGAAGTTAGTTACTCACTAATAATGTTGAGGATGATCTCATATCCTTAAAACAAGTTATGGCTTATCTAGAGTCTAAGTTTTAGAAAGAAGTTGTGAAAATGATATAATCAAATCAATTCTCTCGAGTGGAACTTGGGAATTGGTGGATCTGCACCCTAGTTGTTCTACAGCTAGATACAAATGAATCTTTAAGAAGAAAGTCAATGCATACAAGACACACAACATGCATAAGGCAAGATTGGTTGCTAAGGAGTACACACAAAGGAGGGAATAAACTATTTTGATAAATGTTCTCATATTTCTTGCATAACCACAATTCATTTGCTCATAGCACTAGATTTCACATATGATCTCTCTATCAATTAGATGAATGTTAAGATCACATTCTTATATGATGATCTTGAAGAAAAATAGCATGATAGTTTTATGGATAGTGAGAATGAGTCCCAAGTGTGTATTCTTGTTTGAATCTTTCTATGGCTTAAAACAAGCTCCTAAGCAATGGCATGAAAATTTTGATAGAGTGATATCATCGTTTGTCTTTATTTCTAATCATTTTGGTAAGTGTTTTACTGCAAGATCATAAATGATAGACTCATCATCATATGCTTTATGTAAATTAAATCATGCTTCTTGGTTTTGATATGAAAGTAGTATATGAAATTAAATCATCATATGTAGAAAGTTTGAGATGAAAGATATGGGTGTTTCTTATGTGATTTTAGGGTTTAAGATCACTATGTCTACTAATTGTATTACACTCTTTCAGTCTCACTATATTGAGAGGATACTAAAGAGGTTTTAATACGCATCAAATAAACTTGTTTAGACTCAAATGATCATCCAAGACCTTATTCAAGAATGATATTGTTATTCTTATGTCTGAATTAGATAGTCTTAGATTATAAGAAGTTTGATGTATCTTACAAACTGCACATGACCAAACATTGTGTTTTCTATGACCAAATTATTTAGATAAAATTGGATAGCTCATGATAGAGTGTTGAGGTATATCATGGTAACTAGTTCCCTTGAGATGCATTATGGAAAGTATCTTTCTGTAGTCAAAGGATATTATGATTCCAATTGAATTGTCATAAACTTTGAGAGCAATGGTGTCTCATGATATGTATTTTATGTTGGGAGGAGGTGTTGTTTCTAGAGGTATAAGAAACATACCACATTGCCTTAGTCCACAATTGAGGCAGAGTTGTGTGCTTTAGATGAAACTGGATTGGAAGTCGATTGGCTACATATAATTATGTCTAGTTTATCAATGGTAAATATGTTGTGTCCTGCAATTTTAGTTCATTGTCATAGAACAACAAGTATAGAAAACATAAGGAGTAAGTACAATAAAAAAATGACATAGACACATCCAAGCCAGTCTAAATCTATAAGGAATATAGTATCTAATGGGGTTGTGGTTGTAGACTACATAGCTACAACATATACAACCAATCCTTTAAGTAAAGGTCTTGCCTTGGATTTAGTTGATATTTATAGGTTGGGGATGGGACTAAAACCCCTTATTATTTGCAGGCAGTAGAACCCAACCCAAATGAGTGAAGATCCCACAAATTGGGTTCAATATGATATTAACAATCTATCATGTGAACGTGATAATATCATATATTTTTTCTAATGGTTTTAGCATCTATATTATGTATCTTGAAAACATGCTAGTGTCATGACTTCAAATTAGTAAGATAGTAGTCTCTGAATGGTGTCATGTCCTAGGACATGGAGCTATTAGTACGTCCTTGGAGACTCCAACTAATTGATGTTGTGTAGGCTGTTACATGAGAATTGAACTATTCTTTGATATTAGTGATGATTCCCGATCTAGATGTGTGGCCTTAAATGCATCACTTTTTCTTTGTTGCCAGTGTATTCATTGTGTTTTGAAAAATGATAATCTACCTGAGGTTCAGGTGCAAGACTTTTGTCTACCTAGTTCATGTGGGAGTGAATGTTGGATAACCCATACATGGTTGAAGCAGAAAGGCATCTGCCGATAGAAGATAGAGAGGAAGGAGTGGAAAAGCACTCTACACATTGAACTTTGTGAGAGATTGTTAGCTTTATTGAATATATGTAATTAATCTAGCATGGGTTAAGACCAATGTAGGTACAACTAATATATATGAAGTGTGCAGGAAAAAGTAGAAGATGTTTTTAATGTATATGGGAAGATGTCTTACTCCCATATTGCCCACTGCTAAAGTGTTGTGCTCCTTATATGTGGTAAGTCATGTGACACTACTGTTCAAAAGATCTAGGCAAGGATATGCTCACTTTTATATTGGCTATGATGACCACACACATGCACACATGCATGCACGATGGTATGCCACACCTCGCCTTGCCTGGCTGGGCCAGACATGGGTATGTGTCTCATAAGAATTGTCTTTCATCTTTCATATCTTTTTTTACAACATGATAACTGTTGGCTTTTTGGATATGCCACACTCATATTTTGATGATACAAACATTTTTCAAACTGTATTACTAACATGTGTATTAAGTATCTCAGGATATCAAGGAACTAAGTTAAGATACAACCACAAATACCTTACTAATATATATGGTTAGATACTTGTGAATCAAGTTGTTCCCTATATTTATGTATTTGTTTGTACATGTGTATTTTTGTACAATTTGATGGACATGATTTAAGGATAAGTAATGATCTTATAAAACCAATCTGAAACCCAATCCTACACTCACATGAAGACTTTAGGGTTCATAGGTATCATATAAGTCTTTAATAGGACCTTACATTGGTTGGAAAAATTATTGACTGGGACACAGCCGGTCGAAGAACTCAAAAAAATTGAGAAATAGCCTTACATATCTAAAGTTCTCAGTCAT
The DNA here is from genome assembly GCA_963693085.1 of Alisma plantago-aquatica. Classification (NCBI taxonomy): domain Eukaryota; kingdom Viridiplantae; phylum Streptophyta; class Magnoliopsida; order Alismatales; family Alismataceae; genus Alisma; species Alisma plantago-aquatica. The sequence continues at coordinate 268,692,739 of OY856410.1, forward strand.
TCTCAGTCCACAATATTGTTAACCGGGAAGTCAGTCAAAAAACGTTTGACCGACAAAGAGTCATTCTGAGAAGATTGACTAACTCATAGTCGTTGGTGTCCAGAACTTTTTGCGGTCGACAATATTGTGGATCGAGACTCTTCCGGTCAATAATGTTGTGGACCGAGAATGATTCTAGAATGTTACTTTACTAACGATCAAATTAGTCATTGAAACTTAATTAACTTCGTCCTAACAGCTAATTGACCACTAAGAACACTCTACAAACTCCCCACAAATACCCTAACTACTTGTAAACATTTCCTATAAACAGGAGTGGTCTTAGTGAACCTAGACATCAACTTTGTACAAAGCTTTGCACATTACATTGCAACAATTTTGATACATACTTGAGCATACTTTGACTTGCCATCTTTCTCAAAGAGATTGGGTTCTATACTTCAAGTTGTTATCATTCTATCCTATGCTCTTAGCTCAATTATAATATCCTCTCCACCTAATACTACTTTGCCTAAACCTTTTATGATTGGATCATCATCACTTGTCTATAGAGCTTGATTGTACAATTTGTGAGATGAGTAGTATTTTCCATTTCTCCAACCTCTTTCTAGTTTGGTGTACTATGCTTAGGCTACTTCTTGGAGTGAAGGTTGTCTAATATCTTATGAGAAGAAGGAGTCTTCTCAAATTGGTACTCTTCCTAGACCATCAAAGAAGAGGTGAAAAGGGTGACCTTTTGTGGCCAGTCAAAGAAGGTGGGAGTTCTCCTTGATCTAAAAAGGAGGGTTAGTCTTGTGCCACAAAAGACACCAATAATTTGGTGTATTGTGTATCGATACATAAAAGGAATAAAATACATGATTCAGAAATCCTGGTTGGAATCAACTAGGCAATGGATTGACTATAATTTGAAAGAACCATTCTAAATCTCTATTTTTCAAAGTTTCCTCTTTTTTTTATATTTTTGTTGCACTTTAAGTAAAGTAATTTTATTTGGTTAAAATTATCATAAAGCTCTATTCACCCCCCTATATCTTTTCAATTGGTATCAGAGAAGGTCTTTAAGGAGCCATAATAGGTCTTGAAGGATGGGGGACAACATGCTCAGCAAACTCAACTATGGAAAACTGCCAACAATCTTTGATGGATCCAACTACGATCATTGGAAGGGAGATATGCAATCATACATTCAAGGTATTGATTTTGATCCTTGGAACATGATCATACACTTGTGTAATCCTTCTATAATAGAGTTTGAGGAATGGAATGAGCCAACAGTAAGAAAAGCTACACTCAGTGCCAAAGCTGTAAGTATCTTATATTCACATTCATATCTCAAAGAATTTGATAGAATTTCCTCTTTTGAAAAAACATAGAAATATGGAGAATACTTTTGGTTTCACATGATGATACTTTACAAGTCAAGAGTACTAAAATTAATATGTTTGAGCAAAATTTTAGATCATTTCATATTCAAGAAAATAAAACTATTTTTGAAATGAATGCTAGATTTTATTCTATAACAAGTAATTTGTGTGCCTTAGAGAAGCACATAAGTGAAGATGAAGATTGCCATCTTGTATTCAACTGCCTCCTTGCTCAACATAAAGAAGGTAATAATGAATAAGAAGCACATATAGTAGTACATGTACATGATGAAGATGAAGGTAAAATTAATGACATTAATGTATCTCTTTCTACTTTATTCAAACATAATATTATGGAACTTGTTAAAATTATTCCAAATAAAGTTGAAAATTGGTTAATATTGTTAGTTTCTTTAACATTGAAGAATGTGATGATAGTGAAATATTTATTTCAACTTTTTCTAAAAATGATCTTATTGAATTTAAATAAGAAAATGTTGAAAAATGTAAGAAAAAGAAAAAGAAATTGGATACTATTGTTAATCCCCTCATAAAGGTTGATGAGAAAAATGATGAATATCTAATCAATATTGCTCTCTTTATTTGCTTTAATTTAATTGAGAATGGATAATTGTTTCTAGTAGACTACCTCTCAGTTGAAAGGTTGTTTGACAGAGGGGCAGTTCAATTGATATACAATTTGACCAATCTATTGACTGGTCATGTTTTGTTTTGACTATCTTACAATTAATATTTAGAGTCTGTTTATTACATTTTTGGGTCTCTCAATCTAAAAAGTTCTCTTTTGCAAACATGATATTTTCTCATGTGCTCAGTCAAAGATGATAAAATTGAAACTTTGTTACCATATATCATGATTAGAATTAAATGATTTTATACTTTAGATGCTTTACAATTATTAATTTCTTTACAAGCATTTTTATAGTTCCATAGAAAAGAAGGTTTTGTTGCGTTAATCATTGTGCAAGTTATGCCCATGTCTTGATAGACCTTGCTTGGCACCACAATGCTATTTGAAAATTGGCAACAACTCATCTCTATCCTTTCATTCACCATTCTTAAAGAGATAAGTTTCTTTACAAAGGAGTACATATGACAAGATTCAAAATGCTCCATGGAATTGTTTTGCAACATATTCACAATTACTAATTTTCCATAATAAAATATTAATATCTTTCTATACATTATACTCATCTTTCACTCTTTCTATGACCATTATTAAATTTAGTCAAAAGAGTTGATTAAAGTTTGCAAATTCTATTGCATTCAATTGTTGAATTCATATATATATATATATATATATATATATATATATATATATATATATATATATATATATATATTGACGTTCCAAATAACATAAAATATAGTTTCATAATTTAGCTCATAGTTCCTTTTTACATAGCTGAGCCAAACATATTGAAGTAAGACATCATTTTTCATTGCTAGAAAACATACATGTTTTCATCATTGACATTTTTTTCTAAATTATGTGTTAAATTTGATCAAAGTTTCATTTGTGATTCATATGCATTATTCATATTAAAGATGTGCATTTTTACCATTATAATTTTTTTGGATCTATAATAGAATAAATTAAATTTAACTTTTTATGCAATGTTAGAGCTTCTTGTAAATAAATATGATATTTCCATCTTCCGCCATAAATTTTCAATATATTTTTAAGAAGAAACATTACATTAAAGGGAAGTATATTTTTGGTAGAGTCATGATTACCACCCCAACCTTTTTGTAAATGACAAAGTGTGAGAAGTAAGCTTGAAAAGAAAAACCTTTAAAGTCCTTGAGTTTCCTATTTTCATTCTCTTGACATAAGATGGATAATCAATTCCTTTTGTTAAGTTTTATTTGGTCAAAACGATTTGATAGACACCGAATGCATTGTTCAATTTTCTTAACAAGTTCAAAGGCATTACCATAATTCAGATTGACAAGTTCAGGGCATTTCCATTGTTAGTCTCTTTTCATATGGTCTAATCACATTTTGATTAAATATGTTGCACTTTCTGTCCAAACAAATTAAAATTTTTAATTTATTTCTTTTTATTACCTCAACTACCTTGATAGGAATGTAATTTAATAGACACAAATAAATATATGTCGTGGTGCTTGCAAGTCTAAATATATTTATTATGCTCATGCATTTAAAGTAAAATGATATTCTTCAAGTAAACATCGCTACTAAAAGAAAATTCTTATTTTTTTAAAGTTCTTTTACGCTTGCCAAGAAAAATGAAAATCTTATAGAAGTGTCTAGATAAATTTCCAAATAGTAGAAACATGTTGAAAATTTTGCATTCTCATAACCATATTGGGAATCATGTACTTGACTATTTTAAGCTTTATGAAAGAAAGAAAGGAGCCCTTGATATGGTTTGGGTTCTAAAATTCCCTAACTTAGATTAATGTTGAGGTTTCACCTACACTTAATCTTGGTAAATATATATGTGTTTTATCTCAACTTAATGGAAATGTATTTTCATTTGCAAATCCTTGATTTAATTTTTGATGCTTGAAGAAGATCTTGATAGAACCATTCATCTCTTAAAGAAAATTTTAGCAGTTTCAAATAGTAGAAAAATTGTTGAATAACTTTGTACAGTCTTATGTTGGTGTTCATGAACTTGGCTATATTCATTAATATGATCTTATCAAATGCATTAGTCTTGAAACATGTCTTGCTTATAAAAGATTTAGAATATATGCATTCTCATGTCATTTCAAAAAGAAGAGGTATAGAAAACAAATTGGATACCATTACCTCTTTCTAAATAAATAATTATAAAGATCGCGAGCCTTATTTTCAAATCATTTTGATCTTAATATATGCCATCATATTCATGTGTATTGTATTTACATTTATATGGGCATCATATTTAAATGGAAGTATCCCAATAAAGGGGAGTCATATTATATTTATACTTTCTACTTTTTGAGATGACAAAGGGGAACAAATAAATTCAAAGCAAAAATTATTTCATTTGTGTTTAACTAAATTTATTTGAATATTTTAAAACTTGGTTTTCAGATTCAAATATTTACTTGATTTTTTGGTTTCTACATCTGACACAAATGATTTATCATGAAGTTTGGGATCTTAACTGGTAATATTTTTAGTGATTTTTTTAGATCTATTTACTTGGTGTGAGATTTATGGGGTGCTCAAAGTCTTTTAATATAACTTGCATGTCTTTCTGCTCTTAAAATTAAGTCTCTATATCAATATGGGTTTAACATCCCTTATATTGGGTCTAGAGATATTTTCTTGACCTCATTTTTGTGCTTAATGGACTCTCTATATCAATACTTAACATCCCTTATATTTGGTCAAGAAATATTTTTTTTGACCTCATTTTTATGCTTAATGTATTCTCTAATCATTTCTGGGCTGAAATCCTTGAAAATAGTTGCAAAATCAACTTTAATTTTGACTTTTGGTTTTCCGTGGCATGTCTACATCATGGCAAGTTAACATTATTGACCGTTGGTTTAGAGTGCCTTTTTGATATTGATGATTTATGGGATCTCTTTGTCATGAAGGACTTCATATTCCTTTCATATGGCTTTTTGTCTGTGCCTTAGTGTCTATGTTTTGGATTTCCCATCTATTGATATTTTTTATTAGTAGTATGTCGAGTATACAATTTTCCCTCTCCAAAATGACTATCTTGTTGAGGGAGAGTGTCTCCTTGAGGGGGAGTATTGGTAAGTATTGACCCTTTTTGACTTTGATAAAAAGGGGAGAATAACCCATGAGACAAATTGGATATCAACAAAGTAATTCAAAGGTATGAATTTCAAAATTTCTACTTAAAATTTATCTTATTGAAATATATGTCATCGTCAAAAAGGAGAATATTGTTGGCTTTTTAGATATGCCACACTCATATTTCGATTATACAAATAATTCCCAAATTATATTACTAACATGTGTATTAAGTATTTTAGGAGATCAAGGAACTAAGTCAAGATCCAACTACAAAGCCCTTGCAAATGTATATGATTGGATACTTGTGAATCAAGTTGTACTATGTATTTATGTATTTGTTTGTACACATGTGTTTTTGTACAACTTGATAGACATGGTGTAAGGACAAGTGATGATCCTCCAAAACCAACCCAAAATCCTATCCTACACTCACATGAAGTTTTAGGGTTGACAGGTTTCATATGAGTCTTTAATAAGACCTCACATACATTGCAAATATTTGCAGAGAGTCCTTCTTGGTCAAAAAAAAATTCATCCAAGATTCTAGGTCAAAGAACTCAGAAAAATTGAGAACATACTTGCATATTTAAAGTTCTGAGTCAATTTCGGTCAACAATATTGTCGACCAAGAAGTCGGTCAAAGAAAAGTTTGATCAACAAAGAGAAGATTGACTGACTCATAGTCGTTGGTGTCTAAAACTTTTTGTAGTCGACAATATTATAGACTGAGACTCTTCCACTTGACAATATTATGGACCGATAATGGTTCTGTAATGTTAGTTTATTAACGATCAAATTAGTTGTTGCAACTTAATTAACTTCATCCTAACGGCTAATTGACAACTATTAACACTCTAGAAACTCCTCACAGATACCTAACCACATGTAAACATTTTCTATAAATAGGAGTGGTCTTAGGGAACCTAGACATCAACTTTGTACACAACTTTGCACATTACATTACAACAACATTTGATACATACTTGAGCATACTTTGACTTGCCATCTTTCTCAAAGATCTTAGGTTCTATACTTTAAGTTGCTATCATTCTAGCCTAAGCGCTTAGCTTAGTTATAATATCCTCTCCACTTAATACAACTTTTCCTAAACCTTTTTGGAGTGGATCATCATCATGTGTTCATATAGCTTGATTGTACATCTTATGAGCTGAATTGTATTTTCCATTTCTCCAACCTCTTTCTACTTTGGTGTATTGTGCTTGGGCTACTTCTTGGAGTGAAGCTTGTCCAAGATCTTGTGAGAAGAAGGAGTCTTCTCAAATTGGTTCTCTTTCTAGGCTTTCAAAGAAGAGGTGAAGAGGGTGACCTTTTGTGGCCTATTAAACAAGGTGGGAATTCTCCTGGAGCTGAAAAGGAGGGTTAGTATTGCGCACAAAATACATCAGTAAACTTTGTGTATTGTGTATAGGTATATCATCATCATCGTCATCATCATCATCAACTAAGCCTCAATCCCAACTGTGTTGGGGTCGGCTACATGGATCATTCTTTTCCATTCAGCTCTATCATGGGTCATATTCTGTTTGAGATGTAGAGATTCAAAATCTCTCTTTATAAGATTTTCCCATGTTAATTTAGGTCTTCGTCTTCTTCTATTAATTGTGCTAGCCTCAATAGTATTGCTTCATATAAGCACATTAGTCAGTCTGCATTGCACATGTCCATACCATCTAAGTCGTCCCTCACACAACTTGTCCCCGATGCTCACCACCCCCACTTTATTCCTGATATAGTCATTTCTCAAGCGATCTTTTCTTATCTTCCCACACATCCATCTCAACATACGCATTTCATCTACCTTCATCTTGTTGAGTCCTTGTTTCTTCACCGCCCAACATTCACTCCCATTGAGCATGGCTGGCCATATAGCCATTTTATAAAACTTGCTTTTTAGTCTGAGAGTGATCTTCCGATCACATAATACTCCGGTTGCACTCCTCCATTTCAACCATCCTACAGTGATCCTATGACAAATGTCATTTTGGACATCACCATATGTTTGAATGATAGATCCCAAGTAATAAAATTTATCACATTTTAGTATATCTACTTCGTTTAACTTGGCTCCACCATTCACACTGTGATATTGGCTGAAATTGCAATGCATATAACCAATTTTACTCCTACTAATCATCAATCCATTTGATTCCAATGCCTTTCTCCATAGTTCAACTTTATCATTCAAACAATCTTTAGTTTCTTCAATCAATACAATATCATCAACAAATAACATACACCAAGGAACATCATCTTGAACATTCTTTGTCAACTCATACATAATAAGAACGAACATATATGGGTTGAGTGTGGATCCTTGGTGTACCCCAACTGTAATGGGAAATGTTGGTGTCTCACCTCCATGACTCTTCACACTTGCATTAGAGCTACCATACATGTCTTTAATCAAGTCAATGTATTGGATTGGCACACCCTTTTTCCTCAAAACCATCCACAACACTTCTCTGGGTACTCGATCATAAGCCTTTTCCAAATCAATAAAAACTATGTGAAGATCTCTTTTTCTTTCCCTATACTTCTCCATAAGACTCCTTATTAAAAAAATAGCATCTGTTGTTGATCTACCAGGCATGAAACCAAATTGGTTGTTTGACATCTACGTGGGCTACTGAAATGGATGGCCTAGCCAAGGACACAGAGGGCCAAGAAGACGAGGGCAGTGGCGGTGCTGTTCTAAACAATGGCCGCGGCTGAGAGGATGCCTCCTCTACAATCAAATCTATTAAAGCATCAAGCTTGACCTCCGTCAAACAGACTGTCTGTCGAAGCTGAAGGTGGATGGTGGGGCGAAAGACGCCACCAAGGTTGAAGAAGGGGCATTCTTGGGTCGGCATTGGTAGGTGAGCACTCCCTTGGTCTTCTCCACTAGTTTCTTGGCCATTTTCTTCATCCTTGATGGATTTGAGTGGAGAGTTTGGGAAAAACTAGGTTTTGTGCAATTCTACGTTTGTGGGGAGGAATGGAGAGAAAGGTGGTGATTTGGTGGGTGAAATTGGGTGGAAATGTTGGATGGAGGTATGGAAAATGTTAGGGAAGTGATGGGGGGTGGATTGGATGTTATTTGGTGGAGAATCGAGGGCTGGAGAAGGTGTGCGCATAGCTGCACGACTGCTAGTTCACACTCCACAGTCTTATTGTTTGCAAAGTTGAAACGAAGTGAGATAGAAATTTTTTTTCCGATTTGCTGACTTAAGTGATTGGATGGGGCTGCAGCATGGTCGTGATGTGTGGAACGGTCGTGGTGGCATCATGCTGCACGACCATGCTATGTGGCACATCCGTGATGATTGTCCAAATTCTTCAATCCAGGGACTCTATATGATTTGTGAGTGCTCCACCATGACTTCTCTAGGGTACCACGATCGTGGTGGGTAATTTAGCTGTCGTTTCTCATTGAAATCTCATCAAAAGCTCAAAATTTTGATCCTAAATGATTTTTCTTTGAAATATTGTCTCAATATGACTCATATTTTCTTCATTTCACCCTACTTTCACCAACACATCTTAACACTAGATAAAAACTATTAAAAACAAGTGTGTGTGTTTTCTTGGAAAGTTTAAATATAGACCAAAAGTATCAAAAATTGAATGTTGGGTGCAAAATTCCCGAACCTATGTGGGTTGCCTCCCATAAGAACTAGTTTCATGCCTTCAACTGGACTTCTCAGAGATTCTTGCATCATTCATCCATTTGGCATCCTCATGTATCCATTCTTGTAATAAATGCATCTCTCATTTGCATTCAACCTATGTTCCTCATCCCTTTGAGCACTAAAGCTATCTTCAAATCCTTCATCAGAATTTCCTTCTCTCAAATGACCAGTCAAACTCTTAAAGTGACCATGTCCAATATCCTCATCTCAAACTCATCGGGTTGAGGACTTGTGTATGTTGATATTTATCTTCATGTCATGAAAGAGACTTTTATTATGCCACTGTGAATGTGTATCTTGACATCATTTGTAGATAAGAACGGTCTTACCAAGATGATGAAATCTTCCTTTCATCTGGATCCATGTCAAGAACAATGAAATCTTCCAGGAACACTACACCTCTTTCCTTGTCTATCATCACCAAAACATCATCCACTCTTCTTCTTGGCACTTTGATGGAACAACCCCCCAATTAGAGAGTGCAATGTGCCAGTTTCAACTTGCCTAAGCCTAGGTCACCATAGACAATATATGGCATCAAATTCACACTAGATCCCAAATCAAGTAGGGATTTGTCTATGCGATGTCCCCCAATGTATTAAGGTATGAGTGGGCTCTTGAGTCTTTCCTCTTCATGGGAAGTGTGTTCTGGAGGATAGAGCTCACTTTTCAGTCAATTTGACTCTCTTTGGTATTATCCCTTTTGACCTTCTCTTCATAGTTCATAAGTTCTTAAGAAACTTGGCATATGATGGATCGCTTGATAGCATCCAACAATGGAATGTTGACCTTCACTTGGCGAAACACCTCAACAATGTCAACATTGTGCTTCTACCTCCTTTTCACTTCTGGTGGCTCATCTAATGCTTTAGGGGATGGAAGCTCACTTTCTTTGGCCTTACATGCAACAACATGAATTTCTTGGGACGTGCTATGAGTGGAACACTAGGGACGGTGGAACCTACAAATGGAGTGTGAGGTGGAGCACATGGTATCACAGACTCAACATGCGGTGTCACAGATTCATCTTCAGCAATCTCAATCACAGTGTCACCACTTGGCTACCTTTGCTTTGCTTTGTCCACATTTCTTTGACTTGCGGACTACTCAGTAGATTTCCCACTCCTTAGAACTGTCACATCACTTCCTTGCTCATGGTGGAGAGGGGGAGCTTGTTGGGGATGTGGAGGATGTAGAGGTGGTACTTGGCATTGAAATTGAGGTGTAGGGAAGAATTGAGGTTGGAAGGTGAATTGTTGAGGAAGTTGTGGTGATGGATGGGGAGGAGGAGTGTAAGGCTTTGGATGGCCTTAGAAGTGGTATATGGGTTGTACTTGCATAGGAGGTAGACTATAGAGAACTTGAGTGGAATGCATAGGTCCACTTGCTTCATTGAGACTCATTATGGGATTTGAAAACAATTTTTCTTCTTGGGGAGCAAGTATGGAAGATAGATTCTCTGTTCTTTCATCAAGCCTTATAACATTCTTTTGGACATCACCGAAGCTTTTAAACCTAGAGAGAAATTCTTCCTCAAACCTTGAGCTATATCTTGGATTTTGTTGTTCCCGGTAGCTATAGGAGTGAGGCATCTTCATTTTTTCACCGAAGGACTCCACATAGCTCACATAATGGAAGGGAATATTTGTCACTTGGTTCTTCATGAAACTCACCCTGTCACCAAGAATCTTTATCACTTGCTGGATTGAATCACTATGAACTGGAGATGTCACACCAAAGGGGTGGTCACCGTCTTTCATCATGCTAGAAGCTCAGATTCTTGAACCTTCTGCCAACTGCTCAAACAATGACCATATCTCCCCAGGTGGCCTAGCCATGAAAACTCCTCCATAAGAAGAATCTACTGTATCTTGACCCATTGAAGATTGACCAGAATAAAAAGAATGAAGTAGCTACCACAAAAGGGATCTCATGGTGCGGACACTCTCTCAACATCTTTTGAAATCTGTCCCAAGCATTGTTAAATCACCCATTACCCATTTGATTGAAACTCACTATGGCATGCCTCACTTGTGCTAACCTTGCAATGGTCTAGAATTTCCTCAAGAAGACATTTTTCATCTCTTCCCAACTCATGATGTACTTCCTTGAATCATACCAATCTCCATATTTGTCTTTGAGGGATAATGAGAACAATTTCAACCTAATTGTGTCATCAATGGCTGTCAGTGTCCTGAAGGTGGAGAAAACTTCAAGAAAGGAATCCAACTGCTTGTAGTGGTTCTCACTCTCTGAGCTGTAGAAGGTGGGCAGGAGCCCAAGAAGACCTGGAGGGATGAGGAATTGCTCCCTTGGCATCTCATAAACTCTACTAGGAATTGGCAATTTGTAGTTGCTTAACATGAAGTAATCTTGAAGTGACTTGTGAGGTGTATTTTAGGCTTCCATCTTGTCTTCCCTGAGTGGCTTGTCACATGCACAAGGCACAACCAAACAAAAGAAAACAAGTCAGCAAACCAATATGCACAAAGAATACAAAGAATAAAGAATAAATAATAGCAATGATGAGCGTAGTAGGAAAAGATCAAAGAAAAATTAACTAGCTAGGCCGAGCGCCTTTATCCCTAGCAATGGCAGTAGAAAGCTTGGTGTGTCCCGCTAGAGATGCATACACTAATCAATTTATATTTGACTAGATGCACCCCATGAGCTTGAAACACACTTGGGTATCTTTCAAAATTTATAAGGACCTAAATGTGCACACTTTAGATACACTAAAACACTACACCCGCAAGTGCATGAGGTCGTATCGTAGTACAGGAGGGCGACAAGCATAGGGTCAATCAACAAGGAGAAAAGGGGGCATTAGAGCTAGGTTATTTTTGGGCTAGGTTCCTACTGCGGAGTCTAGGGTTGAAGGGTTTGATGTTTGATTGTTAATTAAACTAATGGTGAACAAGTAAGCAAATTAAAGGAAAGCAAATAAGATCAAAACCTAAGTTAACCCTAGATAGTTATTTCTACTGAGTAGGAAAAAACAAGGCAAGCAAGGAAGATATCAAGCTATACTAAGCCAAGTAAGAAGAATTCTAACCTACACTAAGCTAGCAAACAAGGAAAAAGAGAAATTAAAGACCAAACTAGTAAGAACAAAGCAAGAGCAAGGCAAGAAGCTAACTAAGCAATTAAAGAGCTAACTAAAATAACACTAGCTAAGCAAGAAGACAATTAAGGTTTTAATGCAATAAATGGAAGTGTGGGCTGTTTGGGGGATGCACTTATCAATTAGGTTTATGGGTGACATGTGAAAACTATGCTTTCATTTAGATAACCAAACCAAACAACAAGCTAAAGGATAATGAATTTCCCTAAACTTCTAACTGGCCATGGATAGGATAGGTTGTGTATGTTGGATCCTAGATGGGTGACTTAGGTGCTCTAGAGGGGGGGTGAATAGAGCTGAAAGCACTTAAACAAAACTCATCAAACCTTCAAAATGTATGACAAGATAAGGTTGCTAAGTAGGCAATTTGAGTGCAACTAAATCATACATAGCAAGGATAAGAGAGATTGAACATGCACCAAATAGACAAGCTATTTAGAGTGGTTCCACACTTCAAACTAGAAGTGTGTCAGTCCACTTGCCTAGAGAGGTCAACCTCTAGGACTTCAACCAATTGCACTCTTATATTCACTTATAAGACTTACAATTACAAGACCAACAAAGGACTTACCTATCCAATACAAAGAGTCTTCAACCTTACCAAGGACTTACCCACTTTGCAAGAGTCTTCGGCCTTCTCCAAGGACTTACCCACTCTTGCACAAGTCTTCGGCCTTGCAGGAATTACCCACTCTTCTTGGATCTTCCGCCTTTGACTTCACCTTCACTCGGAGAAGCTTTCCACCAAGGTCTTACCCACTTGAGCTTGAGTCTTCTGCCTTCTCCAAGGTCTTACCCACTCTAGCTCCAAGTCTTCGGCCTTGATCTTCACCAAGGGACTCCTTCCCTTGTTCTTCTTCACCTCTCTTGGACAAGAGAGAGAACCTTCATCTTCAAGATAGGAAATGAGAGATGGGGAGGTGGTGGAAGTGAGAGCCTCACAAGATATACAAATAAGACTAGCTCTCTTACAAATCTCCTACTCACTCTAATGGATGTAGCAAGTGATTAAGCTTAGAGAGAGAGAGGAGGCTGTAGGAAGCACTCAACTATAGAATAGGAACCTCACAAAGAGTTTGCAATGAATGCTCAACCTTGGAATGAAGCCCAAGGGGTCCTATTTATAGCTGGGGATGCCTCTTAGCCTTTAGGAACACTTGTGAACGAAAAATAGCCGTTTTACAAGTTGCAACGGATCTATTTTGGGTCCCAACAAAGTCTCCAACGGTTGGAAATGCTTTTTCTGCATTCCAGTACAGTCTGATCGGCCGAGTTTCTATAAAGGCAATTCGGCCGAACCACTAAAAGACAAGGCTGAAAGCTAGACTGTCGGTCGAGTTCCCTTGGAGAAACTCGGCCGATCGGTCGACTTTCAACTTGGACCGATCAGTGGATCGGCCGAGTTTCCCACCATAGAAACTCGACCGAACAGGGATCGGCTGAGTTGGAAACTCGGCCGACCGCCCAGAAAATTCCAGAATATATGGATCGGCCGAGTTTGGAATTCGGCCGACCAAATCCCTGTTATGGGTATTTTGGAATTTTCGTAAAACTGTACAAATGATGGATTTTTGTGTCCCAATAATTTTTCTAAGCTTAATTACAAGTCATACAATCATTACAAGTGGTTACAAAGCAATTCTGAGGTCATTTACATAGAGATCCCAAATTGCACACTTGTAGCTATTTTGACTTGTCTTTTCTCCAATTTGATATGCGCAAGTTAGGGCATTTGGAGTGTGTCTAAACCTAATCTGAAATCACTCAATGTAGAAGCATTAGACACCAATATGTGGAATGGTTAGTCATCATCAAAACAAGGGTTTAGTCAATTTAGACGTGAGTCAACATTGACCTAATTGACCTTGAGTCAACAGTGTATAGGGGAACTAGTCCCTAACACCTCCTACAATCCCTATAAGGATCAATTAGGTTAGGGTTTAGGTGTACTTCAATTTGAATCTAAACAAGCATAGGTTTCTAGGTTATATAATCTTAGGGTGATTAGGGGTTGAAGGTAGTAATGGGAGTGGAAGTGAAATTTTAGGCCTCACATCACCCACATTCTAGTCTTGAGAAAGCTCTAAGATAATCACACTAAACTTATCTAAACTAGCTACTTACAACTCTCAACTAGGGTTAGGAGAATTTATTAGCATGTAGGAATATGGGTGGCTATCTAGGGATCCATGAATTGGACCTAGGAGCAAATCCCAAAATTCACACATATAAGCAATTTACTTAAATTCCTAGGTGATTTCAAGCACAGACCAACAAGAAATTCATGAAGAATGAGTTAGAAATAGAACATAATCATTATAAAATGAAATTATAATGTTTACATATCATTTCCGCCCAACATGGTATCAAATTGATATTTTTGGCCCCAAACAGCCCACCTAAGGGGACTAGCTACTAATGGAAATGGAAAATACAAAAAGAAAGGATAAAGAGGGAGAAGTAGCCATGGAGCTCGGTGTAGATGGAATGATCCTCCTATTTAGCTGCTGTAAGGATGTCCTTCTCCTTGCTCCAAGATGCAAGGGCATGGAATGATGGTGGAAAGTGGCCAAAACACCAAGAAATAGGGTTGTAGGTGGGGGAGATGGTGAAATAGAGTGGAATGGAGGTGGAAATGAAGTGGAATGGCTAAGGGGCACAAATGGGGACCTAAGAGGGGGTAGAAGGTAGCTAACCTTGTGCCCCAACTGCCACCTATGTATTTATAGGTGGTGGGGAAACACTAGGTCAAATGGGGGGAAAATAGGAAATGTAGTGGAAAAGTATATGGGATTTTGTATGTAGCATGACCGTGGTGGGTGTAGGGGAACATGATCATGGTGTGTGGAAATGACCAAAATGAAAAATGGGGAAAAATCAAAGTAATGTTGGTGGTTTTGAACTGAAGGTGGAACAGTCGTGGTTATCACCATAGCCATGGTGAAGAAAGGGTGGAACAGCCTTGATGGTCACCACGATCGTGGTGGGTTGGAGGAGTGCTGCCCATTCTTGGTACCACACCCATTCTAATTGAGATGCTACAAGACCATGCAAGGTGGCACAACCGTTCTGAGTCCAGGTGGCACAACCATTCTTCATGGCACGACTGTGGTGATCTCTAGACTACTTTAATACTGACTCTGTTGATTGTGAGTGAGCTAGCATGACCGTTCTGTGGTACCACGCTCGTGCTAGTCTCTATATCAACACTTTGACTTGAATCTTTGTGTTTCGTTGGACATCTTTGCTTCAATTGATCTTTAGCCACTAGGGGTAGGTTGAGGGAGTCTTGAACTTCACTTTGGGCCTTTCTAAGGATATAGAAACCTTAGTATCATTCCTCTCTCTTCCATCCAAGTGTGGTCCAAATACTTGAAAAATATGCAAATAATATCCATAGGCGCATTTTACACAAATATGCATATTATGGGAAATAACATGTAATCTATTAGATATATATGTGATTGAAATGCAATATGACACAAGATGGAGCCCTAATATAGGGTTGCATCACGCACCTTGACACTAGTGTAAGTTGTGTATTGTTTTATTACAGATATGTGCATTTTACAATATGTCTATCTTGTTGTATTTTTGTATTGTTTTGTCACATTTATAAGTTATAGCTTTTTATGAACTATATGTGTTTTTTTTCTCAATTTTAGGTTGAGGATGTATGCCTAGAAGATCTTGCTCAACTTGATGGGCAACATCATAAAAAGGCAAAATAAGGATTATCACCATGATGGACAAGTTGGTACAATAAAGGGGTAACATATTGAAGTTGATCATTGAGTTTGATCATGCATGAATTCCTTTTGAAAAGAACCACATCTCTTTTGTGACATATCTAGGGGTTCTTGCTAATATCCATTGTAGTGTAGTAGTAGAATCTTAGCATAAAATTGATAAAAGCAAGAAAGAATTCATATGGAAAGAACTATGTATGATATATTATCATTTGTAATTCTATTTTTAAAGCTATTTACAATTCTATTTTAAAGAATATTCATTTAAGTATGTGAACTTTTATAGAGAATATATGACATGGATGAAAATATGCATCGTAAAAAAGTGATGCAACACTGTGTGTGTGGTGGGGGTATTGAGATATTATAGGATAACTCTGACAAGACTATACATACAGGACACTGAGATGAGGAAGAAGTTAGCCACTGTGAAATGGAGCTATCTTGACCTAGAGTTGTGGGGGTTTTTGTTTCTGTGAAAAATATCAATGAATTCAAGGTATTAAGCCTCACTCCCCATATAAACACATTCTTATGAATTCATTGCTTTATCTTGACCTTGATTGCTATGTTTTTCTTAATAATTACTATTGAATATTGTTACTAACCATACTAAAAGTGGTGCTCAAATAGAAAGGCATGCAAAGAATGTGCACAACCACATGATGGGTCTAACTAGCTATGCACATCTTTGCCAAAAGCTACTACAAATGTCTTCTTCTCAGCAGCCTACTACTGGGATTGATGAGTCCTCTCCTACTACTGAGCCTCTACTTCACCATGATCTATGGATAGCTAGGAGGCAAAACAAATGTGGAGATATAGCCAACCCCATAATTGCTAAGGCAACTTCAAAAATTGTAAAATTCAACTCAGAGCGATTCATATTGATGATTGTTATGTTTTACTTAATAATTACTATTGGTGATGATTAGCAGGAACTCTATGAGCAAAGGAAACAAGGAAAGTTCATCCTTGAGGGCACAATGGATGAATTGACAATTGCTCTAGGTAACCCAGAGCATCCTGGGTGTGTTAGGGCTGCAAGCACTGATGTCAATGTAAGAGCATTCTTTGGGCCATCAGAGCATAAGCGCAAACCTATCTTGAAAGGGGGATTCTCAAAACAGGAGGTAAAAGAGTTAACTAAAAAGGGAATTCAATAATTAATGAGCCAGTATCATGCTTCTCAATCAGCTACCCCGACAGTAAATGCGCTGCCCCGATCTTCATATGTGGTGGACCCCCTTTGATAGAGTTGGTTGGGAGTAATCCTATGGACCCGCTACCTAGCACATCCGTTGTAAGTATTTTTATGACATAGTAGTCTTTTAGAATGATTTGTATAATATATATAACATTCTATGCAAATTTGTAGGGGTTGAGGCCATGCTATCTTCAATTACAAGAATACGTCATTGTTGTTCGCACAACATACCCACACCTTAAAGGTGACACGCTTCCTGGTTCATCATTGCCCGCCGATGCGGTATGAAAATGACGGGTGGGGTACACGATTTTGACACGATGTCTAATATGTTGAACTTTTACTGGAAGGAAGATGAGGAGAAACTTGTACTGGGTTGTCCTAGAGGCACAATATCATAGTTGATTATATGGAATATTTAGAAGGATATGTGTAAGAGGAGGTACAAGGGGGGATATTTCAACACATAGAGCATGGATGAGGAAGAAAATAAATATGGAAGCCATGATGAAAGGTAAGGTATTCCAAGATAGGTTCGCTTTTTAGGAGAAGTAACACCTACATGGGGTAGGGGTCAGGGAGATGAAAGTGAGGAGTTGAAGGACTAGACTCTTGAGATGGTCACCTCCAAAAGAAGGACGATTGAAACTTATCCTTGTAGTGGTGTTTTCAAAGAGGATAGGGGATCTTAGGAGACCTTTTGTTGGTGGTTTGGTGAGGGATGCTAGGGGAAGATTGAGAATAGCCTTAGCAGGACAGGTGAGGGGTGTGGATCGAGATGATGCATGTTTAAGAAGTTTAGTTTACACACTCTTCATATGCAAGAGAATAGGGATAAGGGTTGACATTGTTGATACAGACCACGAGTAGATGGCCCGACTTTTGAACAACATACACATATTCCCTTGGAGGATAAGAATTCTAGCAGAGAGAGTAGAGGATATCATCAGGGAGGTTGGTGTGATAGTTACAAGAATAGAGAAGAACCAATGTGGCACCTATCATTAATGCTACTTGGGGGAAGGGTAAGGAGGGAGAACATTGTTGTATAGTTCTTTGATGATCTTGCTGACAAAATTTTGGCTTTGTACATGGGGATAGATTGGTTATACATATGCGGATAGGGAATATGTATAGTTGTAGTTTTTTGTTGTGGGTGGTGGTTTCCTGAAGGCATTTTTTTTGTCCTACTTGAGAAAGCCATGTGATACAACCTTTTGTTGTCCTGGTGAGGGGATAGTATGAATGCAATCCCCTCATGTTATAAAAAATGTCTCATGGTTTTTGAGTTTGTTGACTAGCTCGGGTCCTCCTTTGGACTTTGTGGTCTATCTTCCAATAGGCCCTGGCGGAAAATGAAATGTGGATGAGATGATGAATAAGAAACGAGACAAAATTTGTCCCTTAGTGATCCACATGGACTACAATTTTGCACTTGGTGTGCACTCTGCTCGAGGCTACCTTCACATGCTAATTGTTGTAGCGTGCATTTCGAGAAGTTGGCTGCTGTGAGTGAGAGAGTGACTAGAAGAGAGAGTGGGCTGGGAGAGAGAGTGATAGGAGAGAGAAAAATGAAGATAAGAAATGGCTAGAAGAAGAAAGAAAGAGGAGAGAGGATTTTAATTTGCTTATAAATTCCAATCCATAATGATCTTTTTGACAAAACATAAACCATTATATTCTTTCTAGAAAAAATATTCTAACAAGACTAATGTCGACATATTTGGATAAATTTAATACACAATAAAAAAGAGGAGTGGCCAAAAGGAAAGAAAAAAGAGTAGGAGAGGGATATTTATTTTTCTTATAACTTCTGATTCATAATAAATTCTTTTACAAAATAGCAACCACTACATTCATTATGAAAAATACATTCAAATAGTGCCAATTCAGTTTTATCCTTTGTCTAATTTGTTGTTATATCCAGTTCAGTTTGTCATTATATCTGACCCTTTTCTCTCTTATTCAATTTGTTGTTATCTCTTATTCAATTTCATGTTATCTCGATCCAATTTGTCACTATATCTGGTCGTCGTATTTGTATACCTGGACTAATATTTTGTTTTTCTCTCTCTTCCGCATTTCATTCATCACAAAGAGATATGCTTTCTCATCTTTTGTTCTTTTTTATTCAAGACACTCCCCTCTCATATTTTAGATTGTATATATTGGTCACCCATCCTAGTACTACTCCAAGCTGAGCACGCTTAACTATGGAGTTCTTTAGTGATGGGCTCCCAGAAAAGGAGGTGCACCTTGGTGATATGGGTAGTCCAATCATTCCTTTTAAGATCATTATATCTGAGGCCTCAAATCCTGGGATGTTACAATCTCCCCCACTTAGACTCTTGACGTCCTTGTTAAGGCTCAACTATATTATATTTCCCAAAATGGTTCCAACAAGACCAATGGGTTGTTATATCTTGTCTAATTGGTTGTTAACTACTCTGAGTTTGAGTTGTTATCTCTAGTCCAGTCAGTTGTTATCTTTAATCTAATGGGATTTATCTTTGGTCTAAGTGGTTGTTATCTCTAGTCCATTTATATATTATATGTATTCCATTTTGAGTTTTTATCTTTGATCCAATTGGTTCTTATCTCCAGTTGGATGAGTTGTTATCTCTAGTTGAATAAGTTGTCATCTCTAGTGTAATGTTCGGGCCCACTGCCCTAGGCTCTAGTAAAGTTTCAGGAATGACGACTGGCCCCACAGACCACCACTAGCCTTAACTGCATGCTTTATCTACTCACGCGCAAGCCAGGATCAACTTCCCAACTGGTCACCCATCCTAGTACTACTCCAAGATGAGCACGCTTAACTATGAAGTTCTTTAGTGATGGGCTCTTGGAAAAGGAGGTGCACCTTGGTGATATGGATAGTCCAATCATTCCTTTTAAGATCATTATATTTGAGGCCTCAAATCATGGGACGTTACAATCTCCCCCACTTAGACTCTTGACGTCCTCGTCAAGGCTCAACTATGTGGCCTCATAACATATACCCATTTCAGTGCAAACCCAACATGGCCCATGGACACCTAGCTCCCGATCATGGAATACCAGCGCAAGGGTGGCTACATCACCATGGACATCCATTTCCAACATGCCTGGACCGTACGGTACAAAGACTAGCATGCCATGCCCATCTGGGCCCCACCTACTGGAGGGGTTAGACTCTAATACCATTTGTAATGTTCCGGCCCACTGCCCTAGGCTCTAGTAGAGTTTCAGGAGTAACGACTGGCCCCACAGACCACCACTAGTCTTAACTGCGCGCTTTGTCCACTCACGCGCAAGACAAGATCAACTTCCCGACTGGTCACCCATCCTAGTACTACTCCAAGCTGAGCACGCTTAACTATGAAGTTCTTTAGTGATGGGCTCCCGGAAAAGGAGGTGCACCTTGGTGATATGGGTAGTCCAATCATTCCTTTTAAGATCATTATATCTGATGCCTCAAATCCTGGGATGTTACATCTAGTCTAATGGATGTTATCGTTGTTCTAGATGGTTGTTATCTCTGGCCCAGTTGGTTGTTGTCTCAAATCTGATTTGAGTTGCTATCTCTGGTCTAATTAGTTGTTCTCCGGTCCAATTAGTTTTTATCTCTAATCTAATTGGATGTTGTCTTTGGTCTGCTTTTTAGTTGTTATCTCTGGTCCAATTAGTTGTTATCTTTGGTCTAATTGGTTGTTATCTCTAGTCTGATTTGAGTTGTTATCTCCAGTCTAATTGGTTGTTATTTTCAGTCCAATTTGAGTTGTTATCTCTAATCCAATGGGATGTTATCTCTGGTCCAATTGGTTTCTATCTCTGGTCCAATTAATTTGTTATCTCGGGTCCAATTGGTTGTTATCTCTAATCCGATTTGAATTGTTATCTCTGGTCTGATTGGTTGTTATCTCCGGTCCAATGAGTTGTTATCTCTAGTCCAATTTGAATTTTTATCTTTGGCCCAATTGTTTATTATCTCTGGTCCAACGGGATGTTATCTCTGGTCCAGTTGGTTGTTATCTCCGGTCCAATTAGTTGATATATCTAGTTTGATTTGATTGTTATCTCTAATCTAATAGAATGTTATCTCTGGTCCAATTGGTTGTTATCTCTTGTCCAATTTGTTCTTATCTCTTGTCTATTTTGTTGTTATCTCTGGTTTAAATTGTGTTACATCTGGTCTAACTTTTTGTTATGTCTGGTCTAATTTATTGTTATCTCTAGTCTAATTTATTATTATCTCTTGTCCAATTTGTTGTTATCTCCGGTCTAATTATCTCTTGTCCAATTTGTTCTTATCTCTTGTCTAATTTGTTGTTATCTCTGGTCTAAATTGTGTTACATCTAGTCTAATTTTTTGTTATGTCTGGTCTAATTTATTGTTATCTCTGGTCCAATTTATTATTATCTCTTGTCCAAATTGTTGTTATCTCTGGTCTAATTTTTTGTTATATCTGGTCGAATTTGTTATTAGTTTCAATCTAATTTATCGTTATATCCGATCCATTGTGTTGTTATCGTTGGTCCTCATTTTACTCATGAAAAAATATGTGTCGTCATCACTTATCTAATTTGTCCAATTTGTTGATATCTCTTGTCCAATTTATTGTTATCTCTGATCCAATTTGTCTGTTGTGTTGCTTTCTCAGGTCCTTATTCCACTCATCGTAAAGATACTTGTTGTTATCGTTTGTACTCATTTTTTTCTTTAATTGTTATCCATGGTCCAATTTGTTGTTATCCCCAATCCAATTTGTCTGATCCAATTTGTTGTTATCTGCGACCCAATTTGTTATTATCTCTTGTCCAATTTGTTGTTACCTCCGGCCCAATTTGTTGTAATTTTTGTTCCGCTATGTTAACTTTGTTCAGTGTTTTATTTTTCTCTCTCCTCATTAAAGAAAAATAATTTTTCATCTCCTCTTTTATTCTAACCGGTCTCCTCTCCTATTTTAAATTATATATTATATTTCTCAAAAGTATGTCAACATTGGTCTTGTTGTAACATATTTTTATAAGAAATATAATAATTTTTATTTCGTCAAAAAAATTCATCACAAATTGAAACTTATAAACAAAATAAATTTTTCTCTTTTTTTCCTCTCTCTTTCCAGCCACTTCTTCTCTCCTTCGTCCACTCTCTCTCCCACCCACTCTCTTTTCTAGCCACTCTCTCTCTCAACCATTTTTTCCCTAGCCTCTCTCTCTCACACTCCCTCTCTCTCAACCATTTTTCTCCCAACGACTCTCTCTTCCACTCCCGGTCTCCCACATTTTATGTCAATCCGTCTTGGACAACGTAGAGTTAACAGACGAAAAGGGTCTGGATTCTCGTCTCAGATTCTCATTTATATAGCATATCTCGTCCCCTGACAAGTCATGTACCCACCGGACTTCCAAAATTCTGACTTTAGTCCCAATACAGAAGGTTCCCTATTCCAACTTTGTAATTCGAGACGTGTTATATTTAAAATTTACCGTGGAGACCCCCAATTAGGTTTGATAAAGGTAAACGTTCTGGGTAGATGCATGGTTAAAATTGAACAAAACCCAGAATTGGAACAACATGTTTGAGTCCAGTACAAACCCTCCATATGAAGCCATACTTTTGTAGTGTGATTTTTGAATAATATATAGAAGCGATAATCTTTCATTAGCCTAGCTGTCTAGGAGAACAAGATTATTTGATATATCTAGTTATGTATATGATTATAGTTGAAATAATCTGTCTATACTATACGAATGATTTTACAAATCAATCTTTCTTTTTAGAAAAATACAAGATGGTCTACGGTGTGTACAATATCCAAATCTATATCCCGTATTTGGGAACTATATTTTGTAACAATTGAAAACGGATTTGAAAACTTTTTGGAACTTGCCTGCGTTACTCAAATTTTCTAAATTAGAGGTATTGCTATCTAGTACATGAAATATGGTTTGACTAGAACTATAGTATCTGGCATATGAAGACCCGAAACAGGGTGAGATGTTAAATCTTGAGACAGATAGTAGCAGAGACGGTATTGCATGAGAAAAACCATGCAGAATGGTCGGCGTATGGGGTTATTAAATAGTAATGGTCTCTATGTTCTCATCAAATGCGCCTGTAGCTCAGTGGATAGAGCGTCTGTTTCCTAAGCAGAAAGTCGTAGGTTCGACCCCTACCTGGCGCGATTTTTTAAATAGTAATGGTCTCTATGTTCTCATCAAATGCGCCTGTAGCTCAGTGGATAGAGCGTCTGTTTCCTAAGCATAAAGTTGTAGGTTCGACCCCTACCTGGCGCGATCTTTTTGCAGCGTTGTTATCAAGCCAGCAAACCCCTTGGCATCGGGGAAAGAAGCGTAGTTCAACTTTTAGTTCAACTTTACATAAAGAACCATCAAAAACCAATGTCGTACGTTCTCGCCTATCTTAGATTCCTTTGCTAGAATGGTTTTTCCCTTGATCATTTGATTTCGCCTGTCTTAGAGATATTATGCACCTTGGTTTCGGCGACGAGGAAACGCTTGTAGTTGGGAGGGATGTCCGCAACTCTACAAATCTTTGATCAGAGTTACTTGGTATTGATGTTGATGCCACCAAATACTTTTGTCGACTGTTCTTTCGTCCTCTTACTTTGTGGTGTGGCTACATATATAATTGATTGCTAGGATAAATCTATAATGCATACATTGGTATTCAACATCTATTTTGAAGTGCCTACACTGTATATGTATCCTAAATTTTTCAGCTCCCTAAAAAAAGATGTAAGTCTTAAGTTCCGGGTCTGATTGAGTCTTTAAGTATGTGAATGGGTGTCTCAAATTTGTGGTGTGGCCTACATATATAATTGATTGCTAGGATAAATCTATAATGTATATATTGTTGTTCAACATCTATTTTGAATTGCCTACCCTGTATATGTATCCTAAGTTTTTCAACTCCCTAAAAAAAGATGTATGTTTTAAGTTCCAGGTCTGATTGAGTCTTTAAGTATGTGAATGGGTGTCTCAAATTTGAGAATTCAATTTGTATTCACATTTGTAGAAGACAAAAGTTGATGTTACTTCTTTTTTAAGGGAATTTGAACAAGAGGTTCTCTACAATAATTATGTGGCATCATGGAAACTTTAGAGTATGTTCAACAGATAGTAGCCATCTCAACAAACAATATGTTCAACAGTTTCACATCTAAATTTCAAAAAATTGTATATTTGGTGAATTTTGAATATGAATTAGGATCTAAAAGTTATATATCAAATATCAAAAATCAGAAGAATATGACCATTTGATATCAGATGTCAAGTATTATTGTATTAGATCTCAAGAATAGGAATTGGCCAATATATTTTACATTTACGCATAAAGCATAAAATATACCAACCAATTTTGGATCTCTTCTTCTTTGTAAAAACCCAGGGCTTAACACACCACTTTTTGTGCTTCTTTTTTATGTTTATCTTCCCCTCTAGTTAGGAGTTTTTGCTTAGCATTTCATATATCATACATTTTGAATTTTATTTTTAGAAATTTTTAGATGCCACATACAATAATAATATGTAAGTCGGTTCAAGTCAGACAAGTATCTAGGTTCACACAATAGTTAAAGACTGAACCATGCTTGTAAATTGAACTAATCCAAACCTAGTACTGCATGTAATCAACCTAAAGTATACATAGTATATATAATTTTATTAAAATGTTAAACATATATGAGTATTACAATATTACTTCTATATAAGAAAACATTTACTTATTCTATATATTAATTATTATAAATAATATTTATTTTAAAATATATATTCCAATCAAGTTCTCACATCTAAAGGCCCATTTATGTAACCAACGAGTAGGTCTGAGCCCAGGTTGTTTATAATAAATAGCTCATAACCCAACTAGTTTTTATAAGGTGAAGTTGTATGTTATAAGACCGTGTCTAGTTATAGGTTCATATTTTACAAAATAATTTAATACCATGCTAGTTTGTTTTTAACAAACTCAAATAACTATTTGGTAAGACTTTGATTTTTGTATTATGTTTTAAATGATTTGTTATTTATAGTATGAGGAAGAGAGGTCTAGTCCCATAATGTGAAGGGCCTTTAAATGCTTCTATAACCCCCTATGGGTTGTCCCCGTGGGTTTTAAACCCATAAGTTGTGCTATAACCAGGATCATACACTACCCTTGAGCGAGTTGTAAGTGCAAAATTGTATCTTCTTAATGAAGTGAGGCGGAGAGTTCCAATCCCCTCACAATATGCATGATTGTAGATGTCTCTATATACCCCTTATCTTGGTGTCTCAATGGGTTTAAAACAAATAACCTGAAGCAAAAAAAATTATATTGCATATAAATTGAAAATCCAAAATGAACTAAGCACAATATGAAACGATTGACATGGAAGAACATATTATTTTTTTTAAAAAGGAAACACTTAGTTGTTCATGACTACAATATGGAGAGTTAGTAGAGGGGATGTTTTGGGATTTCAGAATTTATTAAAAATGGAGGATATTTTTATCAAAAAGACTGTAGATAAGAACAAAAATAACATTCACGTAAATTTGCCAAAAAATTATGTGAATGATGCAATAATTTCAATCGTAACATTTTGGATGCAAAAATATAAATTTTTCTACAACTACTAAGACGTTTGCACCACACGTCCTTTCAGACCAAGTATACACAATATCCCTAAACTTTGTGACCATCGGCGTGTCAAGACCACGCCACATATTAGTTCATCTTAACAAATGCTCAAAATGATTCATGCATGCTACAACTAAAACACATAAGTAAACCACCGCTTCAAAGACCAAAATAGAAAATTTTATAGGAAAAACACTACAACAATCAAAGATAGTCCACTCTGAATTTTAAATAAATTCTACCTATTTAAGTTTCAAATTTATATAATTTAGAATGTAACATGTGTGCTAACCACCTCATCCTACACATGGAGCCTCCCCCATGCATAAAATACATGACACACACACACATCCCCAATCTATGACAAAAAAACCTTATAACGACCTATTTCTAAGTTAAACCTAACCTAGAATAATCTTTTTGGTTATAAAAAAAACTATTTCTTTTGTGTCATGATCTAAAATCCTGATGTGTGTGATGAAATCTATGTGGATGAATGAAATAAAGAGACTAAAATCTAATTTGGTGGGAAGTTATGTAAACAAGTAAGCATGATTGACAAATCCTACTTTTATGTTTCTTTTGAGGCAAAAATATACATGTCGATGTAATATTATACTGTGAACTTGGTTAGTTAGTTATTTTGCATTTAGTATGTCTGCATGACGAGAATTAAGGACTTTGAGTTTATGTTAAATAATAAAAGAAAGTGTGTGAGAATCACTCCTTCATCTACTAAAGATGATAAATGTGATGATTTGATAATTGAAGTAAACAATACATGGATTGGGAATTGAATTCGAGTTTAGAAATGAGTAGAGGGTGTTTTGGAGGTCTAAGTTTGAATTTGCATATTCGAATCAGTAAGTCAGTTGACTTCTACAAAAGTTGAACTGAGCTTAGGGTCAAAGTGACTGCTTTGATGGAAGCACAACAAAACTACTCGACTTGCTAAATGTGATTCTGAAGGTCAAAATTAATTCTTACAAGGTACGCCAACTTGTAACGTTATATCTAGCTTTGATATATGCTTTGGTTAATTTGACCCCATCAACCTTGGAAGTTGGACCGACTTCCTAACAAGGTAAGTGAGTTGTGTTATTAGAATAAACAAATATACAAGATGGTGAAAATTGATTATATATACAACCTATAAGTTGACTCCTTTTGACCCTAGCATGCAATTTTCTCTATATATCATTGCCCAAACCACTCCTCAAGCAATTTCACGCCCAAAGGAGGAATCAAAGTGGAATTCAAGTAAAGCTTGGAGATTTCAAGTCAAGAATATTCCGTAGTTTGTTGGTGATAGGAAATATAGGTTTGATTTTTAGTTTTCCATCTTACATTATTCTTTCTCCTCTTTTCTACACTATATAGTTCTCCTCCAAAGATGGAGGAAGAACTCATGATTTTCCCTTCTTTCTCTACCAATTTCTTCTCTAGAAAAGTTTGGTGATCTAGAGGTGGGATCTACCAAAATATTGGTGAATTAATGAGTTTTTGCTGACCCCTAGAAGAGATCACACATTTTCTTCCTATAATCAACAACAAGGTGAGCATACAACTAAATATAAATTGAGTTAAAGATGAATTCACCTCCATCTAACCTAATTAATGTAAATTGACAATTCTAGTTGTAAAAGGGAATTAACTTAGAGATATTTAGATTGTTATTACTCTAAATTCTACTAAAATGAATAAATATAAAAATCCAAAAATAAGTACAATTTAGATTATTTTTCTTTATGTATCTAGATTACATGCTTATTGTTAAATTTGTCATAACTTGGTGGAAGTGTATGGAATTTGCTAATGAAATAGTCAAAGAGTTTGGCTTTAGTCAAAATGAGGGTAAACCATGTGTTTACAAGAAGGTTAGTGGGAGCATGATTGTATTCCTCATAATGTATGTGTATGACATACTATTGATGAAGAATGACATCCCTACTTTACAAATAGTAAAGACCTAGCAAGGAAATACATTATCTATGAAGGACTTATGTGAAGCATCTTACATATTAGGAATCAAGATAGATCTAGAATGCTTCTTGGACTAAGTCAGAGTACATACATTGATAAAGTGTTGAAGAGATTCAACATGGAGAACTCAAAAAGAGGAAACATGCCCATGTCTCATGGTGTTTCTATGTCTAGAGCTCAATGTCCCAATTCTTGTGAAGAAAGGGAACACATGAGTAGGACTCCATATGCATTTGCAATTGGATCTATCATATACGTAATGTTATGCAATTGTCCTGATGTCTCGTATGCCTTAAGCATGACGAGCAAATATCATTTAGATCACGGTGATGCCCATTGGACTGTCGTGAAGAACATTCTTAAGTACTTAGAAGAACTAAGGACAAGTTCCTTATCTATGGTGGTGAGTAAGAGTTGGTATAAAGGTTTACACTGATGCAAGCTTCCAAACTAACAAAGATGATTACAGATCACAATCTGGATTTGTGTTTTGCCTCAATAATAGAGTGTAAGTTGGAAGAGTTTCAAACAAGAAACAATTGTTGAT
Source organism: Alisma plantago-aquatica (assembly GCA_963693085.1). Classification (NCBI taxonomy): domain Eukaryota; kingdom Viridiplantae; phylum Streptophyta; class Magnoliopsida; order Alismatales; family Alismataceae; genus Alisma; species Alisma plantago-aquatica. The sequence goes on from OY856410.1 coordinate 268,720,788, forward strand.
TCTACAATAGAGGTTGAGTATATTGATGCATATTATGTAGCAAATGATGTTGTTTGGATAAAGAAGTTTATTTTTGAACTTGGGGTGGTTCCAAGCATCTGTGATGCAATTGAGATATATTGTGATAGCAATGGGGCTGTTGTACAAGCTAAGAAACCCAAATTGTGTGAGCATTCCAAGTACATATAACGGTGGTTCCATCTCATACTAGAGATTGTACAACAAGGAGATGTGAAGATTTATAGAGTACCAACTGAAAGCAATATAGTTGACCCCTTGACAAGAGTACTTGCGTAGAAGAAGCACGAAGGTCATGTTAGATCACTTGGGATTAAGCTCATTGATGATTGGCTCTAAGTGTAAGTGGGAGTCTGTTGGTATGTATCCCCAGAGAGCCAATCATACGATGATCGTAAGGGCATATCTTATAAACAATTTGATTAATAATAGTCATTCAATTATGAGATAATGATATTACATAAATATCTAAAAAATGATGTTACTCAATTACGTATGTCTTCATGTTGAGAACTTGAACAATGAGATCATACAAATGCTAAGAGTATATACATTCTTGATAAGTCCCTAGTCGGTTGTTATTGTGGAAGCTGATACATAGCTATAACACATAAGACTAGAGTGTGTGTTGGTCGATGATAGAATCTCATTAGTCATGATATGTGATATCAAACCAAACACACATGTACTTGTAGGTGAACAATGTATCAGACAAATCCACCTTGAGAGTGATACATTTAAACTATTAAATGGTAGTCAGAATCAACTCTCAATGTGATGGTAGTGATTGTGGTTCTTAGACCTAAAATTGCTACACTCATCACATGTTGTTTGAAGTAGTATGACATCACCAAATGTGACCTTAAATAAGGGTTGCCATAAAGGTGATATTGAGATGTGTTATGGCACATAAGGATTGACTGTGAGTGATGTAGATGGAATTTGTCCCTCCTATAGGAGTTTGATGTCATGGGCACTTGATAAGAGAGATTGAGAAAAGCATGGCCATGTGCATGTGAGTCAATATATAATATTGATCTTACATATATCTCTATAAGTATGCTCTAGTTCAAGGAACATGGATTAAATGTTGAGATGATGACAATTCCATGCCTCAAGTTCCATCAAGATATCAGAGACAAAGGAACTATACAATCGATGTATCACTGATCACATCTTTTAGGTTGAAGTTGTTCTCCAACTTTTTGAATTACTTGGGTAGCAATGATGCCTTGCTACATACCACTCATTTCTAGTGATGTCATAAGTCAGATATGGACATTCACTGCCAACGTAACTTGGGACCTATAGGGTCACACACATAGGATACACCTGGAATACAAGTTTGTTCATGAATGTGGTTTAAACATGATTACTAAAGTGTTAGGTATTTCATTTAAACAAGATTGGAAATCAATACTTTGAAATGACTAGTTCCCTAAGTGAACTGATCGGCTCAGATGTCTGAATTTACTGATTCAATTTGTGAACCGACTGTTAGGTTGATCAATACAATTGGATCAAGGATTGATGTTTATGTCATGTTGGGCATTAATCGAATATTAATTGCCAATATAGTTGCAATTAGTAAACATTGTGAAACAACCAGTTCAAGAGTTCAACTAATCAGCTCACATGTAAACTGACTGGTTCAGTAGTGAAACGACCAATACAATATTCACAGGATCTAGTAAATTCATAAAAACCCATCTCTTTGACTCTTGTTTAGACTAGAAGTCCTAGGCCTGACCTTCCTATAAATAGAGGGGTAGTGGAGGCCTTCCAGAGACACACCAATAAGATCTGACAATTGTTGTCTTCTCATAGTTGTGGTAATATGAGAATCTAAGCAAGTCCTACCCGTCAAAGGGAGGGGTAGAGAAAGACAATTGAGTGAGCAAGTCAGTCCTGGCACACTGACTAGAATGGACAAATCCTTCTTGTCTGTTCATCTAGAATGACAGGAGTTCTTGATGGTCCATGTAGACTAGTACAAAGGTGAGGAGGCCTTTGCCACTCACTAGTAAGATGCAGGAAACTGTCATCTATGGTGATCAACCAGGAGGTCGACCCTGTCAGTCGTCTAGGTGCAACTTGAGAAAGTAGCACGCTATAGCAAGGGATAGTCGATGGACTTTCTCCAGGACCAGTTATATGCCTTGCAATCTTTCCTTACCATTACATAGTTGTTGACGTGATCTGCTGTCTTACAGGAATATGATAGTAAATATTTTGTTCTGCTATCATAACAATGTCATATTTCTCAACACTTTACAGAATTGTTTAATCTCATTTGAAGTATATTGACCTTTTTTTATCAGTAAGTGTGCTTCCTTCTATTCACGTGCAAAACTTTACAAGTAGGGAGCTGAGCTAAAAAAAGACCTATCTATGCAGATCATTGTAATCACTATCTATTCTTCTCCAAACACGAACTGTGGATGGAGTTACATTGTCAAAAATGATTTGGTTTCTAGCGACCCAGATGTGGTACAAGATTAAAAGCCCCAGCAGCTTGGAATTTCTATCAACGATCTGTTGCAGGTCTTCAAAGGAAATCGGTAGCCATTGCATTTTGTTCTTTGCTCTTTCCCAAATCTCCAAAGTGAAGCTACACGACCAGAAGACATGGGAAATGTTCTCATCTTGTCTCGCACAAAGACTACACCTAGAAGCCAGGTGGAAGCCTTTTCTCTGTAGGAAATCCTCAGTAACCAGACACCTTTGTATGATCTTCCAGTAGGAGACCTTAATTCAGTTAGGAGCAGTAGATTGCCATAGCCAAACAGCCCAATCTGCTTGGTCATGTTTGGTTCTGCATAGCTACCAAGCTCCCTTCATGGAGAACGTCTCCAATCCTTCAAAATAACATTTATCTTCAGCTTGGAGGGTGATGGTCTCACAAATGACACAGAGCTCCTCACAACCTCTAAATTCAGGGATCTTCCATTCACCATTAGAGATAATGGTGTTTAGATATGCGTTGCTTCCTAAATTAGATCGCAGCCTCAGGGGTCTTGAGTCTAAAATAACATCCTCAAGAAATGCCCCTTTGACCCACGGGTCTTACCACATGAATATGGCCCTGCCATTGCATATGCTGAATCTAACCAGAGGTAGAGCGCCATCTCTAGCTTTGATAACTGCCTTCCAAATCCAGCTACCATTTTTCTTACTTGCATAGGACCAGATATTGACCTAACCTATTGACCTAACCTATTGGATCTAGCCCTCTTAAATTTCTTCTCGATTTGGTTCTCTATAGGGTGTAAATGGTGCGGTTATGGTGCAGGTATGACCATATCCATACCCATGCCCATGCCCATTTAATTTAGTAGGTCCAGTTCTATTCAAGACCATGCATAATAAAAATCTAGACCTGCACTATACTCGTATCCGCAATAATATCGAGTTTACAGTATGGGTATGCAGTAAGAGGTTCTATATAAACATATTATTTTTCATGTAAGAAAAATTATAACTATCTTCTATATATTCTGATACAATGATATATTGCTATTATATAGGATATAAACATACAATAGTTATATTAAATAATATAACATAGTACATGTTGAAGATTAGTTAAGTTAATTATTTATATATATTTGTAGTCGTCATCATAGAATTATAATTATGAAGCATATCATGTACCTTTTTTATTTTAAGTTTATATAGGTTCCTCATGATTGTAACTAGAATAGTTAATTCTCAATTAGATGACTAATCTTAACCTTATTATAATTTGGATAATATATAAAGTCAAGTATTATATTAATTAGACTAGTAAATTATTATATGATAATATATTATTGAAGTAGTTATTCATGTATAGCTGGTACACATGTATGTGGGGCTAGGTCTAAGTATTCTCATTAGTGGGCCCGCATATAAGGTACGCGGGTCCAAAAATGTAGACCCATGACATTTTTGTATAAGGTTTGAATTCGTAGGTCCGTGGGTCTACCAGTACCAGTTTACAGTCCTAGTTCTCTACTTGTGACTTATAGATTCTAAGTTTTTCCATTTTCTGATCTTTAGAAGTCGTAAATGAAAAAAATCATCAAAAATATGTCACAAAGTAGTGCATGTTGTCATGAGTAAGAGTACTATTTAGATTGTATATATTGTTATGAACGAGCTCAACAAAAGATGTGTTGCTTTCTAATGATTGAAAAGGTTTCTTAGGAAATTTATCTTGAACACATATTTGACATCTAACATCATTAGATATATGAGTCTTAAGAATCAAATTCATCTGAACCATATGTTTCATAGTATGATTGTTCACATGTCCTAAATGAACATGCCAAACATCACACGATATGGAAGTAGAAAGGACACAAAAATAATTCTTATTAATATGAGAAATACTGTTACAGGAAGAGATAATGATCTTTATTAAATCCTCACAAGTGTAAACAACACCTATGTAAGAGCTAAGTATAGGAATTATAATTTTATTTCTTGACACAAAAGAGTATAACTAGATGACATGATAAGACTTCACTGACAAGTTTCTTCTTAAAGATAGGAACATGTAAATTATCTTGTAGTCCAAGGACTTCCCTAGATGTGAGAAAATCTACACGTCCATAGCCTACAATTAGCTTCACATATACAACACACTCTAATAAATCACATGATTTTTGTCTTTCAAATAGATAGTAAAAGTGGAGTGGTCGTATTATAAGTTAGAAATTGATTCAAAGTCCATACATCAATTATCATAGAAGAAAGTTAACATTGAGAATAAGTGAACTGGTGGTATCTAACCTTTGAGAAGAAGATGCATCAAACCTCACATTATCATGTTCACTTCTACATTCCTAGGGGCCGAGTAGTTTGCTTTCATTGACACTTAATATCCCTATAAATATTGGCAAGATGATCGTGTTCTCCACATGCATAAAAATGGGTTAGCCACTAAAATTAGAGTTTTTATTATGATCAGGGTGCTTGCCTTTTTTGAAAAATCATTTAGACTTGGGATTGAACTTGTTTGGCTTCTTCTTAGGTTTGACATCATCTACTATGTTGATGAGGTATTGACCTTAACATCTTTTTACTAATGATGAAATTAAGTTTGAAGAAATTTTAGTAAGGAATACATGGTTAACCTATCATGCTTATATTGAGGAGTTTAGGCAAAAAATATCCAAGATGGAGGGAGCCTTTCAATCAGGACTGCCACTTGCATACTATCCTCAAGCTTATAACCACTAGGAATATGTTTGAGACAAGGTTTTGGTACTCAAACACTTAGTTGAAATATGCTTATTATCTACCATTTTGTATTCATAACATTGAACAAAACAAATCATTCTATCCCAGTGTGTTGCATTTTGAACTTGACATCTAAATCTTAGCAAAGCCCAAAGACAAAAGGTAGCTTTTGATAGATATATGTCATAAAGCTCATTGGAAAGAGTGGATAGTATGTCATCACGAAAACATAATCTATTTCTTTGGATATTTTGGCAGGAAATAAGATGGAGAAGAAGGATCATTATACACTGCTATCAAGAAATCAAAAATATTAGAAACGGAATTAACATAGAGTTCAAGTTCCTATATTGTTATAGTAGCAGGAACTAAACATAAGAAAATAATTCAAAATTTCATCTTTTGTTGCTAGTGACCAAAGTACAACCTGTGACCATTATATAGATGGACTTAGACACCAAAATCTATATTTTGGTATGTTATAAATAGATATATTTAGGTACTTTTTGTGTGTTAGAGAACAACAGTAAGCAACATACAGTGGTAACTAGCATAAAATTGCAGTAGTTCTTTGGATGTATTCAGATACATTTAGTGTGTTAGAAATGATTCAAACATATCCATTATATAAATAGACATAACAAACATAATAGGCACCAAGTAGCCATTTCTCTCTCAAACAATAATTGGTACGTGAGTTCTCTAATACATAGTTCGTCGAGTGCACTCAAACAAAAATTGAGGAGACTGGAACCAACCAACCAACAGCTAATGAACATGAATGAAAAAAAGTAATAATTTATCAAAGACAATTAAGGTTTGGGCGGAACAAGACAATTTTTAAGGCAATTAAGAAAAAAAATAAACTTCATTTAAACAAAACCAAATAAAAGAATTTTCTATTTATAAAAATAAAATTGTACACAGTGCATTGAATGGGATTAGACGGTGCGCGGCAAGATCGTCCATGTGTGTGTATTTTATTTTGTCAAAGCTCAATACACAAACAAACCTAATCAGTCATAAATTTTAATGTCTCAAAAAGACCTACATGGCTTTTAGTATCTTCTCCCAATTGGATAGATCTCTCTCACTTTACAAGTAAGCAATATAAAACTAAAGGTGATTAAGAGATTTTGAAATACAAGAAATGTGTGATTAAGAACACAACAATATATAGTGTTGACCCCTTTTTCCAAATATGTTTGAGTGGTAAGTCTCAGCTACCACCGACTAGGTTTTCTACTTTTTCTTCTATAGATGAGAGATTATCCGTGGTACCCGTTTAGTTACAGTTCTGTTTTATTTAAATGCGATAATTGACTTTGATATTTAATGGAATGAATGTTCTATTTGGAAAAAGAACGACGCACAGACATTGCCAAGAGGGTGATTAGAGGACCAAGTCAAACCAAGAGGGTGATTAGAGGACCAAGTCAAACCAAAATGAGTGACGGCCAAACAAACCAAAAAGGACCAAAGAATAGACGACAACAACAAGGCAATGGTATTCACCATATAAAGCCTCATATCATGCTGGATGTTCTAATGTATATAAATGACAAATCATATTTTTATTTTCCAACAAATAATTTCTCTACAAGATACCGGTATTTACAACAACGAAAATTGTCACCTCAATGGGGTTGGCATCTAAAGTAGCTAATAATAGAATTCCATATCAAACTGACTTTAAGAAGTTCGACCGCTACGTATGCATCAATGAAGCGCCTACCTAATTCAGTTCCGGTAAACGTTAATGAGCAGCCAGGTTTTGTACGGATCGGGTCTTTTCTTAGCAAAACGGCCCTTTTTTTGTGGCCTTCTGTCATCGCTAGCCATGTAGATTAAATAATCATTGTAGTTCCATACTTGGTCAATAGTAAGAAGCAAGACAATGTGAACCTAAATTATAAGATTTACTAACCATAGGAACCACTATTCGGACTCGTGTAAGGGCAAGTAAAAATGCTTGATCAAACTGCTCCACTCTGTTTAGTTTAGATATGTTTTACTATACAGCCGATTATACATAGTGGTCTAAAACTTTCCCGGATTGGCCTTGACCATTGAGAAAGCTTATTTTAAACTTGATTGCAAATGTATGGCCAAGTTCAATTAAGTCTGACGTATAACGAATGTTGTTTAGTATATACTTGTAGCATACTATATTAAAGGTCATTTTTGAAAGCGTATATGATAATGATCAATTTGATTTTGATGAAAAAATGTGTTATTAACTAGTTAATAACAACGAATAAATATACTTGTATATCATATGGACAGTTTTTATAGAGTTTAATGCACGCAACCAAACAGAAAATTTTGCTTTTAAATGTGCATTCAATTGAAACTATAATTATGCAATTGAATTATATAACAACCAGTCAATTGGTGAACTTTATCTTTATCATCTAAATATTAACGAGCATGACATACATCATAACCAGCAACCTACACTCTCCCTTTACACAGTAAATTTTCTCGTTTATCATTTTTTATATTTACAAAAATATAGTCAGGGTAGAATACACTCGAGTGTACAGATCACACAGATACACTCAAGTGTGTTTGCATATCAAGACTATTTTTTTTTTCAAAATATAAATCATTGATCTTCACCGTCATACTATAACTAGGCTACATACATACTTTGAGCCCATTTGGATGAGTGTAAGTCACTCATCCAACGACAACAAAATCGATGCGTGAAACTAATTTGAAATGCATAATTTTTGCTGTCTTTATAACATGACCTATAAATGTCCAAATGTGCTCAAATTTTGTGTATGAGCTATTCACAAGATGATTAAGAAGATCAACAGATTAGATTTTTGAAAAAGATATTGCATCATGAAAATCTACTTGAGTGTAATATGCTCCGAATACACTCGAGTATATTACAACATATATATATATATATATATATATATATATATATATATATATATATATATATATATATTCACTGTCCACACAAGTAACTCAATTTTGTTATCTATGGATAGAAATACATCTATTTTGTAATAGAAAGACATTTATTTGTAATGAGACAACCAGAATTGTAACCCGTTTTCTAAATACATTATGAAAATTTGAAAAAATGATATTTATAACAGTACTTATGTAGTATTACAAAATGAATTTTTGTATTACAAATTTGATCATCTTATTACAACGTTTCTGTCTCATTACAAATATATGTTTTCTTATTACAAAATAGATGCACGGTATCTACCCTTAGTTACCCGCGGGGGTAATGGATGAATGGCCATTAGGATCAGTAAAGCAACTTATACAATGCTTCAACATATCTATCAAAATTCATCAGACTGGTTAATCAATCACTAAGACTATGACCTGGTCATTAGGATCAGTCTCGGACTTTCCTGGCTAAACTTTGGTGCTGGGAACAAATATGCCAACCGAACCCTACAAGTTACTGGGAACAAATATTGTTATTTTTAATATGTGTCTTTGGACAATAGTTTTCATCGGCCGAAAATGTCCAATGCACATCTTTAACGATGTTGTCCCTTGGAATTTTCCAGGCTAAACTTTGGTGCTGGGAACAAATATGTCAACCGAACCCTAAAAGTTACTGGTAGATGGCATTTCAATTGGTACGTATGTGCACGCAGAAGTGTCCAAACGATGTGTTTGGACGCAGAAGAACCCAATCTAACACAAAACCACTCTATTACTCGAAATGGCTAGACGAGTCGGGTTTAAGTAATTACTGAGTACAGCTACAGGTTTAGATTTGCCTTCTTAAACAGGCGATAAGGAACTTATCATAGAGCAGGTCAACCTGCTGGATTCCTTGTAAAATTCCAAAGCGGTACTTCTGCCACAAATGAAAAGTGTACGTATAGATAATGGGCAAAAAAACCAAAATGACAGGTTTAGCCATTTTAATGCCCAGAATAGTACGTTCTTGAACTTAATTCCTCAAAATGACACATTTGGAGAGCAATCGTCCCCGTTGGAGACGTATTGCATCCCGGCTGGCGACGCATTGATCCCCACAACAAGGCAATACATCCCAGGTCAGGACGTATTACTCTACGAGAGAGCAATGCGTCTCGGGACGGGACATATTGTCCTGCTGTGGGACTAATGCGTTCGGTTCTGAGACACATTGCTCTTTCGCAGAGCAATACGTTCCCGGACTGGACGTATTGCCCCCACAGGAAAATAATGTGTCCTACATGGGGACGTATTGCTGCCACATCAGAGTAAAACGTCCCCATGCAGGACATATTGTAATTTTTTCAATTTTTTTGCATTCATTATTATTCTTTCATGCTTATTGATTTGTATATCAACAATATTGATTATATTTGTATATTTACAATCCGTTCACTTGTATTTGAATGTCTATAATATAGCAAATTATTATAAATTTGTTAATTTCAATAGTTCTGAACATGCATATGGATTATAGAAGTGGTATTGCAACCAACACTAGTTGGTTCCTAATTGATTATATAAGAAGAAATTAATCCCAAAAAATGAGATATCAATTAAAAATAAGATTAAAATATGAACCAACTTGACGAGAAAATAATACACAACAGTACAATATGATAGATCCAAAATGAACCAATATAATATCATAATATGATAGATCCACATACAAACCAAATAAATGTCTTCACAATGACATATATACAACACAACACAATATATAAAAAACTAAACATGTCATCCATGCCCACGACGTCCTCGCCCACCTCCTGTACATCTGGCTCCTGAGTACCAAAGTCATCTGGAGACGCCTCAACTGGGGACAGTTGTGTAGCAGCAGCCTGACGAGCACCTGGGAAGTAAGGATAAACTGGAGGTGGGGTGAGGGGTCTCTGAAAACTAGGATGTGAGACATCAGGGGGGGTGTATCCAGAGAAATCTAATGGAGTCGGTGAGTATGTTGCATAGGGTGTTGGTCGAGTCTCATGAATAACATGTGGTGGGAGTGGAGTGCATGGAATAGAAGAAGAACTTGCTCCGTAGTAGGATGACAGTGGAGGTGGGGTGATGAATGAACAAAATGAACCAACTCATGTATAGTATGGGCCTGTCGTTCCCCATCCTATGAACTGAGAAGTGGGAGTGGGCTCAGGAGCAGTAAGCACAGGAGTAGGAGTAGGAGTGGGCTCAAGGGTTGTGGTATGAGTGGGTATGGGATCATACAGGTGAGCATAGTCGGGAAGACTGTCAAAGTAAGTCCCCTAGATGCCATAGATGTCATCTCTAATATGTGCAGAGACATGCTATAAAGCCGCTCAGATCCGCACATGTGATTCCACCTGTTCAAACAAAGTATGTACAAATAATAAAGACTAATTACATATATTATAATAAAGATAAATAATAACAATTTATAAAAGAAATTATAATAATACTCACAAATTGTTGTCGACGATAACTTTTGGGTAGTATGTGGTCGGAGGATGAGCTGGAGGGGGCAGTACGTATTGGGGATGATACCATGTGTAGTGCACCTGTGGACTGAAGACTGTCACCGTTGGTGTTGGGGGAACTAAGCTCTCACGACTATTGTTCCACAATTGCACCTCCCGAATATAATGAGGCAACCAGTCCTCAGTTGCATGACCCCTCCCATCTATCCTACTAAGGTGTAGCAACTCTAGAGTAGGTTATACTTGAACAAATCTGAATTGTCCAAGTACTCTGTCAGGGAAGTGCCACTCTACTACTGTGTAACACACTAAAGGAACTCACGCCAACCAAATATCACGACCCTCTTGACACAAGGCTGGAAGTCTCTCTAGAATATCAGCAGTGTAAGGAGCTAACTGTATATGTTATTCAAATAGATACAACACGTATCATATAAATTAGAGCAAATTGCATAAAAATACAATATATATCATACAACATGTTGGTAGAAGTAAGTAAGTTATACCTGAGAGGGCAAAATCTAATCAAATATTGGATCATAAAACTGGACCGATCATCTCTTAGTATCACTCCTTTGAACAAATATAGGCCACCTATTAAATTGACAAACTAAATTTAGATAAACATTACAAAATGTTTGGACAAATGTATAAATAAATTGTGTAAATCTTTACATGTAACCCAAGGGAACATCTTCTGGCCACTATGTTGGATTTTGTGGAGAAAACATGTGCGTCGGAAGCAACAAAAAAAATTCTACACAACTCAAAACAGGATCTCGTCGACAACAACATATTCAAAAATAGTGTTTGCGGGATATACCTTATCACAGAGCAAGTCTGGTGATGTCCTGTTGCACGATGGTGTGCAACGATGCTGGCCTATACGGACATAACTTCTCTCCCGTTCGTTGAGTGTGTGATCCGACGACACTCCTTTCGTGCAGTGATGTACGCCGCTCATAGCGCGTACGGATGGTCGTTGACGTCCTCTGAACGCATGCGTCTCAGCGTCTGCGTCGCTACTTCGTCCACACAGATAGACTGGAACTCCATGTCCTCCTTCCTAAGCTGGTGGGAAGGAGTCGTCTCTGTGCGGCGACGTGCTAGCGTCGTGATGCTCTCTTTTCTCTCCTGAGGATGGTGATGGCTAGGGTTTACGTACGTGAGCGTAAATTGAAAAATCTCTCTCAATATCTTATATAGATATCGGCCATCAAGCTCCTTTAAATAGGAGACGAAGGGAAGTAGGATTTCCTAAACCCGTCAGTAAACAGAAACACTGCGTTAATTAAAACGCTCGTGGATTAATTAGAATATTTTGGAATTAATTAATTAACCAAACAATCACATTAATTGATTAATTAATATCTGACTCCATACAATCGCTCAGGATGGCTCTATGTGCATATATACCACCAGACTCCCACTTGCACTTAGATCCAGTCACTCCAATATTATTCTAATTGATTACATAAACATTTTAGTAATCAATGTGATTCGTAGCAATTCCAATCAAATCCACAATTATACTCCTATTCCAACACATCCTATGTGTATGACTCAATAGACTCCAAATTACATTGGCAGTGATATCCATAATCATATTATGATTTCACAAGCAATGATTGGTATCTAGCAAGACTTCATTGCCACCCAAGTAATTGGAGAAGTTGGAGAATAACTTAACCTATCATTCATGATTGGTGTTACAGTGATTGTATAGTTCCTTTGTCACTGATATCCAGATTGAACTTGAGTCATAGAATTGTTATCCTCTTCAATGTTCAATCCATGTTCCTTGAACTAGAGCAAACTGTATGAGATATATGTAAGATCAATATCACATATTAACTCACATCAGCATGACCATGCATTTCCCAGTCTCTCTTATCAAGTGGACAGAATATCAAACTCATGTAGGAAGGATAAATTCCATCAACATCACTCACAATCATCCCCATGTGTCACAGTGCACCCATGCACCATCTTTATGGCAATCCTTATTCAGGACCACAGTGGATGATGTCAAAGTACACCGAATGACATGTGATAAGTGTAGTGACTTCAGGTCTAAGAACCACAATCACCACCATCATTATGAGATGTGACTCTAACTACCAATCATGGTATCCATGTGTCACTCTCAAGGTGGGTCTCTTCGATACATTATTCTCTAACAAGTATCTATGTATTTGATTTGATATCTCCATATCATGGATAATGAGATTCTTCCATTAACCAACTTACATTCTAATCTTATGTGTTATTGATGTCTATGGATATTTCCACAATAACAACTGATTAGGGACAAAACAAGAATACATACTCTTAGCATACATATAATCTCACTTTTCAGGTCATCAACCCAAAGACATATGTCATTGAGTATATTATTCTATAAACATCTATAAGTTTTATGGTCATCTCACAATATAAAATACAAACATATAGATTGGAAGCTTGCCTTTATTGATATGATCAGTGTAGTATTACAAATCGATTACATAGTATCCCATTACAATCATCAAATGATAGTCTCTATGAGCATACATACCAATAGATTCCCACTTGCACTTATACCCAATCACTCATGAATCTCAATCCAAGTGATCGAACATGTCCGTCATGTTTCTGCTGTGAAAGTACTTTTTTGAGCGGGTCAGCCACATTGCTTTCTGTAGGTATTCTGCAAATCTTCACATCTCCTCACTATACGATCTCTTGTATGAGATGGATCCGTCATAAAATATGTTTGGAACGTTGGTGCAATCTTGGTTCTTTAGCCTATGCAATTGCTCTGTTGTTGTCACAAAACAACTCAATTGCATCACCAGCGCTTGGAACCACTCCAAGTTCAGAAATGAACTTCTTGATCCACACAGCTTCCTTTGCAGCATTAGATGTGGCAATATATTTGGCCTCTGTTGTAGAATCTGCAACCGTCTTTTGCTTGGAACTCTTCCAGCTCACAGCTCTATTGTTCAGGCAAAACACAAATCTAGATTGCGATATGTAGTCATCTTTGTCAATTTGGAAGCTAGCATCGGTGTAACCCTTTACCACGAGCTCTTCCTCACCACCGTATACCAAGAATTGATCCTTAGTCCTTCTCAAGTACTTTAGGATGTTCTTTTTGGTTGTCTAGTGACATTCACCTGGATCTAACTGATACCGTCTCGTCATGTTCAAATCATACGACACATCAGGATAAGTACATAACATTGCGTACATGATAGATCCAATTGTTGATGCATATAGAATCTTACTCATGCGCGCCCATTCATCACATGAACTAGGACATTGGGCTTTAGAGATCATAACCCCATGGGACATGAGCAAGTTACCTCTCTTAGAACCCTCCATGCTAAACCTCTTTATCACCTTTTCAATGTATGTGCTCTGGCTTAGGCCTAGAATCCTTCTAGATCTATCTCTATAGATCTTGATCCCTAATATATAGGATGGTTTGCCTAAATCCTTCATAGAGAAGGTCTTCCCTAGCCAACCTTTTACTATCTAAAGAGTAGGGATGTTATTTCCCATAAATAGTATGCCATCCACATACAATATGAGAAATACAATTGTGTTCCCACTAACCCTTTTGTAAACACAAGGTTCATCTTCATTTTGACTAAAGCCAAACTTTTTGACTACTTTGTCAAAATGTAGATTCCAGCTCTAAGATGCTTACTTCAATCCATAGATTGACCTTTGTAGCTTACATACTTTATTGGCTTCCTTCAGATTGATAAAACCCTCAGGTTGTGTCATGTACACATCCTCGAGTAAATTCCCATTAAGGAATGTTGTTTTAACATCCATCTGCCAAATCTCATAGTCATGATAAGCTACAATGGCACGCATGATCCTAATGGATTTAACCATGGCAACTGATGAGAAGGTCTCGTCATAATTAACACCTTGAATTTGACGGAATCCTTTCACAACCAATCTTGAAGACCGACTTGCACCCTATGGGTTTTACCCCTTCGGGTGGATCCACCAAGGTCCATACCTTGTTGGTGTACATGGATTCCATCTCAGATCTCATGGCTTCAAGCCATTTCTTAGATTATGGTCCCTTAGTAGCTTCTAGATAAGAAGTTGGCTCATCTTCTATGCCCAATTCATCACTGTCTTGAGTCACGAGAAATCCAAATCTCTCAGGCTCAAGTCGTGTCCTACTAGACCTATGAGGTTTCTATGTTAATTTGGAACTTGAAATTCCACAACAGTTTGTGAGTCTGCATGTTCCTTATGTACCTCCTCGGGTTCTCTACATTCTTGTTGTTCTTGAACTTCTTCGAGCTCTACATTACTCCCACTGATTCCTTTGGAAATAAATTCCTTTTCAAGAAATACAACAGTCCTAGCAACAAACACTTTGTTGTCAGTTGGTGTGTAGAAGTAGTATCCCCGAGTTTCCTTGGGGTATCTAACAAAATAACATTTTTCAGATTTGGGTCCAAGCTTTTTAGGAAATTGTTTTCCTAACATAAGCTTCATATCCCCAAATCTTTAACACAGACAAATTGGGATGATTCCCATTCTATATCTCATATGGTGTCTTTTGAATCGATTTGGAAGGTACAAGATTAAGTGTAAACATTGCGGTTTCAAGAGCATATCCCCAAAACAATATTGGAAGTTTGGCTAAACTCATCATTGATCATACCATGTCTAATAATGTATGATCCCTTCTTTCTGACAAACCATTATGTTGTGTTGTACCAGGTGGAGTCCATTGTGATACAATACCGCGTCTCTCAAAAGGTCCTCAAACTCTTGGCTTAAGTATTCACCACCTTGATCTGAACGGAGTGCTTTAATACTCTTACCAAGTTGCCTCTCTACTTAATTCATGAAAGTCTTGAATATTTCAAGAGTTTCAGACTTGTGCTTCATAAGATATACATAGCCATACCTACTGAGGTCATCAATGAAGGTAATGAAGTATTGATAGCCTCCTCTAGCATTTGATTTAAAAGGTCCACATACATCAGTATGTATGAGCCCTAGCAAATCACTGGCTCTCTCACTGTGTCCAGTGAAAGGATTCTTGGTCATCTTCCCTAATAAACATGCCTCACATGTCTCTAATGATTCAAAATCAAAAGAGTCTAGATAACCATCCTTATGGAGTCTAGATATGCATTTCTCGTTTATGTACCCAAGATGACAATGCCATAAGTATGTTTTGTTTGAGTTGTCAAGTTTTAACCTTTTAGTATTTATGTTGTATATGCTAGTCTCAAGTTCTAACAAGTAGATACCATAATACATAGGGGCATTTCCATAAAAGATCTCATCTTTAGAAATAGAAATCATTCCATTCTTAATGTGAAATTCAAATCCACTCTTGTCCATACAAGATACATAAATAATATTTCTATTAATGGCAGGTACATAATAGCAATTCTCTAATTCTATTACAAGGCTAGTAGGAAAATATAAACTAATAACTCCAACTGCAGTGGCAACAACTCTTGCTCCATTAGTGACCCGCAGCTCAACTTGGCCCTTTCGTAAAGGCTTACTTCTTATCAGATTCTGCATATTTGAACATATGTGAGATCCACATACGGTATCCAGTACCCATGATGAAGAAGTATTTAAGTTTATCTCAATAACGTATATACCTGAAGTGGAGATCTCTACCCCCTGCTTTTTCTTCCTTAGTTCCTCCAGGTAGAGAGGACAGTTTCTTTTACAATGTCCATCTTGGTGACATTGGTGACAACTGGCTTCTTTGGAGATCCCACCTTTAGCTTTGAGCGCGGATGACTTTAGTTTCTGCCCGACTTTAGAACCTTTCTTAGCCTTTCATTTGCCTTTGGCCTTCCATTTGTCTTGCTGATCATCATCACAGACTTGGGCTTGTCTTTCTTCATTTGTGCTTCAACTATCCTCAACATGCCCAACAATTCTGACAACGGCTTGTCCAGATTGTTCATGTTGTAGTTCATGACAAAATGACTATATGATTCAGGCAACAATTGTAGAATCACATCAGTGGCCAACTCTTGACCTCGGGGAAATCCCAGATTGGATAGGCTTTCTACGTACCCAATCAAAGTGAGTATATGGGTGCCAACTGAGTCTCCCTCTTTCATCTTGCTCCTGAATAAAGCCTTAGAGACATCATATCTCTCCTATCTTGCTTGATGTTGATACATGTTCTTGAGATGTGTTACCATCTCCACGACATTCATGTTCTCATGCTGCTCTTGCAACTCATAGTTCATTGAGCACAACATCAGGCACGTGACATCCACGACATCATCAAGGTACTTCTTATAAGCATCATTTTTAGTCTTGGGCGCATTTGAGGTGGGTTCTGCTGGTTCTGGTGTTTCAAGGACATAGAGCTTAAACTCATGCGTGAGAACAATTCTTAGCATCCTAAACCAGTTTTGAAAGTTGGTTCCGATAAGTTTGTCCTTCTCAAGGACCGATCGCAATGAGAAAGTTTGAGTGTTGTTTTCCATTTGATTGCTACAAAAGAAAAAGTTTGCATTTAGTCCAAAACATTTTGACTTGTAAAGATTTGATAAACGAGATTAATTAGGTCTTCAATTAATCATGCTCCCACTATTTTATTCAAATTGATAGCCCTCACTATCAACTCAAAAGATTGCAGCGTACAACCTTCTAGTGAGCCAAGATCCAAAATAAATGGATAAATGCCTAGCCAACGTCGGCGTCAAAGACCAAATACTTAGGTAGGCAACTTTTACCAATTGCATCATATGCAAATCTTGGATAGATGATCATGCACAACTCCTTTCCATGATGCATCTGTGTGCCTCTAGGTACTTGATCCTATCAAGGTTCCCTAGTTAAGTCCAACCCATAAGACAACATGATGAGTGTGCACCCTGCGGATGCATACCCACACACCCACCATCACACTTCCACGAGATAGACACTGTACCACGCAGAGGCGTGCCCACACATAGTCGATCAAGCTTTTCATGTGTGTTGCTATATGGAAGGCAACTAAAACTTAATATTATTAATTGAGGGGTTTTATTAATACATATACATATCCATATCCAAACACCACATACTTATAGTATGTATCATATACTACTATATCTACAACCACAAACGATAGACATGCAATCACAAACACAAATACATTGGTTATGGCCATACTATTGTAATTCTTTGGAGCAATAAAGGATTACGATCCACCTATATATGGTCTTATGCATCTCATGCAAAAACACCTATGAATCAACATGTAAGGATCAACATTACAATGACCAACTTCATGGATGCTCGGTGAGGTTGGAACTTCAATTTGCTTCTTGGAATTGGATCTTCATGTTGATTCTCCATGAACGCTCCTTGGAGTTGGATCTTCAAGTTGCTTCTTGGAATTGGATCTTCATGGTGCTTCTTCATGGACGCTCCTTGGAGTTGGATCTTCAAGTGGCCTCCTTACATCAATTTTACAAAGGCTAAAACTAATTCTATCTCTATTACATCGTATGAGTACAAATATAAAGGGAAAGAATTAATTACACTTTGATATAAGAGATGAGGCTTGAAATGCAAGTTGAATACTTTATACAAAAGATCCATGTACAACCATTATACATCCATAACATTCTCAAACAAACATGCCCACAAGATCGACATCCACATTCAATCACAACATTCACAAAAGGGCATACTAGGGCATAACTATGCATGCATTCACCACATAAAATAGATTTTAAAGGCGACTTGTGTGATATCATAGGTATATCTACATATACATATATATATTAAAATTGCAGTACTTTTAATGTGGGACATTCCCCATTAAATAAATTTTTGACTCCCACACAGACTATGCAGGGTACACAGGGGCAGCGCCCCTGTGCGGGGGTCGAGGGGAGGCCACCCTCGCGGGGCCTCAGGGGCAGAGCCCCTAAAAGGTCTACAAAATTTTACTTCCGTGCACTTAGGAAAATCAATTATTTTCCATAGTCGAACCCGTCTGAAACGTCAAAAATAGAAGCATGTGGTGTATGTGGAATTAGGTTTAGATTTGCATATTAGTAGTTTTAATTTGCATCATATGCAACATAGAAAATAGTATACAATGCTTCGATCATATCGAAACGAATCCAAATACATCGTAGATCGACGCTGCTCTGATACTACTGTTGGGTTTTGTGGAGAAAACATGTGACGCTGAAGCAAAAAAAAAAATCCACGCAACCCAAAATAGGATCTCGTCGACAACAACATATTCATAAAGAGTGTTTGCGTGATATACCTTATCGCGGAGAAAGTCCGGCGATGTCCCGCTGCACGATGGTGTGCAACGATGCTGACCTACACAGACGGAACTTCTCTCTCATTTGTTGAGTGCGTCGCAAGAAGATCCGGCGACGCTCCTTTCGTGTGGTGATGTATGCCGCTCGTAGCGCGTATGGATGGTCGTTGATGTCCTCTAAACGCAAGCGTCTCAGCGTCTACGTCTCTACTTCGTCCACGCAGATGGACTGGAACTCCATGTCATGCTTCCTAAGCCAGCGGGAAGGAGTCATTTCTGTGCAGCGACGTGCTAGTGTCGCGGTGCTCTCCTTTATTTCCTGAGGACGGTGATGGCTAGGGTTTACGTACGTGAGCGTATACGTGAGCATAAACTGAAAAGCCTCTCTCAATATCTTATATAGATATCGCCCGTCAAGCTCCTTGAAATAGGAGACGAAGGGAAGTAGGATTTTCTATACCCATCGGTAAATAGAAACACTACGTTAATTAAAACTCTCATGGATTAATTAGAATATTCTAGAATTAATTAATTAACCAAATAATCACATTAATTAATTAATTAATATCTGACTCCATGCAATCACTCGGGATGGCTCTATGGGCATATAAACCAACACACTCCCCCCAGTTCATAACCAGTGAACCTGGGCGTCCAATTCCTAACCTCTCCTAACACCACATCTGCAGTAGACATACATAACTAGACAGGTGGGTAGTTTTCCTAGAACAGGTGCTAGCCTTGTACAACTCCCTATACAAGTATGCTAGAGTTGCAACACCCTGAGATAGAGTGCTACAACTTGCAAAGTCAGACACAAGCGGGAAGTACCGCACATGAACTCTGTCCCCAGTACTATATGGAATAAGGTAACTACTTAAAAAGTATAGAAGATATGCTCTAGTATACCTTATCCTCATTTGTCTTTGTTGTTCTTCATCTCCCAAGGTGAAATTCATCCCCTTAAAGGTCTCACATAACCATATCAAGGAGATATGCCCCTTAGACATCCCATCTGCTGCATCTCCTAAGAAACTCTCACAAAGGTGAGGCCATGAAGAAAATTGCCCCTTATCTATGCCTAAATGATATGAAGTTATAAACGGCGGGCCATCAATCCTAAGACCTAAAAGAATTGCAACATTCTGAAGAGTTACACTCATCTCAAAAGGGGGAAACCTAAAAGTATTGCTAGAGTTGTCCCACCATTTGTAACTTATGAACAAGCCCAAAACCAGCCAAAGAAATGTTTTCCAAAACACTCGGGTCAGTAATAGGCCACTGTGACAACATGAAGTGGTGCTAGGAGAGTCGTAAGGATGCTTGTCTAGGAGCTATATATATAAAAAGTGCAATTATTACATTAAATGAAAAGTGCAAATATTACATTAAATTGAAATTGCAAATAGTACATGACTTGAACAAATTGAAATTGCAAACAATACATGACTTGAACAAATTGAAATTGCAAACATTACATGACTTTGAGTAAATTGAAATTGCAAACATTACATGACTTGAACAAACTGAAATTGTAAACAGTACATGACTTGAACAAAATTGAAATTGTAAACATTACATGACTTGAGTAAATTGAAATTGCAAACATTACATGACTTGAACAAACTGAAATTGCAAACAATAGTTGACTTGAAAAAATTGAAATTGCAAACATTACGTGACTTGAATAAATTGAAATTGTAAATATTACATGACTTGAACAAAATAAAATTGAAACATTACATGACCAGACATCATATTGCATTAGGATGAGTGTTTCTATTATGGCCCCTTCTGCCACACTTATGGCAATGATATGTATATTGATTTGGATCAACATCCATAGTTGAAGGCCTTCTTTTTTTTTCTTTGGTCTTTCAGCGTGCCTTCGTTTCCTTGGGGGTAATAAGGGATAAATACCTCTACTTTCATCAAATTGAGTTCAATACCTCTTATTGGGAATACCACGAAATTCAGTTCTGTATCCGTTCAAATAAGCATCATTTGTGATATATGGACTCACAAGTCCATCAGTATCATAATTGACAGATCTTGCAGCTACCCAAACATGAGAACATGGAAGATGCAATTGTTGTGGAAAACCACAACTGCATTCACTTGCACCATTTGGATGCACTATGACTTGAAATTTATGTCCTTCCATGTCATCAATAAGCCATTCATCATTTTTCATGTTGAGTGTTACTCTTAGTTTTTCTGCATCCTATGATACATTAAAAATCTTATTATGAAACCTAAAGGGCCATTTATGTCCCTATTGTGCACGACCATATGCTTCATTATGTCTCTCCAACCACATTGTAACAGAGCGATAGTGTGTGGCAACAATTAGTGCCTGTATTGGTAAACCTCTAGCACATTTTAAGACTCCATTTAACCCTTCAACATGATTTCTAGTCAATCACCCATACATGTAACCTCTGTCATATGTGAGAGACCACCGTACTGGATGTCGGGCTGTCAAATACTCCTTAGTAGCTAGTTCTATGGTTTCTATATCAGCCATTCGACGATCAAATACAAGTGTATCAGTTGTGGATCCCACCTTACACAAAAGTTCCTTTAACTCCTGTGACTTGAACTTTTGATGAAAGTTCTCACAAAGGTGTGGAAGAC
Organism: Alisma plantago-aquatica; assembly: GCA_963693085.1. Classification (NCBI taxonomy): domain Eukaryota; kingdom Viridiplantae; phylum Streptophyta; class Magnoliopsida; order Alismatales; family Alismataceae; genus Alisma; species Alisma plantago-aquatica. The sequence goes on from OY856410.1 coordinate 268,742,367, forward strand.
AATAACAATGCTGAGCCCAGTTAAATTGTGACCTAAGTGCTAGAAAAATTCCACTCATTCGATCAGAAATAATACACAGATCTGTACGGCGTGGAATTATTGGAATACAAGTTTGTAGAGAACCAAAGAACAACTCCCATGAGTCTTTATTTTCTGCCTCGACAATAGTAAAAGTAAGTGGAAATAGACTATTATCAACATCTATGCCACATGCAATGAGAAGTGTGCTAGAATATTTTCCTATTAGAAATGTGCCATCAGCAGTAAGAACAGACTTGCAATAGGCTCAACCCCTCACAGCTGGACCAAATGCCTAGAACTCCCACTTGAAACTACGAGTGCCTTTAGTTTGAAGGGTATAATCATCAACAAGGTGGGAATATATAGTTCTTGGAATATATTGTGACAGATAAATCAGGAACAACAATAAATAATGATATGATGATTCCCAGTCTCTAAATATTTTACAGACAACCTTCCTCCTCGCTAGAAATGCCTTCTTGTAAGATATATGGAGGTTTAGTTCAGCATTCACCTTGTCACGAATTTTTCATGTGGACATATCCAATTGTGATACTAGGATTGACATTATCATACGAGCAATATAAGATGATGTGACTTGGCGATGGTCCTGATTCAGAACAGTTAGTTGACAATTGTGGCTTGTACTATAACATTTTACCTTCCACATGCCACCTGCTCTTTTGGACTGGCAAGTGGTCAAACTCCAAGGACATCGTTGCCCATGGATACAAACAAATATAAGATGATGATTATTTGAGCGTTGTGTATGATATTGGACATTATTTTGTACTGACCATTTTTGGATCATCTCAATCATAATAGCTTTGGATGCAAATAAAGCACCCTCATATATTTCAGTGCTGGAAGGGTTGTAATTGAGACGGAATTCCTGACAAAAATCTTCCACCCATTCTTCATCTTGAAAAGCTTCATAGTTGGTATCAATGTGTTCATGTCAGGGCCATTGTTTATCAAATATGGATGGAATGAAACTCAATGCTGTAATAGAGTCATGGAATGGATGTCCATGCCCATCATCAGTTTCAGTCAATGACTCACCATCATGATCACTATTATTATCACCTTCCTACTCACTATCATTATCACCTTCATGATCACTATTATCATCACCTTCTTGTTCAATATTTTGTTCTCCCTCCTCAACCTCAAGACCAATATTCTCAATTACAGGATTTTGAGAGAATTCAGGTGGTTGATTCCATTCAGAAGTTACATTACCGTTACATGGTTGGGATTGAAATTGATTCAATAGACTCATGAAACTAGAATGTTGGTGGAAAGATGTTTTCTCAAGAAACACATCAATATAGGCATCATATGAAAGTGAGAACAAGGTTATGTATGCATCATCATCGACTTGTATGAGCATATGATCTTCTCCAGGGAAAAGATATGATATATTGATAGAGAAGTGGTTGGGATTGATGTCAAGTATTGTATGAATATATGTTTCTTGTTCGGCAGGGTATTGATAAGTGAAATATTTATGGGTCTAACAGATCGACTAGAATAGGACCCATCACAGAGAAATTGACCATCATACCGAGCTTGACAATTTGTGAATATGAACTAGATGCCATGTTCCTATCATTGTAAAATAGTAATTCGGATTTTAGAACAGTAAATTAACTTTGGAACAATAATTAATATTGTAGAACATGAATTAATATTTTAGAGTATGAATTAATATTTTAGAACATTGACATTACTTTTAGAAGAGTAGTTAAGATTTTAGAACAATAATTTTAAATTTGGAATTGAATTTGGAACAATATTTTTTCTATAACATTAACATTCTAGAATAATAATTTTAGAATTCAGAACAATAATTTTTTGAACAATAATTAGCCTTCAAGTGTCATTTTATATAACATTATTTTAGTAATGTGAAATTAAATAGTAGAAATACAATTATTTCATTTTTAATATTGCATAATAATTTTAGGTCTAAATTTTTGAATCAAAAAATATAGTAGAAAAAATACCTCAAATGGTGAGATCTCCCTTATTAAATAGAATACCCGAGAAGAGAAAGAAGAGAAACAGAATCCCGGCCAGACAGCGAAAGAAAAAGAGAAGAAGAATATAGCTCCAAGATCGCCCAAAATCACCTCCAAGCAATAAAAATTCGAGCAGAGAACTCCAGAACAATGGGAGTAGAGAAGAAGTTGAAGAAGTTAAGGAATGGTGTGAATTTGGAAGGCTTATCTCAACTCCTTTATATATGAGAGGAATGCGTCCCCATTGGGGACACATTGCCCCCATGTGAGACCGCGCCGCAGCCCCCCAACGGCTACATAGTTGTTGGGTGGTAACGGTCGGGTGTTGTGCGGCAGCAATGCATCCCCAGTGGAGACGCATTGCCCCGTGGCACCAAAGAGTCATTGGGGCATCTCGGGGAGAGACACATTGGTCCCACAACAGGACAATGCATCCCGCGTCAGGACGTATTGCTCTGTGGTGGGACCAATGTGTCCCATCCATAGATGTATTGTTCTCTCGCAGAGCAATACGTCTTGACCCGGGGGGCATTGCCCTACTGTGGGACCAATGCGTCGCCATCCTAGACGCATTACTCTATGACAGAGCAATATGTCTCCAACAGAGACATATTTCTCCCCAAATGTGACATTTTGGAAATTAAGTTCAAGAACGTATTATTCTGGGCATTAAAATGGCTAAATGAGCCATTTTGGTTTTTTTGCCTATATAATACCATATACACCAGAATTGGCAACCCAATCTCGGGAATTAGGACAAGAAATAGCATATACACCCACATTAGATTTGTCCAGGTTGAAAAAGTAGTTTTTAGTAACGCTACACAAATTGAAGGACACCAACGGGTGGATAGTGAGAGAAAACTCCAACTTCTCTCTAGAAACATCCCAAAGGTCTCATCACCCCCGACCTGGTGAGCCCCAGTCTGGCGAGCCCCCGCCCAAGCTTCCCCACCCCTCCAGGTGAGCGTCACATAGGGAAGGATTACATCGAGCTCAGTCCATACCCCTCCTACCCATCGAGCTCCATCTTAGCATACTTTGTGCGGCTGGGGTGTTCGTGTCAGGTAACTGAAAAAGGGCGTAGAAATATCCTCCCTCTTCACCCGACGATCTCCCTCTTGTCTGGCATGCTTGATGGCGGCGTGAAGGTACATCCTCCCCTCCCTCTTTACTCCTCAACCTTTACTCCAGGGGTTTGGATCACTCCCGAGGCTCCTAGTTTGCAAACCCAAGTTTTAATGGCAACATGCAGATCATTTAACCACAAATTTTGATTTTCTCCATCTGGTGGCGGATGAGGCACATCTCCTCTCTGACTCGCCCAGGACCTAATGACACTCTAAAACATCCCTATTCTGCAAATCTCTCCATCTACCAACCTTTCTGCCGGCTTCGTTCCCCTCTCTGCGCCTTAACTACTGTCACTTTTGGGAGCGACTCTATGCTTCCCAGAGAATTGTTGACTTCAAAATTTTCTCTCCTGCAAGCTCTGCCAAGATCACATCATGAGAACGGGAGGCCTGCTCACCTTGGCCACATGCATCAACAAGCCCCGACTGTCAAAAAAGGGCAAACCAAATACATTCATGAGTGCCCTAAAGCTGAAAAAAAACCTCAGACCTGGCCGCTAACACAAGGGCACCACCTACACCACCAGACTTGGACTCTCGCTTCACCTTCATGGAATATCCGCTCTCAAACCCTTCCTACTCCACATGTATTCCCCTCCCCAAAGTGTGGATCTATCACAAGTTCGACCTGTCTCCTGGATCTTGCATGATAAACATAGGTCACCGTTCTTTCCCAGTGATGGTCTCATGGTCTACCCAGGCTGATCACCACTGGAAGAACAAAGCTTCAACCCTTCTCATCACGAGGGTTGGGCCCAGTTGATCTCTGATCTCAAGCTCAAGCCGAAATGGACTATCTACATCAAACCTAAAGGTAATCGAACATTCCTGGATTGGGTAAGGGATTTCAACACCTACACACCACCTGAGCTAGCACATTTCTATGGAAAACACAACCGAGAGAGTTCAACTTCATCAAACTCGGTTGATCAACTCTTCGTCTGGGACATCCATCAACCCCTGATTGGTTTAAAGACCTGGCCCATCTCTGTCTCCTCTGGCTCAGAGGAGGAGGACGTAACAGACTAAGCGTCAACACCACACCAAACAAGCTCCATCGCAGCAAGGTATCATCTTTTCCCCCCCAAAATAAAAAAGGCTACAAAACTTTCTCTTTATATGCTTCACAAAACCCTAAACCCTCAATCTTTCCTAGTGGATGATATCATCCCAAAAGACACTTTTCTCCTAAACCACACTTTTCCTATTTTAGGACAGGCAAAATCCACACACCTCATAAACAAACACCTAGAGGAAAACCCCACCGCCCAAATATGGAGAAAAGCCCCTCCCAGACGACCTTTTCGGGCCCTCTTCTGCTTTTTTTGCAAAAGCAAACACCATTCTACTTCCAGATGCCCTACTCTTTTAACCTACTTCATATGTCGCCAAGTAGGTCACACCAAAAGAAACTACAAAAATCAACCCCCCCCAGCAATTTTCAGACCTTATGGCGCCACTGAGCGATATTTCCCTAGACACCTTTCTAAAAAAGTTACGACTCTCAAATAAAAACAACGAGTTCTCAAAAAAAGTGCTTCAGACCATAGACACCCAAACTTTCCCTCACCCCCACTCACTAGTAACGCCTTTGCATGTCTTGCAAACCTCCCGCCCAAGCATGCAGACATACCCCAAACCCCCCGCAAGCATATAAACACCAATTTTGTGCCATACACAAAACCCTACCACAAACCATCAAACCACAAATCATCACCACCAAAACCTCACTCATCCAATAAAACTTCCAGTGCTTTCATACACAAAACCAACCCTACACCATTAGGTATGGAAGCATCGAACACCTTGAATATACGATAGCTCTTGACCTACCTGCAAACTCTATGAGGCTGCTCAAAGTCCTCACTCTGAAGATCATCCTAATCTCCATTGAAAATAACATAGACAACAACTTGATAAATGTCCTGGATATCACCCGCGCTCAAGCCCTCCTTTTCCCAAGACAGACGATCCTAAAGCCAAAGATCTTTTTTCCAACCCAGCTGATTTACACGGTTCCTGAAGGTAAAAAAATCAACCATCTTTTCAACCAAATTCTCACTATTCCATGTGGATCCAGTTTCATTCAAGCCAGATTGTCAAAATGGACAGCTGATCTTGGGGCTTTCCCAGCTCCTGTCGGCGACTCTGATTGGGTAGCCATCTCCAACCTCCCACCACACCTCTGGGAAGATGAGATATTTAGGGGAATATCCCACTCCATCGGGGCTACTCTTCAATACATCAACCCCAAAACCCTTCATCCTACCCAATACATAAAAGTCTTTTGCCTATTCGCCATAAAAGCTGTTATATCCCTACCCCCTTCCATCAATATCAGGATTGGAGAATCTATCTACAACATCAAATGTCAACTGAACATCCATCTGATAATAAAATAGCCTTCTCAGATCTATCAAACCACCCACCATCATGGTTCTGTCCAAATAAAGATAGAAAGGTTCCAAATCCTACCCACAAAATAAGCGACAATCACCTAGTATGGAAAAGAAAAAGCTCAAACACCACTCCTCTGACAACACAAACATTCTTTCAAACCGAAAAAGAACCAGAACCCCCACTCCCTCCATACAAGGTTATGCCTCTCCACCCTCTGGCAAAATCTTTCCTTCCCCACCATCTACCAAGGAAAGCAGTAGAGATCAAAATTCAAGTAAAAATACCATGAAAAAACACAAATCTGCCATGCTAAAGGAAGTCAGATCTTCGCAGAGTCCTTAGCAGAAGAGCCCATGGCAAAGACAAGGAGGCAGAAAACTCCCAAAGCTTATGATGCATGGCCCTGAAGAGGCAAGAAAGAAACACATCATCAACAGACTGGAACCAGGTACATCCACATACACTTCATCTAGTACATCATGCACAAAATCTTCTATTCTAGATGCCTCATCCCCACCTTATACAAAATCTATAAATTTTGATATAGATAACATAGAAGACCTTGCTTCTTGGTCAAACATCACTAGCTTCACAAAATTTGCTAGAAACATAGGCATACACCTTGAAGATGAGGACAAGGCACACAAGGCTTTAGATGACATAGAACTCTTTATGGGTTGGACCAACAGAAGATATTTGGAAACTACCAAAGAAAATTTTGACCTTCTTACTATTGAATAGTCTACATCTAACCTTCCAATTTCTCTGTAAAACAAAACCACCAAATATGAGATTTTCTTCCTAGAACGTCTGTGGAGCTGCAAACCTTAATAGACGTAAGGAAATCCGCTCACATATATACAAAAATAAAATAGAACTGATCACAATACAGGAGACAAAAACTAGCCTCTCCCCATTTTCCCTCAAAACCATTGGTGGTAATAGAATTACAGACTGGGTCCAAATCTTCCCCACTGGTTTCAAAGGTGGTCTCGTAGTAGGATACAACAATCTTACCTTCTCCTCCACAAACTCCTCCATACTAGACTACTCCATAACCATTGCTTTTAAAAATACATTTGATGGGTTTTGTTGGAATGTCACAGGGGTTTATGGAGAACCTGGACAAAATAAAACAACTTTCTTATCAGAACTCGAATCGCTTATGCATTCCTTTTATAAGACACCCTAGATTATTAGCGGGGACTTCAATTTGATAACCCAAAACTCTGATAGACTCAACCCTACAAATTCATCACAACCTATGACAGCCGCAGATAAACTCTTTAGCCAACTTCTCACAAAACATGCATTAATTGAACTAAAGCCATCAAATGCTTCCTTTACATGGTCAAGAAATCAAAATTTTGCCAGGCTTGACCATTTCATTTGCTCCACCTCGTGGGAGGAAAAACACCCACTCTCCACATTCCACATATCTCACAGAGCCATTTCTGATCATTTTCCTCTTATCCTCGATACCACTACTAAAACATGGGGTATTCGACCATTTCGATTTGACAATTTTTGGATCTCCATAAATAACTTTACTCACAACTGTTTAGAGCATTGGAAATTGGCCGACTCACAGACCACAAATCTTGGACTCCACATTCTCCAAAACACAAAAAAAAAAATCAAAGTACGCATCAAAAATTGGAAACTCACCAACCCAAACAAGCTCTCAGAAACCCTAAAAGACCTCGAACAACAATTCCTCTTTGTGGACAAGGACCCAACAACTGACCTAACTCTTGTTCTTTCTATTAAAGCTGACCTTGACTTCACAAAAGATTGTATTGACTCTAGATGGAGATAAAGAGCAAAAATCACATGGGCAAAGGAAGGGGACAAAAACACAAAGTTCTTTCATAAAATATGTAATAAAATTACCTAAAAACTCCATCTCATACCTTCAGATAAATAATAAGATCACAACCCACAAATCAACTATCACAAACCACATTACAGACCACTTCAAAAACATCTTCAACAACAACCACAACCCATCATGCCTAAATGAATTGGATTGGCCAACGATTTTCCCTACAAATATTGAAAATCCTCTTGACCTTATAAAGCCATTCTCCCCAGAGGAATTGGACACGACCATAAAAACTCTAGGATTAAATAAACCACCTGGACCTGATGGACTAAATGTGGAATTCTACCTTGCAAATTGGAACCACTACAAAGTAGACTTCCTGACTCTGCTTAAGGCTTTTTACGAAAGTGAAAACCCCCACAACATCACCAAACACCTAAACCAAACATTGATCACTCTAATAAAAAAACCAATCAACCCGACCTAATCTCCCAGTACAGACCCATCAGCCTAATCAACACATCATACAAAATCTTAGCCAAAACATTAGCAAATAGAATAAAACCTCACATGAACAATATCATTCCTCTTAATCAAAATGCCTTTCTCAAAGGAAGAAGCATTCAAGATGCTTACCTGATGGTAAATGAAACAATACATCTCTGTCACAAAAACAGAACACCTTTGCTTGCCATCAAATTGGATTTTGAGAAAGCTTTTGACTTTTTTAACTGGAACTATTTAACCAAAACTCTCATAGGCTTTGGTTTTCCATACAAATGGGTCAGCTGGATCCATGCTTGCATCTCCATAAACTACTTCTCAACAACCATAAATGGATTTCCTTTTGGTTATTTCCATAATAAAAATGGCCTCAGACAAGGAGACCCCCTCTCCCCCTACCTGTTCATCATTATCACAACCATCTTCTCCCGCATGATACAACTAAGAAAAATTAGCAGACTTATTAAATCATCAGAGGAATGTAAAGAGAACATTATACAATATGTTGATGATACCATTATCCTCTCCTCCCCAGAGGATGCCTCTATCCTCAACACCTTCAGAATAATAGGTATTTTCTCCTACATTTCGTGACTTAAAATAAACCTCCAAAAGTCGTCCATTTTTGGGGTCCACCTCGATCACTCAATTCTGAAAAGATTCAGGGATCTTCTTAGATGCAAGATTGATGACTTCCACATTCAATACCTAGGACCAGTGTTCGGGAAATCGGTTCGCACGGCCGCATATACTCCCACATATACATATTCAGTCACCCTACCGCACCGCATATTACTAATCGGTCCACTAAGCGGTCATGAGCCGCATATACTCCCGCTTGTCCGATTAAGCGACCGATTAAACTTCGCTTCTCAAAAAGCCCACAACTAATGTTCATGCATTTTGTACATACATGCATATATATACACACATTTCATTATATATATAAATTGAGATATATAGTCATTGAATTATATGTATACATTGTAATACATATAAAAAAATTTCACACGCATTTGTACATATATTCGAATACCTTTTGATATATTAACATGTATAGATACATATACAATATACCTAAATACACAATCACATATTTGTGCATGTATATATACATTTTGATTTATTCACATTTATACACACTATACATATATGTGTACATTAATTTACCTACATTTTAGTATTTGTACATATATTACAAACACATTCTATATATAGACATATATACATATATAAGCATATCATATATCATACATGCATATTAATATTTTTATAAGTAAATATATGTACGTGCTTACTCTATATATTTTAATTTATGATCTCACTATATTATTTTATATATAATTAGTTTATTGAAATAAAAAAATCCAAAACTTCATATACTCATATATATACTCCCGCTTACCGCATATACTATATGCAGTACCCTCTCCGCCCGTACACTGCATACCACTTTCCTGAACCATGCCTAGGACTCCCCATTACCCCCACAGCATTACAAATGCAACCTGGACTTCCATCCTCGACAAAATAAATAAAAAACTCTCAACTTGGACAAATAACTTTCTAAATCTCTCAGGAAGACTTACTCTTCTAAACAGTGGCATCACTCCAATTACCACTCACTACATTAGTTGTATCCCCCTTCCAACCAAAACAAGAAAACTCCTTGATAAATCTCGTAGAAAATTCCTCCGGAACAACTACCATCCCTCCACAAAATCCGGAAATCACTACCATCTTGTAAATTGGGACACTATTGTTGCCCCTATAGACCAAGGTGGTTGGGGTATATTAAACGTTGAAACTCATGCTTTTTGTCTTATAACCAAAATTATCAACAGTCTGGTTAAAAATAAGACAGAAATTTGGACTAGTCTCATCAACTGCAAATACTATCAAAAATCCCCACCCTGGCACAAAGTGCCACAAAAATCTGCCTCACCCCTTTAGAAATACATAAATAAGAACATCCAAAAAATAACCCAACTGATCAACACTCCACCACACTCTCATCTAAAAATATCCTTCTGGAACGACCCATGGCACGAAAAAAACTTTGTCCTAAACCTGCACACAAATTGGGCCATTCCAAACAACCTCCTCAAGATCAACATTGTCAAGGCTCTTGGCCTCTTAACCAGCAACAAATCAAACGCTCTCAAACGATACATTCTCATGCATCTCAAACCAGATGACCTCTCTAATATGAAGTAGATCCTTGAAAATAATTCCTCAAACAATAGCACTTGAAGATTGGGAAATACTTATTCAGTAAAAAAAAGCATACACTTACCTATCCTACAAAGGTCCCCCCCCACTACAAAAATATGGAAACAAAAATGGCAACAAAAATATAAAACTTTTCTTTGACTACTCCTTCACAACAAGTTGCTTACTGAACAAAACCTCTCCAAGAGAGGCTTCATTGGCCCATCTAGATGCTCTCTCTGCCAAAATTACATAGACTCGGTGGAACACATTTTCTTTAAGTATAAATTTTCACTAAGCATCTTCTCACACTTCACACGACATTACCAGCTCGATCTCTCATCAGCAACCTTTCTGTTAAAGATTACACCAAACAGAAACTACAACTCCTTCACTGGAAATGATATCTTCATAATCATTAGCTGGAATCTCTGGCTTGAGAGAAACAACAGATTCTTCAACAACACTCCGAAACTTATGCATATTATTATCTCACAAATCGGCGCAGATCTTCATATGATCACCATGTGCAGGTAAATAGGTACTGGATGGGAAGGAGGACTCCGAAGAAGATGAATCTGAAGCCCCGTTTCTCTGTGACCTTAAGGCAATGATGGACGATGAAACGGGTGTCAATTTGCGGTAGCAACACCAGTGACTTTATTTTTGAGTCCGTAGCTGCCACATCTTCCATATTTTCTGGCTTAGTGTTAAAAGAGGCTTGTTAAGGGGTGTCTCCCCCTTGAACATTTAACATCTATTTGTTTACTTTTGTAATTAATATATGCTATGACCTTTATAAAAAAAAAAAAAAGATTTGTCCAGGTTTTAGAAGTGATAGGCTAGCATATTGCGAGATGGAATCACAGTGCGAGCATGCGAACTATTGAGCTGAGCACGAGGCCACAAAAACCACTCCCCCCGAGCCCTCAGCCATCTCTCCCCTAGCTCTTTCGCCCGACCTTCCACCTCAGGCCGCCATTACGACCAGGCTTGAGTCCCCTCTGTCTCCGCCGTCACATGGCCTATGCCAGCTCCTCGCCGGTGTACTCCTTCAACGTTGTTGATTTCTCCTCCGAAACCTCCCCTCCAGCGGCCCGCCTTGCTGTCGCCGTGCCCATTCTCTGCGCCCTGACCTTCCAAAACCAAGACGAAAGTGGCTTCCTAATCCTCATATCTTCAATCCACTCCAGCATGTACGCTGCTGCGTCAGAAGCCGTCATGTGTGGCGCACTGCTAGGATGGATGCAGGAAAAAGAATTGATGTCGTCGTCATTACCGTCTCCAGTCGTCCCGTGATGGAGCTGTTGTGCGGCATGAAGTCGCCGACGGTGTATGTGGCAGATTCCTCAATGTTGTTGTGTGAGGAGGAAAGTGTTAGGAGTAAATTGGTTAATTCATTATTTTGATGATGACTAAACTCCACTCATTTGCTTGAGTAATTTCAGATATTAGATGTCTAAATTTACTAATCATTTAGAGAAATCAAGTTATACATGTAAAACGATCAAGTTTGAAGATTATATAATTTATTTTTTTAGATCGTTTTTGTAATCACTTTCAATAATTATATGACATGTAATTAAGCTCAAAAGTATAATAAAATTAATTAGAATGAGTTAATATTACAGTTTGTCTTAATTAAGTTTCTCCACGCATACATTTTCATCAGTCGCGATCGTCTTGTACATAACTCGGTCGAAGGTATTGTTGGTGGGTCAATTAATGTCATCATCTAATATTTTAACTAATCAAAATTTTGACTGGTGAACAAAAAGATTACATTCAAATTTCTTTGTCGTCCGAGATAGCTTTCTCGTCGGTTGATATTTTTTGGTCATCGGCTAAGATAGCCTTCTCATTAATCGCCACAACAATGTAAAAACTAATTGTTAAAGAGAGAGAGTGAAATAGATCTAGTTGAGTCTCTCGCAAATGATTCATATTCGTTCTAAATAGTTCCAATGGCTAGGAGGCATCCTCAATTATAAATATAACTCCTTGGATTTCATCTCATGATTAACAAAGTTTTATGAAGGCCCTCACTATAGTTAGAGATATTTGCCTCAAAGAGTCATTATCTTCTCTCTTGAGTTTAATCACTTGTTACATCCATTAGAGTGAGCAGGAGATTTGTAAGAAAGCTAGTCCTACATGTATATATTTTAAAGCTCTCATTCCTCTACCTCTCAATCTCTACTCCTTCTTGAGGATTCTCTCTCTTAGGTAAGAGAGGTGAAGAAGAAGATCAAGTGGCCCTAGGTGAAAACCTTCTTTTTGGTGAATGTGAAAGTAAAGGAGGAAGATCCAAGACAATAATAGGAAAGTACTTGTAGGCCAAAGATTCGTTACAAGAGTGGATAAGTCATTGGTAAAGGTTGAAGACTAGTTGCAAGAGTAAATAAATCCTTGATAAGGTAAAAAGACTCTTGATCGTGGATAGGTAAGTCCTTTATAAGATTGTTGGATCCCTTGGCCTAAAAGAAAAGTTAGTCATCACTTGATCTAGAAAATGAAGTTCTTATTTTGTAAGTTTTATAATAGAATATAAGGAGTGACATATAGCTGAAAATTCTGGAGGTTTACCTATCTACATAGTGAAGTACTTCTCTAAGTTTAAAGTTTGGAACCACTATAAACATTTATGTTCTTTGGTGCTTATTCGGTCTCTCTATCCCTTGCTTCTACACTTCCAATATTATCTGGAAAATATCTTGAAGGTTTATTAATTTTTATTTAAGTAGTTTTGGCTCTATCCACCGCTCCCCCCCCCTCTAGATCCCATTATAGACCAAATATTTTGTTATCAGCGTGAGGTCTTCTCCATGCAATACTTCTACAAATAGGAGAAGATGGAAAACAATCAAGAATGAAGATACTACTTCAACGTTCTGATCATTGATGAGAGCAACTTTATATATTATAAGAAAATAATACAATTCTACATTTAAAGATCAGGTCTTAATCTATGAAAAATGATAGATCTTTCATACAAGAAACCGTAGACATATATGGAAGAATGGGATAAGTCTACTTTGACTAAAGCAACTTTAATATGATGTTGTCCTATCAGATATGAAGAAAGATATGTGTCATTTATGATGGAATGAAGCAAGTCAAAGAAAGTAAGGTCTACATGCTCACCTGACTCTTTGAAGGCTTCAAGATATGGAAGAAAGAAAGTGTGGCTGAAATGATGCTGGGCTCAACACTCTTATGAATGGGATTGCTTCTTTGAGACATGTCATGGATCAAGGAAAGCTAAATTTAAAGATCCTTCATCATGTCCTCCTCGGTCGGACAAGAAGGTCACAACCATTAAAGAAAGCAATACCCTCTTTGTTGTCCCTATTGAAGAACTCAAAGGAAATCTTCAAGCCTATGAGGTGAGACTTGACTCACAAGAGGAAGAACAAAGATAAAATGAGAAAGACTCTAAGAAGATGAAGGAGTCTGCCTTCAAAGTCCAGGATGAAGCACTAGTGAAAGAACAAGTCATGGGTCAATCTCCTCCTTAATTAGTTCAAAGGTGCCATGTAATCTAAAGTTAAACTCTACAAAAGCAAGTCTTATTCTTCCACCTAATGCTTCAAATAAGTAAAAAGGATCACTTCAATGATAATTTTCCATGAGAAAAAAGACCCATCATTAGAAAAGAAGTGATGAGAAGCACAAGAAGAAGGATAAATGGCACACAAGTTGTTGGACTCCACAAAAATGGCACAAAAGTTGTAGGGACTCCTCAAGATCAAGTTAAGATTCTAGTAAAGTCTCTAGTGAAAGTGGTGCCATGGAATTCCATTTTGCTCTCATGTAAAATTTAATAGAAGATTCAACTGAGATAGATCTAAACTCTTTATCTGAAGAATCTTTAACTCAAATTATTCATGATACTCGTACATCTCTTAAGTCTACAAAGAATATAAATAAATAAAAAATTCTAAGATTGATGACAATTTGCATGAAGGAAAAGATGATTTTGATCATGTTAATATTTTCTTGCAAAATGATGTTGACAATCTCCAAAATCTGTATCTAAAACTTGAACTGAAATTAAATGGTATTGAGATGGAGAACAATGCTTATCTTAGCTAAGTAGATGCCTGTAAACTAGGATATGTTAGCTTGTTTGATATGATAAAGTTTTCAAAATCTAAAACTATTTGCCTAGTGCTAATGAAGATCATTATAAGATTGTTAAATAGCTAATGTTTGATATGTATACTCTCAAAATTGAAAATGAGGACAAAAGTTTTGTTTTTCAAAGAATAGAATCTAAAGGTAATGTTTATCTTTCTAATATTACTATACTTGTCAAAGAAAATTCTTTGTTTCCAGCAAAAATAAATGTCCATTGTATCTTGTTCTAACTCCACTTGTAGATAGAATGGTATTTCTACTCTCACACTGAAAAATATTCTTATGAGACTAAATCTCTTTATGTAAAGACGATCATTTGCATGCTAGAGGTGATATTCATCAATTGTCTTCTACTACTACCTCTCATATGCATGATAAATGTATTTGCAGATCATATTTAAAGATTCTTAGATGATAAAAATAATTTTAATCAAATCCTAGACCATACTACTAAATAAATTGGTAGATATGGTTTTAGACTTGATGGTATAGAAAGGAACAATACGGACAAAGGACCTCTAACTTTCAAATTAGAGTTTGAAAGCTAAGGGCACTTGCAATCGTTGAAATAAAATTGATAATTATACTACATATTGTCCTTTTATAAAAGAACCCAAAATCAATGGTACTTGGGTTACTAAGATAATCTCCCAACCTAAAAATATGATTGGGGACTATTTCATCTTTCTTCTTGTAGGTCATTTATAAATGGAATAACATAAGCTATTCATTTACAAAATGGTTTCTCACTCGACATAAAATAAGAAAGGTGAGATGTGTATGGGTTGATAACAAATGGAAATGAAATGGTAAGAACATAGATCAATATTCTTGCTCGTATTCAAATAGTTGTTGATATTGCAAATTCATATGCACTTTACATATGGTTTCTAAGAAATTTTTTACACATGATTCTCGTCATATTCTTGCTCAAAAATTTCTATTGATGTTTTCAAAGTGCATTACTAACTTGTTCATACATGTTTGAATATTGCTTATATTTTTTACCATGCTTTGTATTGTTATTTTTAATATGTGTCTTTGGACAATAGTTTTCATCGGCCAAAAATTTCCTATGCACATCTTTAATGATGTTGTCCCTTGGGATTTTCCTTGTTGTTGTTATCGAGAAAACTTTTCCACCCAGAAAGACGATCGATTGTACAGTACAATGAACATGCTAATGGGTTATCAGTGAGATTTTCCCTCTTAACTAGAATTTCTCATTCGATACCTTATTCTTATGGTATTTGCCTTGGTACCTTGGTTTCTTTTATGAATACTACCTTGATCTCAATTTTCTATCTTACATACAATTCTATCTTTCTAATTTCTCTAACAATGGATATTTCTATATCTTGCAATTATTTGTCTTGAGTTTTTATGCATGTTTTGATGGTAATCTTTTTGTATATCTTCGTTGTGATTAATTTTCTTACGTTGTGCTCCAACTGACTACATCTATGTTTTGAATGTCTTGTTTTGATGCAACCAACTGACTACATCTATGTTTTGAATGTCTTGTTTTGATGCAATTTGAGTTTCTTAATAGTAACCATATAGTGATTTATATTTTCTAGTGAGTAATATCCATTAATTATTCTTGATTTGTATATTTATTTTTATATATTTCTCTATACATCTAGAAATAGCATGTTTTAATGTGTGCATATTTTTCTATGACCTAAATCCAACTAGCAATCCTAGCTTGTGATATCATCTACTATTAGTCTTGCTACATGTGATTCTAGTAGCATCCAATTATATATTATGATTGTATCTTGTTTAGTGATCGATTCTAGATTTGTATATATATTAGTTTGAGTTACTTACTTGCATAGCCTTATTATCGCTAGAACTACATCTAAGGTTGTTCATGAATGTCTTGATTTGTGTTGCATACATTTCTTGGACAAGCCCTTGGATTTTGCTCGTGTACTCTCCCTTTCTAAAGAAAATTTAGCTCTTCGGACCCCCACTTTTAACAATTTTTATCTCTTCACACCCACTTTTAGCTCATCACACTACACTTTTTGATATGATAAAGGAAGAGAAGAGCATACATGAGCAAAATATATAGTTTCTATAAATATTATGAAAGCTAACCTTATAAGAGAAATAGTAGAAATTGAGTTAGAGTACATGAACTCCATTAGAATCAATTAAGGGGAGCATATGAACTCAATTCTATGAAAACCACTAGGTTTCTTCAAAGGTATGATTTTTTACTTGAAGGATTTGAATATATTTATGAAATAGTTTGTCATCTTCAAAAAGGGGGAGGATGTTAATACTAGGTCAAAATTGATAAATTAGTTATTTTTGTGATGAATAAACTATTCCACTAATATGTATTTGATTCTTCTACTTGAGTGATTTCATATAGATAAACTTTAAATGTTTAAACTTGCCAATCGTATTTCAGAGAAATCAAGTCATACATGAAAATATTAAGTTTGAAGATTACATAGTTTCTCTCCTTTAATTATATTTGTAATCAGTTGTAACGATTATATGACCTATAACTAAACTTATAAGTATAATAGAACTAACTATAGTGATTTAATATTGCACTTATCATTAATTAAGTTTCCCTATACAAGCACATTCATCGACTGAGATTGTTGTGGACATAACTTGGATGAAGGTATTGTTGGTGGTAATTAAGCCATTAGTCAGTTTCTTAACAGATAAGAATTTGACCCATGAACAAAAAGTTCAAGTTTAGATTTCTTCGTCGATCAATGTAACTTTCTCGATGATCAAGATTTTTTGGTTGTCAGTCAATATAGCCTTCTCATTGGTTGAGTGCTTGGCAGTTCTACAAAAGTGCATAACTAGTTGTTAGAGAGAGAAAGTGAAATAGATCTATTACACTCTCTCTGAAATAGCTAGAATTTATTCAAAAAGATTCTAACATGTAGGATGCATCCTCAACTATAAATACAACTCCTTGGGCTTTATCCCATAGTTATAAAAGGTGATATAAAGGCCCCTATACTATAGTTGAGAGATATTTGTCTCAAAGAGCCCCTATCCACTCTTACGAGTTTAATGACTTGCTACA
Organism: Alisma plantago-aquatica; assembly: GCA_963693085.1. NCBI lineage: Eukaryota > Viridiplantae > Streptophyta > Magnoliopsida > Alismatales > Alismataceae > Alisma > Alisma plantago-aquatica. Next base: position 268,759,692 of record OY856410.1, read on the forward strand.
TCCATTAGAGTGAGTAGGAGATTTGTAAGAGAGCTAGTCCTACATGTATATGTTGTGAGGCTCTCATTCCTTTACCTCTCAATCTATCATTTTCTTTTGAAGATTCTATCTCTCTCTCTTGGTTAAGAGAGTGAAGAAGAATGGAAAGAGTCCCTTGGTGAGAAGCTTCTCCTTTGCAAAGGTGTTAAAGGTAGAAGATCCTAGACAAAAGTAGATAAGTCCTTGAAGGTCAAAGACATGTTGCAAGAATGGGTAAGTCCTTGATGAAGTCCTAAGACTCATTGCAAGAGTAAATAAATCTTTATTAAGGAAAAAGACTCTTCGTTAGGGATAGATGTGTCATTTGTAAGGTTTTTGGCTCCCATGGCCTAAATGGGAAGATAGTTATACCTTGATCTTGAAAAGAGTAATATTATGTTGTAATTTGTATAATAGAATATAAGAAGTGACACATAGTTGATCCTATAAGTCATCCTATCTCAGTAGTGGTAGTATATCTCAAGGTTGACACCACTATAAATATTTGTTTTATTTGGTACTTGTTCAATCTATCTCTCCCTTATTTTCATACTTATAATATTATAATGGAAAATATCTTGAAGTTCTAATTAATTTTATTTAAGTAGTTTAAGCTCTATTCATCCCCCTCCCTATAGGTCGCATTTTAGATCCAACCCGAAAGGGTAGAGGTAGAGGGATGATGAGGCGTCTTAGTGTCTAGATGATCAGGTGTTTGCCGTGTGCGCAAGTCTAAAATTTATAACTCAAGAACTACCCCGCAATTATATGGGTGTGTGTAGTATGTTCATGATCATCCAAAGAGCAGGGTACATGTAGTCACAAGTGTGTTAATCTTTAACAATCTAGATCAATTTACTAAGATTTTTTTGATTTAAGTTAATCTATTTTGAAAAATTAAAGAAATAGAAAAACTAATCGCTTAAAGAGAGACTTAGATCAGATTTATAGGATCTTGGTTATGGGATTTCACTTCCACATCATTAATCACACACAACCATGAAAATTAACATGCTATTAACTCACAAAGGAGGTTGATGTTATCATACTCCTCCCTGTGATATGATACAGTTCTAATCTCCACATAGTACTCTCGTACTTATTTTAAGATTCAAACTATAGCCTTAGATCCTCAATGCAATTCCAACCACTCCCGTGTTATAGGACACATTGCCAAGATATCTACTCCCTACTTCCCTATATATCTTTCCAAATCATAGAAAGAAGCATAAGACATGTAAGCAAGATGTCCAGTAGTGAATATAAGTAATTAGACACCATAGATTATCTTGGAGCAGCAAAGTAACTAGCATTAACTAAGAGATCCGAGTTCACATGAGTAATGATGTGGGAGCTACTCTCCCACGCCCAAGAAATGAAAATCTACTCATTCATAGTGATGAAACACTAGCACATGCTACATATTTTGAAGTTAAATATGACTAGAGAAGAAAAGAACAAGGGAAATCCAAGGAATGAAGAAGAACAAGGTAGAACTTTGGCTTGGAGAAAAAATTCTTCCCAAGCGGGTGCTTATTCTTCAAGAAACTTCTCTCCTAAGAGGTCTAAATGAGGTGGACAAGATCCTATTGAATGTTGGATCTAGGGCTCTAGAGGGGGAGGTAAATAGAGATTCAAAACTTGCACAAGAATAGTTAGACCTTCAAATTATATCAATCGAAACCACATGCTAAAAGTGAATTTGAAGTCCTATCTAAACAAGCATATCAAGGATGAGAGAGATGGAATCAAATACATGGACAAGGTGTTTAGAGTGGTTCCAATCTCTAAACTAGGAAATCGTCGGTCCACTACCTAGAGAGGTCAACATCTAAGATTTTGCAACTCATATATACTTATATTCCATTATAAGACATACAAGAATACCACCTTACATACAAGGGCTTACCTATCCAATAGATAGTCTTCTACCTTACAACAAGTCCTACCCACTCTTGCAAGCAGCTCGAGTTCCTTCTCTTAGGACATCTCCTACTTGCAACAAGTCTTCAGCCTTGAGGATTTACTCACCAAGCTCCTTGGATCTTCCGCGTTGTCCTTGTCTTTACTTGGAGAAGATCTTCACACCTTCTACATCCTTGAAGAAGAACAAGAACTCCTCTCAGAGAAGATCACTTCAGCCTTTGCTCATGGAGAAAGGGAATTGGGAAGTGGAGATATGGAGAGCTTTACAAGGTAACAATGAGGTAGCTCTCTTACAGCATGCCTAACTCACTCATAATCACAAAATGCTTTGTAAATGAGAGAGAGAAAGGGGATCAAAGGGGTTTAGCACACTCAACTATAGAAAGTACCAAGGATATCATGAATGAGCAACCTTGGAATGAACTCCAAGAGGTCCTATTTATAGCTGGGGGTTCCTTTGAGTGTGGGATCACTTAAGAACAAAAAATAGCCATTTTACAACTTGCAATAGATAAATGTTCTATTCTAACAACTCTTGAACAGTTGGAAACACTTTTTCTGTGTATTCCATATAGTGCATTTGGTCGAGTTTCAATAAAGGTAACTCGATCGATCTACTATCGAAAAAAGCTAATTTTCAAATGATCGGTCAAGTTTGTCCTGGGATAACTCGACTGATTCACCAAAATCAACTTTGGACAGAAAGTTGGTCGGTCGAGTTCTGAGAGTGTAGAGTGTACAACTCGACCGTTCCAATCATTTCCAAAAAATCCATCACTAACTATCAAGATTCAAACTTGACCGATAAAGTTGATGTGATGAATTTTCCAAAATGATCTTTAAGTGATCAAATGATGGAATTAAGTGTCCCTATTTTTTTCTCATCTTAGTTACAAGTCATATCATCAATAAAAATGATTACAAAAATATTCTAAGGTGGTTTGGAGTGTTTTTCAAGAAAGTGCATTTGCATTGCTTTTTTACTTGTACTTTGACAAGCTAGGGCTTGATGAATTTGATCCTTTTCATGTACCTAATGCCTAAAATTTATTTCAAATAAACATATTAGATACATATGAAGGGAATGGTTAAATCATTATCAAAATATGGACAATGTATAACTCTCAATTCAACATTATCCCCCTTTTTGACAATGTCAAACCATTCCTAGACATATTGACAAGGATATGTAAAATTATACCTTAGCCTTGTGAATTTCTAGGGGATTCATAATTTTCACAATGTGAATTGCTCCCCCTAAATGTATGCTCACTCTCATAATTTTCACAATGTGAATTTCTCCCCCTCAATGTATGCTCACTCTTACCTGCATAGTTAGTCTTTCTACACAAAGCTATATAACATGTATACTACATGGTCCTTTAGCAAGTCACATGATACAACATATACTTAGACAAGAAAAAGATCAAATAGGTAGTAAAAATAATATGGTTGAGCATCAAAACATCAAACTTCTCTTCCCCTTTTGGCATTGTCAAAAAGTAAGGGGTAGAAGAGCATAAAAATAGGTCTTCTCCAAGCAAAACCCAAAACATGTAACCATAGGATAAAACTTTCAACCACATAACACACATCAAATAGAGACAAGAATAGAGAGAAGCAAGCAATATGTTTCATAATAAAAATATAGAAAGCATACCAATAACTCTCATGATAAAGCACACATAGAGTTATGATACATAGGATTAAGATTACAACACATAAGCATGTTCTCAAACAAGTACAAACCACATATGAAAACAACATGATGATAGCAATAGTGCAACTAAGATAATGAGCCCAGATGTCTTTAGTACAAAATAGTCTAGAAAGATATATATGATCAACACCTAAGAGCTAAAAACTAAAACATCTAGGATATCTATGTCCACAGCATCATCATCGGCATCATCCTCATCAACCCTAGGTTCATAGTCCTCATCTCCATTTGAAGGTGCAGCAGAGACAGTAGATTCACCTTCATCACCAGAGCCATCAGAACCAGCGTCAGGACCATCATCTTCAGTGGCCTTCTCATCATCAACAACAACTTCCTCATCAGCCTGCTTGGGCATCTCCTCATCGGTAGAAGGACCAAAGTTGCGACTGGGCCACATGGAATTCTACTCGTCCCAAGACATGCCAAGATATGGAGCTCCTTTACCTGAGGGAAAGTGGGAGAAGAAGTTCCAAGGCCGGAAAGTAGGGTAGCAATGGGGTCAGCAGGTAGAGGTAGCACTCCAGGGGTAGGTCCACCAACAATAGAGGGTGTAGCAGCGGAAGCATGAAGTGAAGGGGCCGGGTAGAAGTTCTATATGCATAGGAAGCATAGTCACCACCTGGATAGGGCTGGTATGTAGGGTAAGGATGGGCATAGGATAGGTTCATGGTCGACATGATCTTGAAGAGATCATGATGCGGATGTTCCTGAACCTATAGGTTGTACACCTATTGATGCACCATGTAACTCATGAGGGCTTCATTGGACACATAAAATGAGGCACAGGCAGGTCGGGATGGTGGTGGAGGTGGAGGTTCTTGGGTGGAGGTAGAGGCTCCATGTGTGGTGGAAGAAGATGTATGTGAAAAGGTTTTCTTGATTGTGGTATCACTAATACATACTCCTTTTCTAGAGGATTTGTAATGAAGATCATGAAAAAGAGACTTCTCAGTTGCAAAGGTGAAAGACCATAGATTAGGGTTGGGTAAGGTTGGTGGGTGCCTTGGGTATTCTTCCCAGAGTAAAAGAAGTCCATGTGGTGGAGAATGTATCTAGACCACTTGACTCATATGTCCTTCAAAAGACAACACATAATCACTACGATACTTTCTGCAATTTCAGTTTGATTCTTTTTGAGGTGAATATTGTAGTTGACTACCAAAGCAAGTATGCAGTTTTTCAGACAAAAAGGAGAGGATGGTATGGTGGACTTATTCTTATAGGGTGTATGAGGCTTCTTCAAGAACTTATGAATATCAGGGAGAGTAATACCATAGTGCTTGTAGAAGGATTCAGGGTTAAGCAAGTCAAAATACTCAGGATAACCTTTCCTCCATGTGTCAGTTACCTCAGTACATTGAGAAACATGTTCAAGGTATCTTCTAATATAGTGAATTTCTTATTGGAAATCATGGAAGTGATAATCACTTGTGTATTAGGAAGTGGTACAAGAGAATCATAGTTTCATCAAAGATTGGCGTAAAATACATGGACCGCCTTAGTGCTTATAATGGAATTATGAAAGCACCAGCATTCGACACTCAGGGCTGCTAGGTGATGGTCATAGAGCCACTCAACTACCTCATCTATCACCTCTTGTTTAGACGGATGAGGCTCAAACAAGGCACAAAAAGGAAAATGTTTCCTAGGAAGGAGCTCCTTGTACCTATTTAGAGCTTTGGTTGAAACAAAGAAGGTGTCAACATAAGGAATGAGGTGAGAGTTAGAGGATGACTATGGTGCTCCAGCATGTGCGGCCCTCTTTCTTCTATTTGATTCCATGAAGGTGAAAATGAGAAGATTGAGAGACCGAACAAGAGAAAACTACCACCAAAGGTTGTCTAACCACCTAGGGCAGATAGGAAAAGGTTCAAGGTAGGTTAAATGGAGGTTGTCTAGGGATCAGACAAGAAAGGTTGAGGCTAGGGTTGAGGGTTTAAGAGAGATAGAGGAAGAATCAGATGACTTTTATCTAGTTGAGAGGGAGAATAGTCGGTCGAAACCTATTTCAGATTTGGTCCAGCCCGACCATCGGTCGAGTTTTGAGAGAAAGAAACTCGAATGAATGACTTTTTACATAAGCCATCAGCCACAAATCGGTCGAGTTGGCAACTCGATCGACAGACAGTCTGTCCCAGACTTAGAAATTCTAGATTCTAACTATTTGAGTGATAATTAATTTATTTTTCTGGTCCATTTTGCATTTTATACATATTAAGGCACACATCACTCATCATAGGGTACTATTTGTCGATAAAATAAGTGAATGCAAAAATACCCAAAACAAGCAAAAAATAAGGCATAAGAATATGAAATTTTAGCACTTTAGCAAGCAAAGGTGTTCAAAACATGAGCAAAGCATATAGGATAGATAAAAACTAGATATATGGCATATCAATATTAGCTAAAGCAGTTATGAGCAGTTTGGATCTAATAAAATTAAATTTCTCTCTAGCTAGAGGTTTAGTAAAAATGTCTGCCAACTGATTTTCTATGTCCACATGTGTGATATAAATATCCTTCTTAGCAATGTGATCACAAAAAAATGATGACTAACCTCTATATGCTTGGCTCTACTATGCAATATAGGATTGTTAGATAAATTGATTGTACTAGTATTATCACAATAGATAGCAGAAGCATGAAAATAAATGTAAAATTCTTAGAGCATTTGCTTTATCCATAGAACACGGGCACAACAACTCCCGGTTGCAATGTATTCAGTCTCAGTATTTGATAGAGAAATTGTATTCTATTACTTGGATAACCAAGACACCAAGCATGGTCCTAGGAGGAAGCAAGTACCACTTGTGCGCTTTCTATTAATCAAACATCTTGTGTAATCAACATCACTATAAGCAATAAGAGTAAAATACTTTGACTTAGGATGCCATAGTCTAAAATTTTGGGTTTTTTCTAAGTATCTCAAAATCCTCTTAACAACTATAGGATGTGATTTCTTTGGATTTGATTGAAAGTAAGCACACAAGCTAACACTAAACATTATGTCAGATCTAGATGCAGTTAAATAAATTAAACTTTCAATCATACCTCTATAGAGCTTCTCATTTACCTTTTCTCCTTCTTCATCTTTATCAAGCTTGGTGGTGTTTGACATGGGGGTGTCCATTGGCTTGGTGTTCTCCATCCTAAAGCGCTTAAGTAGTTTACTTGTGTAGTTTCCTTGGTTGACGAAGTTCATGTTCTTTGTTTGCTTGATTTGAAAGTCAAGTAAGAATATAAGATCCCCCATCATTCTCACCTCGAACTCGCTCTGCATAAGATCACTAAACTCCTTGCAAAGATCAAGATTAGTTTTGCCAAAAATAATATCATCAACATAAATTGGAATGATAAGAAAATTGTTAGAAGTGTGATTTAGACACAAGGTAGAATCTAGTTTTTCCATGATATAGTAGATCTAACAAAATTTTCTTTAGTTTCTCATACCAAGCTTGAGGTGCTAGTTTGAGACCATAGAGAGCTTTTTGCAACAAATAAACATGGTTAGGAAGGTTATCATGTTCAAAGCTCGGGGGTTGTGAAACATACACTTCCTCCTCAATTGTACCATTTAAAAATGCACTTTTAACATACATTTGATATAGAAGGAAATTTATGTAACTAGAAAAAGCAAGCAACATTCTAATTGACTCAAGTCTAGCTATAAGTGCATATGTTTCATCAAAATCTATACCTTGCTATTGATTGTAGCCTTAAACCACTAACCTTGCTTTGTTCCATACCACCTTGTTGCTTTCATCCAGCTTGTTGCGGTTGACCCACTTGGTGCCAATAATCTTTCTATCATATGGTCTTGACATGAGATTCCACACTTTGTTATTTTTGAACTGCTCCAGTTCTTCATGTATGGCTAGGATCCACTCGTCATCCCCAATAGCTTCTTTGACATTCTTTGGCTCGAGTTGTGAGATGAAGGTGATGCTGGCATGTTATTTGTTGTAAGAAGCCCGCGTCTTCACTCTTTCAAAAGGGTCACCTATAATTAGCTCTTTAGGATGATTCTTTGCAAAGAGGGGGTTGGATCCTTCTTTTCTTCATCTATCTCTTCTTCTTAAGTGGCCACCTCTTTTCCTTTTTGAGTGATGTTGAGTTCTTTTAACATAGGAATTACTTCATCTACAACATCATCATTAGCAATATACTTGGAAATAGAGGGGTTAGTCTCAATAAATTTGATATTAATAGATTCTTTTACTTTAGATAAATCAACATTATATACTCTATAAGCCTTTCTAGTAGTGCTATAGCCAAGAAAGAAAGTCTTGTACGATTTCAGGTCAAACTTGTCAAGAGAATCTTTTGTGTTCAAAACAAAACAAGGACACCCGAAAACATGAAAACACTTGATAGAAGGATTCCTACCATGCCATAGATCATAGGGAGTTTTCTTCAAAGAGGGATGTGTGAAAACCCGATTTTGCACAAAACATCAAGTACTAACGGCTTCGGCCCAAAACTTCTTTGGAGTGTCATACTCTAAAAGCATGGTCCTAGCCATTTCTTGTAGAGACATATTCTTCCTCTCTACAACCCCATTTTTTTGAGTTGTTTGAGGTGAAGAAAATTTATGTGCATAGTCAGACTCTTCACAAAAAATGTTCAAAAAGATCATTTTCAAATTCTCCCCATGATCACTACGGATAGAAACAATGTGGCAAGAAGCTTTGTTTTCAACTCGTTTACAAAATTTAGAGAAAACATCAAGAGTATCACTCTTAGAAATGAGAAATAAGGTCCACGTATATCAAGAAAAATCATCGACAATAACAAGACAATACTTGGAACCACGAAGTGATTGAGTTCACATAGGTCCAAATAGATCAATATGGAGAAGTTAAAGCGCTCTCTTGGTACTAAGGACTCCTTTGTATTTGAAGGAGGACTTGGTTTGCTTTCCTCATGCACAAGGTTGACATTCCTCATCCTTTTCAAAATCCAATTTGGGAAGTCCCTTAATCAAGTCTTTTTTGCTTAACTTCTTCAATTGATGCATATTTACATGACCTAGTTGACGATGCTAAAGAGAAATATCATTCAAATTGACTACAAGTCATCTACCAACAACATGCTTAATAGAGTCAAGCACAACTACATAAAGATTACAATTCCTAGTTCCCTTATATATGACATTGTAAATGAGGGAATCTAGGAACAAAAGTTTAAAAGAAGTAAATAGCATAAGGTAACCATTATCACATAATTGACTAATACTTATTAAATTGTGACGTAGGCCATCCATAAAGAGAACATTATTGATACTGAAGGATTCACCTACATCATCCTCACCTTTTACTTTGCCTTTCTTGTTGTCCCCGAAAGTAATTGATCCTTATTTCTCCTTTGTGAAATTGTGGAAATGGCTTATATCACATGTCATGTGCTTTGTGCAGCCACTATCAACAATACATTTTCCTTTTTCCTACAAAAAAGGAGAATGTCAGTTACCAACTCAAACTTTGGGATCCGTTGTTAGCTTGGGGACCCATTTCATCTTTGGGTTGGTCCCCTTAGGCTAGTATGGACAATATGTAGAGTAATGATCATCACTATTGCAATGAGAACAAATCATAGGATTCTTTGAGCCAGAAGACTCTCCATGTAAGAAAGAAGGTTCCTTACTCTTTTTCTTACTTTTGGCCTTACTCTTACCCTTAGGAGCTCCCCCTACAAATCCCAAACCACTAGTACCACTTTGTTTGGTAGAATGGTCAAGGATTTCATTTAGGGAATTTTTTCCTTTAAGGAATTTCTACAGAGAGGCTCTAAGTCTATGATGGTCATCATTGAGAGAGATAACAGTAGAAGACAAACTACAACATCATCTCTATCATGTAAAAGGTTGGCCTCTAAATAGATGTCTTTAGTCAAGTAAGAATCATTTTCAAGAGTAATAGAAGCAACAACGTTAATAGGTAAAATATGTCTAGAAAATAAATCATTTACTTGAGCAAGTAACCTAAAATTTTTAGATGTAAGAAATTGAATTTTTTTTTGAAATAAACATATCTTTCATCTCTACGAGCATCATTAATAAGATTAAGTTCAACATTTTCAGTTTTAAGTAACTCAAGCTCATCAAGGCACTTTTGGTTATCTTCCTTAAGAGAGGTAATATTATTAAGATAGACACCATTCTCTACTTCAACTCCATTTCTTGGATCTTAAGATTAAGAAATTGACCTTGCAAAGAGTCAATTATCTCAAGATGAATTTTCTCATTTTGTTAAAGAATATTAAGCTTAGCATACAAATCATCAATAATTTCACCCAATCTCTTCTTTTTAGATTTACATTTGGAATAAGAAGAATGGGTAGCATTAAGCATGTCAATAAGAGTTTCTTTAGCTAACTCATGCAAACTTACCTCACTTACCTCACCAATGGCTTCACTTGTGGAGGCCATGAGGGCAAGGTGGCATTCTCCATCTTCATCGAAGCTTGAGCCACTAGAGGGTGATCCTTCCCATGTGACATGAGTTGCATCTTTGTTCCTCCTCTCCTTTTTGTCCTTCCTCTTGTATGTGCTATCTTTCTTGTAGTCTTCCTCCTTCTTGGAGCTACTCTTGGGTGTGACTTTCTAGCCTTAGTACATTCACTCTTGTAGTGTCCTTTTTACCACACTTATAGCACCTTATAGTGTAAGATGAAGATAGCTTCCCTTGTAGTGCTTTCCCTTGGATAAATTGGCTTCATGCTTATTAGGGCCATTATCTTCACTAGAGGAGGAGGGAGAGGTTCGGTAAGCAAGTTGTTGTTGAAGGATGAGAGCCTCCACTTGAGCTTTGAAGGCACTATCTTTGATCTTCCTTTATTCTTTTTCTTCTTGCTTTGTCTCCTCTTCTTACTTGTCAAGTCTTTGCTCATGAGCTTGTAGATTTCCAATAAGCTCCTTGGTTGGAAGATCAGCAAGACTTCTTACTTCTTTTATGGAGGTCACATTTGACTCCCATCTCTTTGGAAGAGACCTTAGGATCTTTGAGTTGATTGCTCCTCTATCTGAAGTATGTCCCAAAGTAGTTAGGCCGTTGAGGATGATGATGAGTCTTGAATACATCTCGGCAACTCCTTCTTTCTTCCCCATCTTCAAGTTCTCTAGGAGTTTGTTCAACATGTAGATCTTTTCCTCCTTCACTTTCCTTCTGCCTTCATAAGTGATTCACAACTTGTCCCATATCTCATTGGTTGTGTCCCATGATGAGATGTGGTTGAACTCAGAAGGAGTGAAGGTTTCATAGATGATTCTAATTGCTTTGGCATTAAGATGTGTTGCCTTTAGAGCTGCTTCATCCTAAGTAGCTACATCTCTAGTCGGCTCCTCATAGGGTGCAATCATCACTTTCTACATGTCAAAATTCATTCCTTGAATGTTAAAATGCATGTCGCTTCCAATATAGTAAGTTGGTGTCGTCGAACACCAAGGTACACATGGAGAAGCATCCCTATAGGTTGAGGGAACCAAGTAGGTTCTCACCCATATTCTTGTCTCATAGGATAGTTGTTGGAGAAGATCCTAGCTTTGATACCACTTGTTAGATCTAAGGCGCTAGAGGGGATGAATAGAGCTTCAAAACTTGTACAAGAATAGTTAGACCTTCAAATTATATCAATTAAAACTACATTCTAAAAGTGGATTTGAAATCCTATCTAAAAAAGCATAGCAAGGATGAGAGAGATTGAAACAAACACTTATACCAGGTGTTTAGAGTGGTTCCAATCTTCAAACTAGGAGACCGTCAGTCCACTACCTAGAGAGGTCAACCTCTAGGACTTTGCAACTCATGTATACTTATATTCCATTATAAGACATACAAGAAGACCACCTTACACCCAAGGGCTTACCTATCCAAAAGCTAGTCTTCTACCTCACAACAGGTCTTATCCACTCTTGCAAGCAGCTCGATTCCTTCTCCTAGGACATATCCTCCTTGCAACAAGTCTTTAGCCTTGAGAATTTACCCACCAACCTCCTTGGATCTTCTGCTTTGGCCTTCTCCTTCACTTGGAGAAGATCTTCACACCTTCTTCATTCTTGAAGAAGAATAGCAACTCCTCCTTCACTCAGAGAAGATCACTTCAGCCTTTGCTCATGGAGAAAGGGGATTGGGAAGTGGAGAGATGGAGAGCTTTACAAGGTAACAATGAGGTAGCTCTCATACAACATGCCTAACTCACTCATAACCACAAAATGCTTTGTGAATGAGAGAGAGAAAGGGGCTCAAAGGGGTTTAGCACACTCAACTATAGCAAGGACCAAGGATAGCATGAATGAGAAACCTTGGAATGAACTCCAAGAGGTCTTGTTTATAGATGGGGTGTTCCTTTGTGTGTGGGATCATTTAAGAATGTGAAATAGTCATTTTACAACTTGCAACGAGTATATTTTCGATTGTAAAAACTCTCAGACGATTGGAACCACTTTATCTATGTTTTTCATACAGTGCATTTAGTCGAGTTTCAATAAAGGTAACTCGACTAATCCACTATCCAGAAAAGCTAATTTTCAAATGATCGTTCGAGTTTGTCCTAGGATAACTCGACCGATTCACCAAAATCAACTTTGGACGGAAAGTTGGTCGGTCGAATCCTGTGAGTGTACAACTCAATCTATCTAATAGTTTCCAAAAATCCATCACTGATCGATCGAGATTCAAACTCGGTCGATAAAGTTGTTGTGATGAATTTTTTAAAATGATTTTTAAATGGTCAAACAATGGAATTAAGTGTCCCTGATTTTTTCTCATATTACTTACAAGACATGTCATGAATACAAATGATTACAAAAATATTCTGAGGTGGTTTGGAGTGTTTTCCACAAAAGTGAATTTGCATTGCTTTTGACTTGTACTTTGACAAGCTAGGGCTTAATGAATTTGATTCTTTTCATGTACCTAATACCTGAAATTTATTTCAAAATAAACATATTAGATATATATGAATGGAATGGTTAAGTCATTATCAAAATATGGACAATGTATAACTCTCAAGTCAACATTGAAATCCTAGAAGAAAACTGGAAAAGAATGGATATTCTCTTATGAGTAATTGCTTATTCCTCTTCAAAATTGCCCTCCCTTCACTCTAGATTGTTCTCTGGTCAAAGAGTATTTCAGATGACGAGAGATAATTATCCCATAAGTGAGTTTTCATATTTGAAACAAGTGATGGTTGTTTTACAAAATTGTAGAAACTGATTGGGACACATCGTGTTTGAGAAGTAGACGGTGTGTCTCCATGTGTAAGTGACGTGTAAACTACTTTGCTAGAGGAGTACACAGTGTGTCGTGTGAGAGGCACAATGTGTAGTTGAGAGCTGGTGAAGTCATGATTCAAAGTTGATTGGGTTGGACATGACGTGTCTTAATAAACACACATCGTGTAACTTTACAAAACTTCTGAGTGTATCTTTTGACTGGTGCAGCACATCATGTATTCAAAGGGACATGGTGTGTCGTATCTCTTCATAGGGAAATGTGATCATTTTTAATCCTACATTCATATGTTGCATGGTGTTTTTTTTCTTTCGAATCTTCAAGAAAATCTATGTGAAGTATTCAGTCTCCTGGGGAATCTAACTAAGGTCGGATTTTGGTTGGATTGGCCCTATTTGCTCATTATAATCATGTACTTGTGGTCACAAATATGAAGCTAGTAAAACAACTAAAAAGGTGGGAAACCAAGCATGATTAGAGACCAAATGAGATAAATTTTGGAATGGAAGTATGTGCAAAAGTGAGTGAAAAGTCCATATAAAATGTGCACATCAAATCCACCTAAACTTGATCTATTGCTTGTCCTCAAGCAAAAAGAGCAGAAAATATAAATGAATAAAATGTCAAGTACATGCACCCATCAAATGAAATGGAAAGAGGAATGAAACCAATCCAACCTTAATGGCTGATTTATGCTTTATGAATTCAGCTTAAACACCTAAGATAGAAATGTTAGTTTTGCAGGAGTTATAACAATATAGATGGAATAATCAACAAAACAACCCAAGTAGAGTTTAGATGATTGAGCCAAAAAAATAGTAAATATGCAACCTGACACTCTCAATAAGGATGTAAGGATGTAAAAGGTGAAATCCAAGCTATCATGAACAATTTAGTAGCGCTCTCCTTATTTTCAAAATGAATATGCATTGAGATGTGGCTTTCGGCATTCAGCATGTAAACTAGACTTATGCGAGGGTGGAATTCCTATTGGGGTATTTTATCCTCTTTCAATATGTAGCACCTAATTGTTGTGGCCAGATCAAACTTACATCGGCATGATATGTGGGCGGTTTAGCCATCTTTTCATAGGGTATATGTGTGCATTTTGAAAAACAACCAAGATTTCACAAATGAGTCAGTTTCTGCTTAGAAACTATGTTTCCTTGAACTAAACCTCTTTCCTCAAAACATAGGAGAGTCCACAAGATTGCACAGTCAATTGGGCTTCATGCATTTATTTTAAAAAAATCCATTGAGAGGTTTGTTGAAAATGCACTAAAAGCATGGCAAAGGCATCTAAAATGTTAAACAATGTTATGGTTTGATCAATCCAAAAAGATTGAACTGTTACATGTATTTGACAATCAAGAGTGTGAAAGGTGGGAATTCAGGTTAGAAGCATAAACCAAATTTTAAGTCCTTGTTGTTGGTCAAGGGTTTCATTTAATTGGTGCATGACTTGTACAATTTTCTTCAGATAGTATTTCTCCAATCAAAATAGGACAAATAATTCAGATCAAAGGAACATCAATCCAAATACAAAAGGCATCAGTTCATATTGGATTTTCCACAATGAAAACATAAACTAGAACAAAAACTATAAACATATCATGAAAAGGAACTATGAAAAGAAACTAAAGCTACACTATCGGCTGGTTTCTCAGCTTGAAATTTGAAGTGTCCTCATTGCATTAATCAAAGTCAAGTTGGTAGCAATTGGGTACTTGCCATAGTGAATTGAAGCAAAGGGCCAGTGCCCTCATCGTCAGCTGTAAAATGTTGTCTCAGAAGATCATCGTTAGGAATGTCTAGAGTAGGTGGCTTAGGTTGTGATGGTGATGGTGGCGTCAGAGGTATGGTGTAGTGACCTTGAGATATATTCCATGTAATTATCCTCTGGAGCATGTTGTGCATGTCATATTGTTGATGACTCATCATGTCAAAATATGTGTTTTGTTGATCAAAACAATGTTGAACCTAGACATAGAGATGTTGGATACCAAGCATAGCCCAGTTGTACTCCGTCTGTGTGCTAGTAGAGGGAGTTAGAGATGAAGTTGCGGTAGTATTGGAGGTCTCTGGTTGGTCCTTGGAATCATAATCATCATCAAAAATAAATTTCTAGTTGTCTTTATTTGTTGGGGTAATTGTAGGAAAATCAGGGAGTTCAATGAACTCTTCATGATCAACAAAGTATAGCCTAAATTTTTCATCATGAGAAGGGTCCCTAACAATCTGGAAGAGATAAGAAGGTTGAGATCAATTAAGCTCCTCCTAGGAGTGTCTTCTAATCATATAAGTTCAACATTGACCTAGCGGGCGATGTAGGTTATCAATCCTCCCGTCATAATGTCGTCTGATTGGCTACATTTGATCTCAAAGAAATGGTAGATGATATAGTATCGAGTATTAATTTTGAATTTGTGTAGCACATCCCACATGAAAAATAGATCATGCTTCCCATAAACACCTTGTGTTTCTATTCTTACAAATACATAAGTACTAAGAATCTTGTCTATATAACAGAAAATGGGATTGTGGATATGTTAGGCTCATGTGGCTTTCTGGGGTCATCCTCAGCCCTGAGGATAGTCAAAAATTCATAAGTAAGCCTGGGGTAGGTGTGACTTACTGTACAACATGTATACCTGAGTCCTAGCTCATCAAGTAGTCCTAGGACTTCATCCTTTAAGCCAAGCGCCTCTAAAGTCTCTTCACAGACAAATTTTATAGGCAAGACCCTACAAGTGATCATGGTTTGGTAGGTCTTCTTCTCCTCCTTTGTGACCTTGAACTGAGTGGAGGAGACGTATTCTGGAGCAGAAGAAGAACTCTCCCCTTTGTGGAGCTTTTTTGCTTGCTTGATAGGGCCATTGGTGCCTTGATGTAGTTTCAGAAAACCAGAACACCATGTGTTCACTAGGCAAAAAGAAGTTGTTGATGAAAGGTTGAGCACGGTGTGTCCTATAAACACACGATGTGTATTCTGCAAATCGAGTGACTGACATGTTGAAGATGAACTAGGGTGTCACTATGTGTTTGTTGAGCTTGGGCGGGATCAGGTCAAGGATGACATAGAGTGATGGGGCAGGGAGGTCTTGTGGTGGTGATGGAGGAGAGGATGATGATCAGCCGTAGATCTGATCTTAGTCTCTTAGACAAACACATCTAATAGGTGGCATTTCTTTACACGATAGGACTACATTGACGTTGCTATGCGTTGAAGGTGAGGGAGTTGCCTACTTGTGTTGACATTGCTCTGCGTTGAAGGTGAGGGAGTTGCCTACTTGTGGCTCTGAGGCTGAGCACAAATGATGTGAGGCATCGTCAAGGAAGACCTAGATCTGGACTTCGTTAGTGGAAAGGGTTATGATAGCTGGAGTCAGAGATGATGGAGAAATCACTCACGGCTGAGCATACGGTCGGGGGCACACAGGGTTGCAGTTGGTGGCTCTCTACTCAAATAGGGTGTGAGGGTTTGTAGAAGTGAGAATTGCATATTTGAATTTGGGGTTAAAAACCCTTATTCAACTTCCCAAGAACCATGGGTCTTATAAAGTACACGACGTGTACTAATGCATATATCCATTTGCTTATTTTGCCTTGCCTGATGATGACACGACATGTAAGAAAGAAGACATGTCGTGCTTTCACTTAGAAAAACCTTGATGTTCAATCCCCTGAAGGACACGATGTGTACTAATTAACACGTGGCATGTGACTTTCTAGTAGACTTGTTGATATCTTCAGGCAGATGAGGACACGTTGTGTGTATTTACACACGACGTATGAGTTACCTGTAGATTATCAGTATGCAAAGGATCTCACAGACATGACGTTACACATGTCGTGTGAGTTTATAGCAACTTTCTTGGTAATTTTCTAGAACGAGACACGTCATGTGTTTCGGTTGACACAACATGTATTCTGGACAATTCTCTCAAATTCCTCCATGTTTGTTGTTACACGTTGTGTTGTATGTAGGATACATCATGTTTGATTGAATTTATGCAATTATAAGTTATATTCTTTGATTTTCTTTGGTACCTGCAATGACAATGATATGTACCTCATAAGGGTCTAGATTATTACTTTCATAATTTATTAAGAAATGGGAAAGTTCTTGATAAAATGCATGAAATGAAATCTATCCTAATTGTGGGGTCAAATTCCAAGAGGTCCTCCATTTAGATTCCAGAGTGAGACTCTTCATTTGTGCTCAGTTTGATTGCTTAAGGAGGTCCAGTGCTTTGATTTGAGGCCGAAAATTGTTGTACTAAGGATCTACGCCTCTTTGTCAGTTTATTTTTTATTTGGAACAAAGATGTACGTTTATAATTTGTAATAAGAATAGTCATCCAGACATCATTGTTGTTATCCCCTTCATACTCCTCTTATAAACAATAAGAATCTAATTCATAGAGAATTTTCTCATCACTGAACATTGTATCAAAGATGTGTTGCAAGGGGACATGTGGCTTCTTTGAATAATCATCAAGTGGAGATAGTGTTGCATATTTCTCCCTTAGAGCTTCAGTATTTGAATGTTCATTGATGATAATAGATTCATCTGATATCTTCTTTGATGGTGAAATATGTTCTTCGATTACAACATCACTTCCAAAATATATTGTGTATGTTGTTGTAGAATCCATCTCTGGTTGAATAAGAAAGGAACCTGAAGTTGTTATTTAGTTAGGGAGTGCTTGTTGAGCAATTTGATTTTCCAACCTTTGTGCATGAGTGGAAAATTCGTCCACCTTAGAAGAGAGGTGATGAATGGAATCCTTCATAAATATCCTATGATGATGGAACTCATCATTTTTCTTCATTTGAGTTGAAATAAAATTTTCCACGAGAGATTCTAATTTGGACTTTGATTGTAGTTTTTTTTTTGTTGAACATGTTGTTGGGTTGAGGGCTTTGGGCATTGTTTTTGTTGCACCAGGAGAAGTCGTGATGATCTTTCCAATATGGATTAAATGTGTTCAAATGATGATTATAAGACTGCTGCTTTCATAATACCCAACAACATTACTTTCTTCTATGGTTTCCTCCAATGGAATGAAAGAAGAATAGCTTGGGGAGGACGCCTACTCAAGAGTTTCACCTTCTTCAAGATTTGAGTTGATTGGAAGAGTGGATGGAGTGTTTATGTCTTCAAACTTCTGGCACAAGGTATTCAGCTTTGTAGCAATGAAATTTACTGTACTAAGAAAAGTGTATGCCAACTTGCTTCCCAAAAGCGATAGAAGAAAGAGAAGTTTGATTGCTCATGTTAGTGCTCCATTGGCAATAATTTATTGTCATGTCTTCTATGATAGCATAAGATTCTCAGTAGGATTTGTTCATCAAAGCTTCATTTGCAGCAGCATCTATGCACATCCTTGTGTTGTAAAATAAAACCATTATAAAAGATTTGAAGGAGAAGCCAAATGTTGAAACTATGGTGAGGACAGAGGTGTTGGAGGTCTTTTAATCTCTCCCATGCATCATAGAGAGTCTCCCCATACATTTTAGAATAATTTATGATTTGCCTCCTTAGTTGTGTCGTTTGCTTGGTGGGAAGTACTTGGTTAAAAAGACTTTGAGAAGCTCCTCCCAATTGTTAATAGAATTCTTAGACAAAGAAGGGAGCCACGCCTTGGCTATGTCTTTTAAAGTGAATGGGAAAATAATAAGGAGGATCCTATCATTAGGAATGTCATAAATCTTGAAGGAGCTCAAGTCATGTAGAAATTCAGCTATATGTAAATTGGGATCTTACATAGGAGTCCCTCCAAATATGTTTTCTTGTAACATTTGTATAATGATGGAGCTGATAGAGAAATCTTCTGTCTCAATTTGAGGGATATTAATATCCTCATTCATGTTCATAGTAGAAGGAAAAAAAAATCCTTAAGGGGACGATCGTCTTCCATTATTGGTTTATCTTGGTTAGAAAAGCTCATGCAAAAGTGGTGACAATGAATGTGAAGAATGTCGGGATTCCTCCAAATCTTATTGACATCCACTCCTTGATTTTTGAAGACTGCTAACAGTGTGCTTGGTTTTGGGTTGTAGGAGTGTGGAAAGTTCAAAACCCCTTTTGGATATTCACTTACAATCTTGCAAGTAAACAAGACAAGTGAAGTATAAACGAAATGGAAGATATAAAAAATGACAATGATGATGATAATGATTAAAGTGATGGTGAAAATGATGTGTTTGTGGCATGATCTAGTCACTTTTACTAACTAGCACCTCCTACTCTAATTGAAAAATATTGATGCTCTCCGAAAATGACATCAAAACTTATTTGTCGTGTGCACAAATCTTAAAATTTATAACTCGAGTGCTACCTCGCAAGTATATGGGTGTGTGTAGTATGTTCAAGATCCTCCAAGGAGCAAGGTACATCTAGTCGCAAGCGTGTTAATCTTCAATAATCCAGATCAATTTACTAAGACTAGTTTGGTTTTAAGTTAATCTATTTTGCCAAATTTAAGAAATAGGAAACATTAACCGCTTAAAGAGAGATTTAAATCAGATTTAAAGGATCTTGGTTATGGGATTTCACTTTCACATCATCACTCACACACAACCACAAAAATTAACATGCAAAGGAGGTTGTTGTCATCATACTCCTCTCGGCGATGTGAGACAGTTCTAATCTCCACTTAGTACTCTTGTACTTTTTCCAAGATTCAAACTATAGCCTTAGATCCTCAACGTAATCCCATCCACTCCCATGGTCTAGGACACATTGCCAAGATATCTACTCCTACTTCTTTATATATCTTCCCAAATCACATAAAGAAGCACAATACATGTAAGCAAGATGGCCAGTAGCGCATACAAGCAATTAAACACCATAGATTATCTTGGAGCAGCAAATTAACTAGCACTAACTAAGAGATCTGAGTTCACATGAGTAATGATGTAGGAGATACTCTCCCATGCCCAAGAAATGAAAGTCTACTTGTTCATGGTGATGAAACACAAGCACATGTTACATATTTTGAAGTTAAATGTAACTAGAGAAGAAAAGAACAAGGGAAATCCAAGGAATGAAGAAGAACAAAGTAGAACTTTGGCTTGAAGACAAAACTCTTCCCAAGTCGGTGCTTTTTCTCCAGCAAACTCTCTCAAGAGGTCTGAATGAGGTGGAGAAGTTCCTGCTGCAATCCTTAAAGAAGAATGGAGATTCTCTTTCATGTAACCGCTTCATCCTCTCAATAATCACCCTCTCTTTGCTCTAGAATGTTCTACGGTCAAATTTTGTTTCAAATGATGAGAGGTAATTGTTTCATAAGTGAATTTTCATATTTGAAACGAGGGACGATTGTTTTATAAAATTGCAGAAATCGACTGGGACACATCATGTTTGAGAACTACACGACATGTCTCCATGTATAACTGATGTGTAAACTGCTTTTCTTAAGGAGTACACAGTGTTTTGTCTGAGAGACACGTTGTGTAGCTGGGAGATGGTGAAGTCTTGAGTCAAAACTGATCGGATTGGACACGACGTGTCTTAATAAACACACATCCTATAACTTTACAGAACTTCTGAGTGTATCTTTTGATTGGTGCGGCACGTCGTGTAGTCGAAGGGACACAGCGTGCCATAGCTTTTCAGAGGGAAATGAGATCATTTGTAATCTTACACGATGTGTGTTAATTAACACACGGCATGTTTCCTTCAAAATCTTCAAAAATATCTCTGTGAAGTATGCAATCTCTTGAGGAATCCAACTTAGGTGGGATTTTGATTGGATTGACCCTATTTTCTTGTTATAAACATGTACCTTTCATCACAAATATGAAATGAGTAAAACAACTAAAAAGGTGGGAAATCAAGTATGATTAGAGACAAAATGAGATACAAATTGAATTGAAAGTATGTGCAAAAGTGAGTGAAAAATCTATATAAAATGTGCACATCATAGGGGGTGGTCATCTTCACTAGAATGTACAAATAGTATCATTGCAGAGTATGAATACTAGTCATGTCTTAACATTTTTTATGTAACGAACAAAAAATGAAATTTTTTGATGTCATGTCATTTTTAGATGAATTTTGTCATTATTTTTTGTAGATGAATGTGAGCAAATATGGATCGGAAGCAATAATGTGGAGTTATGCATTAAAAATATAAAAATTATAAAAACATATGAATTTGTATTGTCTCAACTTATATCAAGTAGTATTGTTGATGATTTTTGTAGCGCAATAAATACTGTTTGGTATTGTTCTTAGGTTGAAAAGCAAAATGTGAAGAGACATGAAATGATAAAAATTTTGTTTTATTATTATTATTTTGGATAATTGTGAGGAGGTATGGGTCTCAATAATGTGGGGTTACGTATAAAGAAGTGTATATATTTTCAAAAAGTAATTTTTGATGTGTCATGTATAAGTGGTCTAATCGTTCCACATTTGGTATGCAATGGAACCAATTGGTATTGTTCTTTGAATTAGCAGCAAAATGTGAAGTAATAATGTACAGATGATAAATGACCAATATTTGAATTACATTTTTATGAGACGATTGAACTTGTGACATTTTGGTATGATGTCATTGTGTAGTCTATATTGTGCTGGTTTCTGACTTGACAACAAGATGCATAACATGACTGTGGTCGGGTTAGACATTTCATCTAATTGAGAAGTGGAGGGAAAATTGAAATGAGACACACTGTTATATGGTCCAGCTATTGATGACTTGTGGTACTACGTTTCACATATTGAAGTATTGATTGTAAACTTTGCAACGAAATGTGTAGAATAGTCGGATCAAATATTATATGTAGTTAAGAAGTAGAGGAAAATAGGAAGTATGAATTCTGAAATAAGTTATCATGTCGATGAGAGGATATAGACGATGTAGGCGGTTCGGGCAACTGGGTTGACTTTGTTGCAACAGCTGCATACATATCTGTGATGCAAAGAGCACTAGTAAAAAATTTGCCTAAAACCCCAATGGCACACATTACGAAAAGGAACAAATGTTAATATCTTTGCGTGTTCCCAAAATATATTGTCAAAGTTGTTGTAACTGTCATTGCCTGAATGATTTTCCAATAAAAATAAGTTTTTGATTTCATCATTCATAGCATCAATGCTAGCGTGGTTTTCTGTTACTGTATAACAAAACGTAAAGAGTAACAAGCCTTCCCGCTAGATGACAGTTCAAATTATCGCTTTAATTACTAACGTTCACCTTGTTTGCAATAAAAAATATGTTGTTGCAATACATACGGTCTATACATTTTACAAACAAATTGCCACATGGCAGTTGGCCACATAGAATCACACTCAGGTCTAACACTGATTAGCTGTCGTTTATTTTCCCAACATCTAAGGTTACATATAGAGCTCGCAGGTCAATGTACTACACATGTATACTAAACAGGTTAGGGGCTTGTTTGGTAGGGTGTATTTCATTCTCATTACATTCAAGTCATCAGACTTTTGAGTCATTTTTCGTTAGGCGTAGTGGAATGCGGTCGCCAGAATTTGAATTCCCGCATCATAGTCCAGATGCTTCGGGTGCTAGGGTGTAGTTCTCCCGGTTCCCATATACTTTGCTCTGTCCTTTTTCGTATTTTATGTACTGACACCAGCCTATATCCTACATTTGCAGACACCTACTTACTGCTACTATTTAAAACGGAAGCTAGGCATTGCTGCCGCTCAGAGAAAATGTCATGTGATTTGTCAAAAGACAGAAACTTTCCTACCATACTAAGCAAGTTACATAAGCATACAGTAAATAATTTTCTAACTAAATAGATGAAAACAACAATAAGCGTTTGAACATAACCTAACCAAATAAAAACGCTGTAGATCAAGTCCACTCTTTTAAACAGGTTGTTTTTTAAACTGACCCTAAGTTGGATCTTGGTCATCTCGAAGAAGTGTTTATCTCACCCACACCCAGATCAAATGAATCAACTCACGGGCAATTCAAACAGTCTGGCGTATCTACCTTTCCAAACACTTTTTGGCATTTGGTTTCTAAAAGGTACATGTAGACAGGTTCCAGAGTTGTTCAACATCAGCCCAATGTGCACTTGAGATTGGATGTGTTTTGTGATGTCTCATAAATGAGTTCACTAGTTCATAAATCACTAACCAGAATGTCTTGGGGAACGAGTAGGTTAAGACAGCATGACCTGCCGAAAAGTGCAAAATATTGCATTGGGTAAAGAGACATAATGTTACATTCGCGGAACCAATCAAGTCCCACAATCGAAAGGAAAGTACAAGAATATATTAATTTAAATAGAATAGGCCGTTTGCAACGTACATGGAGCTAAATATAGAGCACTACAATTCAAAGGATAGATAGCAGTCAAGTTATTACAATCAGCTGAACCCTCTTTTGCCAATATCACAAATGGGATGACAGACTTTTCTGAAATGGGTCCATTTATAGCTCTTTTATCATTGCTAAATCGTATAGTTCGTAGAATGGTCGGGTTCCATCTCTAACAAACCTTCAAATCGTTTAACTTTTCCTGAATGATACAAGTATCCCAAAAGAAACTACAAAATGAACCTCGACCAGGAAATAAAATAGTCATGGAAACAAACCAGATCCCCCAGGCAAGAAGTCCGACCAATCACCTTTCCTGCAACAATTTCTTCAATAAAAGATGCCTTCAAATTGGCCTGTGACGCCACTGATTTCACAGTAGCTTTTGTGCGCTTCAATTTACAACTGAAGGATTTTTTTCCTTTGAAATGCATGTAGCCAGATTAAAGGCCTTTTTCTTCTTGACATGCTGGCGAAATTTTGTGAAAAGAATGGAGTTGAATCGATAAAGCCAACCATTCACATAATGGTGTGGCAAATTTTTATGGAGAAGTGAATCAAGCAATAAACCATAATTTTGTTTCAAAGCTATCCTACCCTCGAATGGATTTGAGATGTCCATGAATAATTTATCACCCAGTTAGTTCTTCTTGAGTCAGCTGCCTTGTCGAGGAAGACAATTCCAAGGCAGAGCTACCAGTCAGATCATACTCTGTCGGTCTCAAAGAAAAATAGTTTCCAAGAGAACTAATTGTTTTCTCAATGAATATTGACCTTGATGGAAGATAGTCCTTCATAGGGCATAAAAAGTCAGTATGTTTCCTTGCCTGGCAATAACAGCGATAAAAATCAGGCTAAGAATCAAAGATGTTACTGAACAAAAAATAGCCACATTTTATTGAGATCCGAAGAATGCAAACTACCCTCGGCTGACAAAGCCATATATGCCAATGCGGTAAAACATTCGACAACTAAAGAAATATGTAGCTTTTATTCATCTTACCAATCTATATTGAGGTGCCCGCTGAGGGAGCCTAAGGTATTCCATGTTCTTGACTTTGTAGTCCCATAGAAAAGAAGTGTGATGAATCCATCTGTTTTTGGTAATTGACTGAGCATTGCCACCAAATTTTCGATCACCGAAAGCATAGTCTACAATGACAGAAAGCCACAGATATTACAGATATATTCACTTCTTCGAAGGATCTACTTGTCATAGAAAGTCACTATAAAACGATCAGACAAAAAAACATGATTAAGAGACACTCCACCGGTTTTTCCTGCACAATCAAGATATGATACAACCTCAATTATAGTAGTGGACTAAATATTGTTAATGAACTGTGCTTTTGAAAAGGTAAAACTACTAAGCTGAGCCTACCACTACGGATGATAAATATATTACAGGATTTAAATCTGTCCCACAGATGATGAATATTTTCTCAAATAACTAGGGCAGTGAGGATGTTTTGCAGGTCAAAAGTGTATCTGTCAACTTCTATTATGAATCATCAGAAACAAAAATCATGAATTCATGCTGGTAATAGAAAAGCCATTCATGAATAGGAAAGTGAAGCACAAAGCCTCAATCACAGAATTCTCCAGTGGTGTCAGTCAGGCGTATCAAATTATCAGACACAAAAAAAGGCAGAAGAATATACAGCAGCATATCTTGAAACTTTATTAAATACTAAATTGTTCTAGAAAATGGCAGTATCTCTCAGTACTCTCAGGCTCTCAGCCAACCACTACAAAGCATCAAAAATATATGAAACCAAAAATCATTATTTTATTGTCCATAAACTGATAAACCCTGGAAGCAACCCTAACCCCAAAAGCCATAAGCTCATAAACCCCGCTAAAATCACTCAAGCTAACAAACAACCAAGTCGTGGCACAAACCCACCACCAGTGCATGTTACAAAACCTAGTAATAATACCCTTACCATTAAAACTTTCAGATGTATCAATTTTGTTGGACAACAAAAGAGGCAGTAGAACCACACAGTGGCACACCACAGAACTTTATTAATGGCCAAATGTTCTAGAAAATGGCAGCAGCATCAAAAAGATACTACCCGCCTATGACAACAGAACGTTCTAAAAGTCACTGTTTCTCAAAATCTTCAAGTCATCTTCCAAAAACTCTATAGCAAACCCTATTCTCAGAAGCCGTAAGCCCAATAAGAGTATCAGAGAGCTCAAGCTCATAAACTTAACAACCACGCCCGGCAACCACTTCAGACAACAAACCTAGTAATTATGCTCCCAACCCCTCTTTAGTTTTTGTATCTAACAAAAGCAGAAAGTGAATCCCCTCCCAGATGAAACCCTCATTGTAACACCCCCCCCCACCCCCACAATAAACCAAAAAGGAAAAGAAAAAAGAGACTAGAGCAAAACCCCAAGTCTGACCTGCACTCATTGGATGAAGAAGCCGTGGAGCCTTTGCTAGCCTAGATTGTGAATGTAACTCCCCATTCCATATTCAAAGCGTTGTACAACAACTTATGCAATCAATTCGATTGCAGTATTTCAAGCAGTTCTCCCGCATCTTGCTTCAAATTCAATATCAATGTGGAAATCAGGTGTGCATGTAATAGTAAGGATGAAGTTGAGCGCATGGAACTTAGAATTAGAAAAGAAAAGAAGAAAAAAAAAAGGGGGGGGGGGGGGGGGGGGGGGGGGGGCGGGGTCAAAGGACCCTCGTCTATGCATTAAATATCTCCTTAAGTCTTGCGAACCTAACATCCTCTTCCTCTCAGAGATACCCCTCGACCAGAACACTTAGCAGTTCGCATTAACCTCAATTGGCCTTGAGTAGCACCTTTTTTTCCTTTTTCTTTTGATAATAACACTGGAGGATCTATTCATCTCACCTCCCGGGGTTCTCAAAAAATACATCACGTTAAAACTTTCACGTTGCCACTGTAAAAGAAATTAAATAGGTGTAGCCTGAACTTTCTGTAGATCACCCATGAGTTGTCCATCCTTTACAGATGTGTGGGATCCTCTGCCACAAAGCTGATCGCACCTCTAATATGGCTAGGTAGCAAGCTGCTCTCCCCTGAAACAATGTTTAGCTGCTCCTTGCCCCATTAGTTATTGTGATGGAGTGAACTTTCGGAACCTTCGAATGTCTAATGATTTATTCAAATTCATGTGTTTGAGTTATATTGAGAGTTCCAAGCGTTTTGGTAAATTTTGAGTGTTGATTGATGTTGATATCATTATTAAGATCCATAAGTCTATTATGACTTTTTGAGGTATTTACTTGACGGGCCAAACACTTGTGTTGACACCAAATTTAAGTAGGATGTTTCTTGAGTTGTGATAAAGCT
This sequence comes from Alisma plantago-aquatica, assembly GCA_963693085.1. NCBI lineage: Eukaryota > Viridiplantae > Streptophyta > Magnoliopsida > Alismatales > Alismataceae > Alisma > Alisma plantago-aquatica. The sequence goes on from OY856410.1 coordinate 268,786,237, forward strand.
GTGGTTAAAATTTTGTGAAGATTGGATATTCTAGAAGAAGTTATTTAGGTTTAAGTTTTGTGAAATAATGTGCATTATTGATTATTTGTATACCTAAGTCATGATTCTTAATCAGTGTCGCACACTCCTTTAATATTTGGAATCTTGGATGGTTCGGTGCGGTCTGCTTCTACTCTAGATCTTTGATCTTGTGGTCATGGCTCTGAGATAGGGAAGCCACGAATTAGGTCAGTTTATGGGGCATTTCTGGCCCTAGGATATAATCTGACGAGGGAGAGACCTTCCCCTACCTTGCGGTTACTGTCTTGAACGCAAGAAGCGACCACGACATCGTGGTGCACTTTGATCGTGGGGAGAAGGTTGAAACCAACCGCGGAGTTTGAATCCCCAACTAAACATGACTTGTTAGACCCCTTGTCGCAGTCCTGAGGTCTAGTGAGCACGAAGAACGAGCTCCCTGTCTCCAATGCTTCTCCACTGCAACTCATAGTGGACGGGAAGAAGAGGAGATATCTGAGAAAAGTAAAGAAAGGAAAATCAAGGAAGAGTTCAGGGGAGTCCAACGGAGTCGTTCCTGTAGACACTTGTAGTGGTTTTGATGGTGGAGGAGGACATTGCTTGAGTTGAAGATGGAACTCGGGGATATGCGAGGAGTGCATCGCACTGCATATGGTAGTTACGGTTGAGTTCATGGAGTTTGTACGCTGCTGTGAGAAGTTTTGGATCGAAGAAATATGGAGTGCATGTATTATGCCTCTTCTGCTCCGCCACACGAGAAATAGACGGCGGCGAGCCCTCAAATCCTCAGGTAACGGCGACAATAGAGGCGGACGCAAAGCCAACGGCACAAAGGAATGTTGGACGGAGATTCTCAAAAGAGGAATGATAGGGTGAGGAGGTTAATTGGCGGCCAATACTCTCGTCACATCTCGTAGATGCGGCGGCGGCATCTCTACTCCAGAAACAAGAGTCCCCGCGGACCATCATGCGTCCGCATTACGCGAGAGAGAGAAGAGTGTGGACCTGGTTCAGAGGTCAGTGAACCAATCGGTCCAATCCTGAGCCAGTAGGCGAGCCGCACGCACTGAAGAGAACCGACCGGTTGAACCAGCAAGCAAAAGAGCAGCGTCCCATAGTGGCCACGTGGCGGTCTCGGACTGGCCGAAAAAGGTAAGTATCTTAGTTAATACCCAGATCTTGTATATTCATAGAAATTAATCCTTGAATCAGAAAAATACAGAGAAGGTGCCGAAATTCTTTGAAAAATATGTCGAACACAATAGAATAGTAAAATCAACTTTCGATGCACTAATGTCAGGAATATCATGTAAGTTGTGAAATGCTCGTAACATGTATTATAAATAATAAAGGACGCGCAAATATTCTCAAATTACACCACTAACTCCATGAACATGTTCATAACTCATGAATTCTAAGAAAATGAGTTTAATACATATATTTATGTAATATGCTTCATATAACTATTTAGGGCTAATAATCCTAATTAATGTGCATTAAGACTATAAACATGCTCAAGAAACTCTGGAAATTACAGAGTAAGCTCATATCAGTAATTGGAAGCTAATATGTAATTTTGAGATTATTATTATGCATATAAATCATGTTACATGTTAAATGATCCTCAAACGATAAGAAACCCCTAATATGATTAATGAATGTAACCTGAGATTAATACATGCACACAATGATATGGAAACTAATGGCCACAGAATTGATTCTAATCTGTAGTACAACATCAGTAACATCCATCCCAAATAACAAGAAGAGTAAGACAAGAAATAGTGATGGGAATATCCTAATGAACCAAGCTAAACCCTAAAATGGACATATTAGGGTTAAGATGTTGAGAATTTGATGATGGTACATATGATCTTGTCTTAATCATGGGTTTGACCAAGGTAGTAGTTGGCATGAGGAATATGTGATGATTAGAATATCTGGTTCAAGGTATGCTTTACCTCTTACTTGGCCTATTGTACAATATGGTTGTATTACGTGTAGTAAAATACTTGGCATATGATATTGGTTGAAATGATTGTTCTTGTATTCTATCTTGCTTGATTTCCCATACTTACAGTTATGAACACATGAAACATAATATATATGTTCCATTATATCCAAGCACTTCAACTCTTTGGTAGTAAAGTGTTGGAAAGTAAAGTACTTCAACTCTTTGGTAGTAATGTACTTGGAAGTGATCCAACTCTTTGGTAGCAGATCACAATGTGAAATGATCCAACTCTTTGGTAGTTGATCATAAAGGCCTTCATGCATTCAACTCTCGGGTAGTAAATGCATAGATGATATAATGGAAAATATACCTAAAAGATGTGTTCTCTTTTGTTAACAAATATCTTTGTTTAAGTATGATTTTTGTTATATTTGTTTATTACTGCCAAGTTCTAATTTTATCACCCTGCCAGTGTAGCGCAGATGGTTCGGTCCGACCTGTCCTCCCCGGGGGACCCGGGTTCGAAACCTCCTGTTGCGCATTGTATTTACAATCCCTTGGGTCATCCGGGCTCTGACACCTGTTTGAGGGAGGGGGAGATGAATGTCTCTTTCTAACTCAAAAAAAAAAGTTCTAGTTTTATCTTATTGCCAAGTCTTAGTAATGAGAGGTACATAAAAGACACGTAAGCGTACTCAGTACAATATTTTAGTGTGCTGACGCGTACCACATGTAATCTTTTGTTTAGGTGATGTGGACTTATACTCTTGAAGAACCAAGATAGTTGAGAGTTGTGTGACGAGATGATGTACAGGTGGATCTATTGTTTTAAGATCCTGATGTAGATGTACTACATGCATATGTAAAAGTTTACTATTCAATGTGTAATATCAATTTGTAATGATAATTCATTTTGTAATTATATATTGAATGGTGAATATGTGCTATATGGTTTTGTTTATTGTTCATGTGCATGTGCTATTGTTGTTTCCTTCAAACTTCCTCTGATTTTCTTCTTCTTGGCCTACTGTGAGGTGTTTAAATTGAAATCTTTGCTGAGGTGAGGGTTCCAATTTGAACGTCCCACGCATGGTCAAGGCGTTGAAAATCTGGGGACGTCACATTTATCAGGTTTTTCACTTCATTGACTGCCTTAGGAATGTAAGTAGATGATATGCTCGGTTCTCATCATTTTTTCAGAGTCTCTAGAGTTGGTACAGCTTTCCATGGCGCCAAGGATCTGTTAGCTATCATCTCATAGATATCTCTCCTGTCCCACTCCAAGAAGTCCACCCTTCTGCCTTCTTCCGGACAGTGTTCCAAACTTCCAGTTCCACCCTGGTTCCTTCTGCCAAAGCTCATATGGTGTTGTCAGTTTCAATCTTCAAGGAGAAGAACATCCTCACGAGTCAGGTCACCCTCCACACGGGGTAAAATGCCGCCCACCTAGTACTATCTCCCCTCCCCATTCCTGGATCCCTGCCTTTACAAACATTTAATGAACACAAGTGGCTGATTGGTTTTAACCATCTGCTTAAAAAGTTGTCTCCTTGGTGAGTGGTCAAACTTGCCTCCTCTATTCTCTATTAATCATTGTCATTCAGTACATAATAAAAAACGTGTTCATTGGCGACTCTCCGTGATAGCTTAACACCTTTGTTCCACATACGCGCTGGTCCGCACTACTTGCCATTGTACATGTTGGCACAGCGAGATGTCTGTATCCTCCAGCAAATGATTTGTGGCAAGGAACCACATACCCAACCAGTCAGCGGCTTGCACGAAGGCGCGGACCAGCACTGCGATAGCAATAATCTGATATTAGTATGTCATTCCCTTTTAGTTGGCCACCCCATAAGCTCCAAGCCATTGTTCCAAAGAGATTTAGCCATCTCTCCTTCAAGGAACAAGTGTCTTAAAGACTCATCGTTGTGTCAGGCAACACTCACGCTGGATGCCAAGGGATTGCAGCATTTAGCTACTCTCTCGTCAACAGTGAATTAAAAAACGGCCAGGCGGGCCGCTTAAGCGCCCATGACCCCCAGCCGCTTAATTTTGCCATTAATCGCCCGCTTACTTTGAACAAAATCGCCCGCTTTTTGCCCGCCTCACCCGCTTTTTTTCCGCTTTTGTTTAAAAATGCTAATGTAAGCATCTAACATTAATTAATTACATAGCCAAGTAGTGTTGACTATAATATACGAAACTTGTATACATTAAATGTTCTATGATATAGCTAGTCCTAATTTAGAATGCATACTTTGTGTGTAAGCTAATGCATCTAAGTAAATATCCTATTGCTCTATTATACTAGTAATGCATGATTAGTTTTACTGATTTCCTTGCTGCTTTCAGTGATTAATGATCGGTACTGCTGGTTAGTATTACTTTAGTGATTACTTTAATTCAATAATTCATAGTTTGTTATATACAATTACTGATCTGCTTGCTGATTTTAGTGATTAGAGATGCTGATTAATAGTAAGTATTGATGAATCAATACTTAGTTAATTACTGATTTGCTGATTAGATATGTATAGAAGTTCCTTATAAATATATTTTTTATATACACATACATGTAATTTTGTATAAAAATATATAAAATTTAGACACCCGCTTTTTCAAAAATCGCCCGCTTAATTGCCCGCCTACCGCTTAATTGGTTACAGGGTGCCGTCCGCACGCCTCCCGCTTCCCGCTTTCTAATACATTGCTCGTCAATAGGTGGGGCATCTTTCCATATCCGTTGTGTGAGGGTGCATGTTTGTAGAGAGATAGATCTATTCCATAACCATGAGGTCGTTGTCACGTGCCCATTGGTTCCGACGATGATCTTGTTAGCAGAGCAGGTTGAAAATCTTTCATATCTGTCAGACTCCCATATCAGCTCATTATGATGACCTTCCTGTCGTCTCACATTTTCCATTCTTATAAGTCGGATGTCCTCATCCGTCAAGTACTACAATAGCTGTGTACTGTCCCATCCACCATTGAGCGATATCAAGTCTTTCATTTGCGCTCAATAACAACATTGTCCCTCACGTAAGCTTGGAGATCTGAATTCGTCCACCTTTGGAGCCAGAAGAGAGCTTTCCCATCCTAGATGACCCATCTAGTGTTGTTCATCAGCATGAGAAAGCAAGATCAGAGCCAGATTCTCTTCCACCCTAAGGAGGCAAAGTATGGCCTTTTAAAGAAAGGGATTGGTGAACGTTATCCTTGAGTTCCTCTTCTCTGTACTTTGCTCGACAGAAGCTGCTCCATACATTATCATCCTTCATTACAAGCCACGCACTTTTCATATCAGCAGCTTCTTGTACAATATGTAGCCTTGGATAGCACCTTCACTGTTATTACCTGGTTTTTCACATGTTTTACATATGTTTGATTGCAAATAATGAAATACTAAGGACATATTAGAAAGCTTGGTACTTTATATGCCTTGTATGAAAATTTTGGTTTGAAAGTGCAAATACTCCATACGGAATTGGATTTTGTGTATTTTATTATTTTCAATAATACATTAATAGATATTGGATAAAGAGAGGAAAATCCAATAATAAAGGAATTACTAAAAGTAATGGATAATTGATAATTTAAATATGGAATTGTGTGGAATTTTCTAGAAAAGAGAGGATGAAGGCAACTAAACAATTTTATTTGGCCTAATAGTGCACTTAATGAGAAAATACATTAATATAAGACATCTTGTCAAGTTTGACGGGAAAAGAATTCAATTGATGCCTTAAATGAATCAAATAAAGACTTTGCTTAAGGGGCAAGAAAAGGATATTTAGATCACCAAAAGAAAAGGATATTTAATTTTTGTATTTTGGCCTCAAAATTTGCCGATGCCGAGATTTAAGTGTTAAAAACATTCCTTTAAAATTTGAGATTAATTGGATTGAAGGAGAGAGAGATGAATTTTTTGGTTTTTCCTAAAGTGAAAGGGGTTTAAGGAAATACATTAAATGTCAGAGTTTTAATCGAATGGGGAAACATTGGTTCGGCCCCTTTTATGGCGCATGATCTCAGGACCGTCCGATCACAGATCAACGGTAGGACCTCTGTCTTCTACCCCGAACCAGCTTAGGAAGGGGTATTGTTCATATATGATCCCTTGGACTCTCAATTCTTTTTCTCCTCTTCACCAAACCCCACGAGACCAGATTTGTTGGAATCAGGAAGTGAATGTGAACCTTTCGAACCCCTACTTTGTTGCTAATGATGACATTCTAGAAAAAGCTCAAAACACAGTTTACGTCAGGTCTCCGAGATGGGAAGCAACTTTTGTTTCCCTCAACCCCGTTGCCTATAAGGCCATAGAATCCCCTCTTGAGACTGGGAACATGTTGTGAAGCCGCCAACCCTCTCCGTGAAACCTACAATCCCCCTCAGCATATGGTTCTCCCCTTGCCCCTCTATCTTGTCGCCGCACTGGATTTCGGTGTGCTCGTGCCCTAGTCCCTCCTTGGTGCCTCACGAGGAGCAAGACATGTCTGAGAGTCGTGATGGACTCGTCGGACGCTCCAAGTACCTCAACTGGACGGCAGCCTCGCCGGACGCTACAAGTCCCTCAACTGGACAGTAGCCTCACCAGAGTGCTCTCCCCAAGTGAGATATCAGGTACCATGTTTCCGCCGCAGAAACAGAGTCCTTGCGTCGGGAGTTCGCGAAGGAGAAGGGACCGATCAGATCCGTGCTCCCGGCTTAACGAACCTGTTACAATACCTGTTTTATATATTCGGTTAATTGTTTTGTTATTTCCATATTACTTGTGGACCTCTCTGTAATTGTTTCAATGTTATATATATGAGGGTGCACACATTGTGCAACCCTACGCTTCCTACACTTGCTTTGTTTTTTACATGGTATCAGAGCAGTAGATCCGGCTGTCACCCTCCCTTCCCTTCCCTCTCTCTCTTCCCGCCGCCCCCCCCCACCGCGCGCCACCGGCCAGCAGCAGCAGGGCCGCCGGCCAGCAGCCCAGCCGCCGCCGGCCCAGCAGCCGCAGCCGCCGGCCAGGCGCCGCCGCAGCAGCCGGGCGGGCCGCCGCAGCAGCAGGGCGGGCAGCCGGCAGGCTTCCAGCCGCCGGGCTAGCCGCCGGGGCCGGGCGCCCCCTCCGCCGCCGGGGCCGGGCGCCCCCTCCGCCGCTGGGGCCGGTGCGCCTCCGCGGTTCCTTGCCGCCGGTCCGTTGGCTCTGTGACACTTTCCAGCGCTCCGGTGGCTTGAAGACGTAGACCGTTCGTTTCGGTTTTTTGCCTGCCTGCCCGTGTAGGCCGGTGTGCCACCGGGTCCTGTTCTGCGCTTCGGCGTAGACTGTATGTGAGAGGTCCTCTCCGTGTTTGTTGTGCCTGCTGTGCCTGTCTGACGGTGTAGACCGTCTCCTGCCTGATCGTGCTCGTTCCTGCTGTGCCTACTGCTACCATGGCGTCTTCTCATGATGACTTCCGCCGTCAAGTTACTACTGTGAAGCTTGATGGGCGCAACTACCCACACTGGGTCTGCTCCATGACGATCTATGCTAGATCCCAGGGCAAGTACTCACACCTTATCCGTACGGGTCCAGATGCACCCGCCGAGGACGCTGATGCTAAAGATGTGAAGGCGTATGACGACTGGGTTCGTGATGACTCCACCGTGATGACCTGGATTCTCAACAGCAGCATCGAGAAGATCAGTGTCACACTTCTTCACTTGCCTACGGCGAAGCAGATGTGGGATCAGCTCGCCGGTACTTACTCGCATAGTCAGAACCCCAAGAAGGTGTTTGACATCACCAAGCAGTTGGGACGTCTACAGTTCACGGGGACAGATATTTCTGACTACTTCTCTGACTTCACTGGATTATGGGGGGAGCTGGAATCCTATCATCCTCTCTCCACGGACCTGGCTACTATGCAGCGTCAGCGCCAGGAGCTTCAGTTGGTTCAGTTTCTCTGTGGCTTGCCCGAGTCATATGCTGGAGTTGTGGACCAGATCCTTGCTAGTGACCCTCTGCCGTCACTACAGAGTGCCTACAAACGCCTTCAGCGTTTGCCTTCGTCGTCTGCTTCTCTGATTCCTGATGTTGGAGATTCTTCGGCCCTTGCCGCTTCTTCTGGTCGTGGTCGCTTTGCTGAGAGCCGTCCTCCCCTGGGTGGAGGACGAGGACGGGCTACTCCAGGTCGTGGAGCCTCTTCTACTGCCCCTACTGCTGGTGCGCGTCCTCAGTCAGTACAGCGCCTTTGTACCTTCTGTGGCCGGTCCAACCATATTGAAGAAAAATGCTGGGAGAAATATGGTAAGCCGGCGTGGGCCAATGCCGCTGCGGACTCCACTACTACTGCTTCAGAGGAGACGACTCAGGCTACTGACTCTGCCTCCTCGAGTGCGACTGCTGATTACATCCGTGCTGAGGTGGAACGTCTTCTTCTTGAGCGCGCTGGTGCGTCGTCTCAAGCTTCGACTAGTGGAGCTCATGCCGCCACCTACTCTGGTTATGACACTGCCTTTCTGAGTTCTTCCTCTACGCCTGGTAATACTAAATGGGTCATAGACTCCGGTGCCTCTTCGCATATTTCTGGAAATAGATCATTGTTTCAAAAATTATTTCAACCTGCTAGACCCTCTTCTGTCATGTTGGCCGATGGTTCCAAGTCTGTAGTGGTTGGAGTAGGGGATATTTCTTCTGATTTTCTGCTGAAATTTGCCTTATATGTGCCGCGATTTCCTTTGAATCTGTTGTCTGTTAGCAAGATATTGCGCAGCTTACAGTGTAGTCTGACCTTTATTCCTGGATCTTGTGTTTTTCAGGACCTTCGCACGAGGATGAAGATTGGTGGGGGGTATGAAGGTGCTGATGGACTCTTCTATCTGGATCAGTTACCTAAAGCTGCTAAAGCATCTGTGACGTCTGCTTTATCTACATCTGTTTCTGCATTACAGTGGCACTACCGGCTGGGCCATCCCTCATCTGAGAAGCTTAGATATTTGGTGTCTGATATTGGTGTTTGTCGTTTTCAGTGCGAGTCATGTCAACTTGGAAAGCAAACTCGTGATGTTTATCCTAGACGCAGTCAAATTAGCAGTAAAAATATATTTGATATAGTGCATTCTGATGTATGGGGACCTTGTCATGTGCCTAGTTTATCTGGTCATAAGTATTTTATTCTGTTTATCGATGTCGTGAACCCAAAAGAGAAACACAATAGAAATAAAAAGGTAATAAGTGATAATGTGGCCGCTAGTGATTGGTCATGACATGCATAACTTGATATAAACATAGAAAATAATTTGTAGGTCAGAATATAGCAAAATTATATACCAAAATGGTCGGGAAAAGATGTAGAATTCAAATAAAATAGTATCATGACCTAATTCTGTCTCGGATTTCAAAAGTGCACAAAGGTTCTACTTTAATGTATTTAAAGCATGAAAATCCTAATTTCTTAGTTTAAATGCATAACTTGCTTAAATGATTTTAATGGGTAAAGACTAATCTTTTTGGATAAAAAAGACATCTTGGATCTAATTTGAGACAAAGAATTCATATGATATCAAAATTAGGGTTTCTTGGGTTAAAAAGCATTAAATGTGATGATTAGGGTTTAGGAAGCCAAAACCTTAATTTGACCCCAAACCCTAACTTAGAACCCAAGTTAGTCTTAATATTAGTTTATGGACAAAATAGTAATACTTGGGTGCTATGCATTAATTTCAAGATAATTGCTTGGTTGATTACAACTGCTCTTGTTTACTTGGACATTTGATCATCTTTGAGAAAGATATGTGGTTACGCCAATGACTACTCACCTTAAACGACTTCGAATGGATTGCAATTAAACTGCTTGCTTGTTTATTTATTTCCTGCAATCTATAAAGTCACTATGGATATCATCTTATATAAATGTACCCTGCAGCATACTTGTTGAGTCGGCCGCCTAGTCGACGACTAGTCGCCGACTAGTCAGTCGGTCGGTTTGCTTATCAACGCCTAGCTCGTCGATCTGTTTTTTGAAGAAAAAAGTCGGCCGCCTCGACCGACTGGTCGGCGACTCGACCGACTGGACAGCCTGGTCGGCTGGGAACCGAGCAAGTCGGCCGCCAAGTATGGCCGGCCCTTGTCGGTTAATTTTAAAAAAAAAGTTGTTAATAGACCCCAACAGGCCCGAAGCAACGAAACGTCGTTGCACTACGTTCCCGAACGCGACCCCTGCGCTCCCGACCCCTGCGTCGCGCGTCGTCTGCTCCTTTGCGGACGGTGCTCCGTGCAATCGGCGGCAACTCTCTTCTTCCTTCTTCCTTTCTCCGACGAAGGCTTCTCTCCGGCGAGTCTCCATCAGTCCTCTTCTCCCTCCTTCATCCGTTGTGGTTCTCTTCTCCGGCAGTCTGGCTACTACGTCTCTGGCTACGTCTACGTCTACGTCTCCGGCTACGTCTCCAGCTACGTCTACGTCTTCATCTCCGGCGACTCTATTCGGCAACTTTATTCGGCAACTCGGTAGCCATGGACGGCGAGACAGATGTTCCTACGCCAATAGGGGAGATCCTTCCTCAGTTTCGGGAGTTGGTAAACGACCCGTCTCGTAAGGCAAAGTCGAAGGATCCGGGCTGGAAATATGGTTTTTGGCCGAACTTGTCAGATAAAAACAAAGTGCAATGCGGTTTGTGTGGTCATGTAAGCAGTGGTGGGATCAACCGCTTGAAGCAACATCTCATAGGTGGCTTTTCCGATATTGTGAAATGTGCAAGATGTTCTCACACCATACGTGATAAGTTGAGGAACTATAGGGAACAACACAAGAAGCGCAGAGTTGAGACTGCCTTTGATGTTGACGAGACTAATGTTGTTGATGTTGACGAGACTAATGTTGTTGATGTTGACGATGATGCTGCAGCTGAAGGCCAGACTCAGAATGTTGTTGCACCGACTACTACTGGGGGCGCTAGGAAGATTTCTTTTCCCGCAAGTTCTAAAGGGAAAGCTACTGTTGAAGGTTTTGCAAATATTAGTCCAGCTGAATATGTAGCGCAAAGGAAGGCGGGAAAAGTGCAAATGACCATTGACAAAGCCTATAAGAAAGACGCCTTACAGGTTGCACATGACAGTATTGCTTCTTTTTTTTATGATGCATGTATACCCTTCAATGCAGTCAACCGCACATCTTTTGAAGTGATGCTGGAAGCAATTGGACAATTTGGCAGAGGAATCCCTCCTCCTTCATACCACCAGATGAGGCTACCACTATTAGAGAGGCAATATACAATGACCAAAGAGTTGGAGCGTGAGCATGAAAAGCATTGGAAGTTTTATGGGTGTACTTTGATGTCAGATGGTTGGCCTGATAGGAGACAAAGAAATTTAATTAATTTCCTTGTCAATACTCCTGAGGGCTCGTTTTATTTGTACTCTATTGATTCTTCTTCTGCTATACACACTTCTGAATATATGTTCACTGTTCTTGATGAGACGATTGAGAGGATAGGGGCTGAAAACATTATGCAGGTTGTGACAGACAATGCAACCAACTATGTCAGTGCAGGGAAGAAGTTGATTCAGAAGAGGAAGCATTTGTTCTGGACACCGTGTGCGGCGCATTGCGTTGATCTGATGCTAGAAGATATTGGAAAAATGAAAAAGTATGCTCCTATTATAACCAAGGCAAAGAAGGTGACTGCATATATTTACCAACATGTCCAGTTGCACGACGCATTTGTGAAGAAGAGTAAGAACAATACTGAGTTGATGCGCCCTGGTGTAACTAGATTTGCCACTGCCTTTCTCACTTTGCAGAGCATGCTAGGCTACAGAGACACTCTATTTGCCTTGTTCAATTCAACTGCTTGGGAGGAGAGCAGTTGGTCTAAGACAAATGCAGGAAAGAAGGTGTCTGCAACTTGTCATTCAAGAGCATTTTGGAATGCAGTCCAAGATTTACTCAGATCTTCACAGCCTCTCATGCAAGTTTTGAGACTTGTAGACGCAGATGAGAAGCCCTCCATGGGGTATATTGCAGCTGCAATTGAGAAAGCAAAGGAAGAAATCAAGCTGAATTTTGCTAACAAGGAGAGGGATTACAAGCCTATCATTGATATTGTTGAGAAAAGATGGGCTTTTCAGATGTCTCGGCCTCTATATGGAGCTGGTTTCTTACTCAACCCGTCACTTTATTATGAAGCTAGGCGGAATAATGATCCAAATCTTGGAGTATATGATTCTGAGTTTGTTGATTGCTTAACAAAGATGGTTGATGATGTGCCAACTCAGGATAAAATTTCAGAAGAGTTAGATTGCTACAAGGAGGCTCGTGGGATGTTTGGCAAAGACATTGCCATTCGACATAGGACTGTAAAGACCCCACGTAAGTATTTTTATTTTTTGAATTAATATTTATTATTTGCCTTAGATTGTTGACCTTGGTTAGTACCTAAAAGGCTAACACTTTATAATTGTATATTTGTCTCTTAGTTGCTTGGTGGGACGCATATGGAGGGCAGACTAGAAAGTTGCAGTGGATGGCCAAGCGTATTTTAGGATTGTGTTGCACATCATCTGCAGCAGAGAGAGCTTGGAGTACCTTTGACCTTGTTCGTGGATTTCTATTTCACTGTTTTTAAATTCTAAATATTAATAAGTACATATAGACATATTCATATACTTGCAATTTGAATTGTATAGGTTCATACAAAGAGGAGGAGCAAACTTGAGGTCAAAAGAATGGATAAATTGGCGTATATTCAATATAATCGCCAATTGAATGAACGATTTCAGAAGAGGCAATTAGAGAATTCACAAAGGAGTTATGATCCTATTGCCCTAGATGATCTTAATTGGGGTAGTGAGTGGATGACAGGTGTTCCCGATGATCCTGTAGTTGCACAAGGGGTTCGTTTGACTCAAGTTGATGCTGCAATGGGGGCAAGTGAATATCAAGTTGGGCCTAATAGGCCAAGGAGAGGTGTTGCTGGAGTGGGGACCAGTAGAGTGATTGATATGACAAATGATGATACAGTAGAGGAAGATGTGGAAGAGGACATAATGGAAGAGGACACTGCTCTTGGAGATGAAGATGAAGAAGAAGATGATGACATTGATGAGCAAGAGCAACAACCATTTGACTTTTAGTTTATTTTCATTAGCAATTTAGGATTTTTAATTTTATTTGAATTCTGAATTTAAACATTATGCATTTGTGTTTGAATGAAACTTAAGTTAGACATGTTTTTATGTGTTTTGGATCTTTGTGTTAAGACTTAAGACGATATATTATTATTAAGTTACAGGACATCTTTGTGTTAATTATTTAGCATAATATCACATTTGAATGCATCTTGCAGCAATTCAAAATTTATACAAGTCTGAATCAACACATGGTATGTCACTCTACACTCTTATTATACATGTTATATTTGTTTAATCATTCATTTCTGTTATTTATAGTGTCATATATCAATCAATACCATAATATATATTTTTATATATATAATTACATTTTATATACATATATATATATGAAATTATTAACCTGAAAAAAAACATACGACTAGTCGGCCTGGTCGGCCTGGTCGGCCAAGCCAGCCAGCCCACCGACTGGCCGACTTGACAAGTATGACCCTGCTCAAATCCTGAATAATCTCTGGTGAGTTAAAGAGCATGGGGTGAAATAAGTCATTATGGGAATGACAGGTGATCAAACCTGGAAAGGAAAATCACCTCAGGCCAAGCCCGGAAAGGAAGGAATATGTATGAAACCAAACCCGGGTGAGGGAAGGTTATGAATGTCCACTGAAGGGACCAAACCCTAAAGAGAGGGTTCCCCATAAAAGAGGCTCCACTAAAGAGAGGGCACACCATAGAGAAAAGAGGATAAGGGTTGCGAGGTTAAAATAAGAAAATACTTGTTCGATTATGTAATCTTAATTGTTGTTATGGTTGATTATATTGTTACATCTACATCCACATATTTTGTTTGCACCCCGCATACACAGTATAGCAATATATTGATCCGTGTTTTTTCTTCACGACGTTTTAGGTACATGTTCAATATCAAGATACCCAGATATGATGAACCAGGTGAAATTACCTGAAGACATTAAAGTTAAGCATGGATTAGTTAGATACTTCTTCTCGTATGTACAATTTTGATGATAGAAATTCATGTAACTCCTTAAAAAAGCATTTTCTAAATGATATGTGGATTAATGAAAATTATTTACTATTATTTCTTATTTGATAAAATCTGGATCCTTGGGTATTCTAGGTAATGATTCTCAATTTTTGGGTCTTTAATTGGGGGATGCTGAAAAGTGAGGTTGTTAGATTCACTTCATTGTATCAGCATCTGGTAATTATGATGAAGTCATGTACTGGAATAAGGCAAAAAGACTAATAAGACAGCAGGAATGGGTGGGCTTGGTCCAAATTTGATGGTTGCAGTTGTCCCCCTTATGTGGTTGATCTTTCTTTAAAGGCAGACCACTTGAGGTATGACTCTTTCCAGCTAAGGTTTCAGAGGAAGTTTCAAAGCTGAAAACTTCTAGGGACATCCAGATGAATTCTTGGAAGATTGTAGGACAACCACCTAGAAATTTGTCTATGCACGTGGCACTGCTCTGAATCCCACATAGGACTTCTAGATGCAATATGTTACATTATATATTTCCTGTTTTACATAGCCTGTTATTTGTTTTGTTATTTTCCTTTATATATGGATCTCTCTGTAAATCTCTCAGTATTATATATATGAGGGTGCACACATTGTGCAACCATGAGCTTTCTGGAATTCCTGACTCTATCACATGGTATCAGAGCAGGCTCTACCCTAGCCGTCTTTGCCTCCCTCCCTCCCTTCTCTCTCCTCCGTCGCCCCCCCCCCACCCGACCGCCGCCGCCGCTGGCTTAGCCAGGGCAGCCGCAGTGCCGGCAGGCCGCCTCCAGCGGGCCGCAGGTCCCTCCGCGGGGGTCTCCGTGGTTCCGTCTTGCCTCCTGGCGTGGTGCACCGCTAGTGCTTGAGCAACCTTGGTTGTTGTTCGCACAGCAGGTGCGCTGCCGGGTGGTCGTTTTCTACGGGACCACTGAGCCACTGGTAGATCTGGACTAGATTAGTCTTCCGGGGGAGATCGGCACATTGTTCGTCTGAGGGACAACCTTCGGTTCGTGTTTGTTTGTGCCTGCCTACCCGTATAGGCTTCGGCCTCCGGGTTTTCTGCTACGCTTCGGAGTGGTTTGTATGTGAGAGGTCCACGGTGACTAGCTTCTGCCTGCCTGACGGCGTAGTCCGTCTTCTGTCTGTGCCTACTTGTGCCTGTGCCTGCCTTCTTGCCGGTCCTCATGGCGTCTTCTGGGGATGATATATGGAGAGACTCGCGTCGTCAAGTCACTACTGTTAAACTTGACGGGCGCAACTACCAGCTTTGGGTATGCTCCTTTGTGATCTTTGTCAAATCACAAGGGAAGTACTCTCACCTGATTCGGACTGGCCCGCCTCAGCCTGCAGAGGAGGCGGATGCAAAGGACATCAAAGCCTTTGATGACTGGGTTCGTGATGACTCGACAGTTATGACATGGATTCTCAACAGCTCCGTTGAGAAGATCAGTGTCACTCTTCTTCAGCTGCCTACGGCGAAGCAGATGGGGATCAGCTCGCCAGTACCTACTCACATAGTGAAAATCCCAAGAAGGTCTTTGATATCACCAAGCAACTGGGGTGCCTACAGTTTACGGGATCTGACATATCTGACTACTTCTCCACCTTCACTGGTTTGTGGGGTGAGTTGGAGATGTATCACCCGCTGTTTACTGATTTAGCGACTATGCAAAAACAGCGGGCGGAACTTCAGCTGATTCAGTTTCTCAGTGGTTTACCCGAGTCCTATACGGGCGTGGTAGATCAGATCTTGGCGAGTGATCCACTTCCTACCTTGCAGACTGCCTACAAGCGTCTCCAGCGCCTTCCGTCGTCTACACCGTCTCCACCTCCTGAGACTGGAGACTCTACTGCTTTGGCTGCTTGGGGCGGGTGTGGCCGTGGTCGCTCCAATGATGGTCGTCCTCCCCTGGGTGCAAGCAGGGGACGTGGACCTGGTGCTGGACGTGGAGCTCCTCCTTCTGCCCCGCCTTCTGATGTTGCGCGTCCTCAGCAGGGACAGCGCGTATGTACTTTCTGTGGCCGGTCTAACCATATTGAAGAAAAATACTGGGAAAAGTATGGTAAGCCGGCGCGGGCCAATGCTGCTACAGATTCCTCATCTATTGCGTCTGAGGGTGGTGCTCAGATACCTGCTCCAGAGCCTGCGGGGGCTACCGCAGACTACATTCGTGTTGAGGTGGAGCGTCTTCTTCTTGAGCGTGTTGGGTCTGCTTCTGCTGCATCTACTAGCGGAGCGCATGCTGCTTTTTCTGGTTATGATACTGCCTTCCTGAACTCCTCCTCACCTTCTACTTCTGGTAATACCAAATGGGTGATAGATTCTAGTGCATCTGCACATATTTCTGGAAATAGATCTTTGTTTAAACATATATCTGCACCTGCCCGACATTCTTCTGTTATGCTTGTTGATGGCTCCAAGTCCTGGGTCCTTGGAGTCGGTGATATTATTTCTCAGTTTGGCCTCAAATCTGCCTTATATGTGCCCAAATTTCCTCTTAACTTATTGTCTGTCAGCAAAATTTTAAGGAGTTTAAAATGTAGCTTGACATTTGTTCCTGGTTCATGCGTTTTTCAGGACCTTCGCACGAGGACGAAGATTGGTGGGGGGTATGAAGGTGTTGATGGGCTCTTCTACTTGGACCAGTTACCTCGATCAGAGAAAGCTGCTGTGATATCTGCATTATCTGCTTATGCTTCTGCTCTACAGTGGCACTACAGGCTGGGCCATCCCTCGTCAGAGAAGCTGCGTAGTTTAGTTTCTGATATTGGCAGTTGTCATTTTCAATGTGAATCATGTCAGCTAGGAAAACAAACTCATACTGTGTATCCTAGACGTAGTACTGTGAGCAGTAAAAACATTTTTGATTTAGTCCACTCTGATGTATGGCGTCCATGCCATGTACCAAGCTTGTCTGGTTACAAGTATTTCATTCTTTTTATTGATGATTTTTCGAGGACTACTTGGTTGTTTCTGTTAAAAAGTAGGTCCGAAGTGTTGTCTACTATCAAATACTTCTTTGCTGAAATAAAAACGCAGTTTGACTTGCCTATTAAAGTTTTTCGCACTGATAATGCTTTAGAGTTTGTTAAGCAAGATGTGGCTGTTTTTTGTAAATCTGTGGGTACTATTCACCAAACTTCGTGTGCTTATACCCCACAACAAAATGGTGTTGCTGAGAGGAAGAATAGACACTTATTAGAAGTTACCAGGACGATAATGATGCATTCTCATGTGCCCCGCTCTTATTGGCCTGAGGCTATCTTGACTGCATGCTTTTTTATTAATAGGATGCCATCGTCTGTTATTGGCGATAAGATTCCCATCCAGGTTTTGCACCCTGACACCTCCTTGTTTACTGTGCCTCCTAGGATTTTTGGGTGTACTTGCTTTGTTCGATTGCTTGGACCTACTTCTGATAAGCTATCTCCTCGAGCTGCTAAATGCATTTTTTTGGGCTATTCTCGCACTCAGAAGGGTTACAGATGTTATAATCCCAGCACCCGGAAGTGGTTTACCAGTAGTGATGTTGTTTTTTTTTAAGATATACCGTATTATTCTTCAGCAGGAGATAGCTTGCAGACTGACATTCTGGCTCCTCCTTTACCTGTTATTTCTGAATGTATGCCTGACCGCACTGACACTGAGATTACTGCAAAGCAAGATCCTCCTCTTATTGTTTATCAACGCAGGAATAAAGCACCTTCCACACAAGTACCCCCCCCAAGACAACCAATCTTCTCCTCCAGAAGGTTCTGCTGCTCCTGAGGTACACTCTGATCTTGACATACCTATTGCACTCCGTAAGGGTACTCGTTCTTGCCCTTCTCATAGCATTGCTCAGTGTGTGTCTACTGCTCATTTGCATACTCATTCCAGCAATTTTATATCTGCCTTATCTGATGTGGCTGTACCTAAGAATGTTCAGGAGGCTTTGAAAAGTACGGCTTGGACATCTGCTATGAATGATGAGATGATTGCTCTTACTGACAGAGACACTTGGGAGCTGGTGGATCCACCTCCTCAGTGTAAGCCTGTAGGCTGCAGGTGGGTTTATGTCGTCAAATATCAACCTGATGGTACGGTTGAAAGGTTGAAGGCAAGGCTTGTTGCGAAGGGCTATACTCAAACATATGGCATTGATTATTTTGAGACTTTTTCTCCTGTTGCTCGCCTTAACTCTGTCAGGATTCTTTTCTCTGTTGTTGTGAATCTAAACTGGCCTCTCATGCATCTTGATGTGAAAAATGTTTTTCTGTATGGTGACTTACAGGAGGAGGTGTATATGGAGCAACCTCCTGTGTTATAACCCCAAATTTTGGGTACATTTGACGAGAAATGTAATTTCTCATGCTAAAGATATTTGAACAAATAATGAAATAATGTGTTTCAAATAAATAAATTTCTTTTACAATAGCCTTGATGATTGTATGGTGGGCTTTATTGGCTATTAGGCCCAAATAAAAAGGAAATTCAATTACTAAATGGATAATTGATTTTTTAAGAAAAGGAATATGTAGAAATCTCTAGAAGGCAAATCCAAAGAGGATTTCGTGCCTCTTGGGTTCCTTGGGTACCAAGGAGTCCAAGGTTCCAAAAAGAAAGCAATAAGAAAAGAAAAGATTCATTAAGTATTTCTTTATGAAGAAAGAAATTAGAAAATAATGATAAAATGTGGAAAATGTGTGGAAAGAGGCATAAATGAGATTTCTTGATGAAATTTCGTATCCATAAGGATTCCTAATGATAAAAAGAATATCAATGAGGAAAACAAAAGAGAAATAAAAGGAAATCCTCAAAAAGGAGATATTTTAATAAGAAATAAATACAATATGAGAAATTGACTTTTAAAAGAAGATAAAGGCAAACCAATGTGGGAATCCGTGCCTTGGGTTTTCTTGAGGTCCAAGGGACCCAAAATAATGAGATAATTGCAAAGTGGAAAGAGAAAATAGCAAATTTGCAAAATAAAAAAAAAGATAATGAGATACATTATTAATGAATTTGTGATATTGATAAAAAGAAAGTATTTTTCTATTAAATGAAAATAGAATTCGTGCCTTTGGAATAAAGGGCAAGTAAATAAAAGGAATTTCGAATTCCTAAATCATCCAAATAAGGAAGGATATTAGAAAAGTATAATGAAGAGAGAGAGAAGGGTAGTTGCTTCACAAACCAAGGAATATGTGTTTCCTTTCAAGTTTGGGACTTGAGTCCTCATAAGGCACGCCTTAGGGCTTCATACTCCACCCTATAAAAGGGGTAGACCCCTGGAGCGAGCTCTAGAGAATCCCAATGATTCTTCTCTCTCTTCCATCGTTTTCTTTACGTGTAAACCCTAGCAAAGGGAAGCTTTGCGACCCTGGCACAGAGAGAAGCCCAGGAGGGGTTGCGTTGGAGGTTGGAGGTGCTCCGAGGTCAGAACGTGACCAAGCCAACGTCGTCGTGGCCTGAACCGCCCACTGGAGCAGCCGCACGGCTGTTTTCGACATCTGCAACAGGAGGTTAGCGCAGCTATTCTCGGTCACCTTGGCCCCACCTTAGACCTTCACTGGCTGCGCCAAGGAGCGCCGAAGGTGGGGGAAGCTTTCCCGGAGGTCGACGGAGTCCAGGAGTGGAAGGAGGAGGGCCGCAAGCTGCGGCTAGGGCGGTTGCGGCAGCCGTTCTGAAGGTTGAAGACGATCAGGTTTGTTTGGACAGAAACGCCCCTCCGCGGGCTGAAGAAACAGCCCACTTACGCGGGGGCAAGATAGTAATTCCGTTATAATTCCAGTTTGGGCGCATGGAAGGAGACACGTGGCGGCTTGCTATTAGTTGTGGTAAGCATTTTATTGCAAAAATCATAACTCATGATTCGTAACTCGGATTAAAACAAGTTTTATATGAAAATTTATCCTCAGAACGAGAGGAACCCAAATAAATTATGTTTGAAGTCTGATTCTATTTGCAATCCGAAAATTAATGGAAATAATCATCTTTAATACCTTAAAGATTAAGGAACCCTAATCTAATATGATTAATGTGTTTAATAGGGTTTAATGGATCATGAGAGTTGATATTAACCTGTTAAATGCAAAAAGGTGCATTAAGATTGAAAAGGGTGATCTTCGTACGTAATTAGCTTAATTTGAAGATTATGTACATAAATATGCTGAAATATGAAAAGTACATAAAGCTATCATCTTTAATGATTTAATTAATGAAAAACCCTTAGATTTGATGATAGATGGTTTTAATGTTGATCAATGGATAATTTAAACCTATTGTTCATAAAAGTGAAAATAAGATCTAAAAAGATAATCTTTTTATATAATTGACTTAATTTAGGGTTTTGTGCATGAATATGCATTAATAAGCTTGAAAACCCTAATTTAGGTGAATATGAGTTTTAAATGTTTTAATTGTTCAAATCTGTAAATAAATAAGGATATGATGATCCTAAGTCAATTTTGGGTATAAAAGACTATTAAATGAATAGTTTGAGCAATTAGGATTTATGTAAATGGAAAAGAGTGCTATTAGGGTTTGTTAACCTAAAAGAGGTAAAGTTCGAGAAATTGATCTAAGAAACCCTAATGAGTATTAATGAATACCTAATGCGGATTAGAAACCCTAGAAAGTGAATCCAAGTCAATAAAGTAGATTCTTGATAAAGTGTGTAATAGAGTACATATTTTCAGGAACTATGTGATGATTGAATTACTTGCTTGGATCTGTTGATTGACTTGATTGTATACACATGAAGTATATGTTGAATAATCTGCATGACTCTTCAAATAAGGTATGTGGTTACGATTATGAATAACCGCTTTAGTTTCCCGATGGATTCCCGGGTGTTTAATCATATTGAATGCAACTAAACTGTTGGATGTTTATTTATTTCATGCCACTATAAAGTGACTATGATTATCACTATAAATGAGTATATATAACTGGCTAGATCCGGGTCCACCTCTGTTACTTTGAAAAGGCTAAAAAGGGGTAATCCTAGAGCAAGGTCTAGGTTACCGAGAGTTAGAAATTGGGCTACCTACGTGTAGTGCCATGCGACTCGTTAGTCTGCCATGAGTTAAGGAGTGGGCTACTTACGAGTAGTGCCATGTGACTCAACCCTAGAAACTGGTTCACCTATAGGTGGGACCATGAGGGGTTTAATGGGGATCTACATAAGGAATGTAGGATCCAGGTCCACTGCAGGGATAGTACAAAGGATAGGGTACTCGTGGATCGCGGATGTTATATTTAAAACGTAACCTTGATTGATTAATGATTAATTGAATGATTACATGGTTATCATAGTTGCAAGATTATTGTTTCTCCCACATACCAGCTACGGATGACCGACGTTTTGTTTGTCGGCGTTTTAGGTACAATGAAAAGAACAAACAGTAAAGTGGCACATGTGATACTAAATGAGAATTAAAGTGCAAAGGAGGATTAGATAGATTAGTATCGGTATGGATAGAAGAATAGAGATCCAAGTTTTCAAAAGGTATGTAAAGAAAAATTTTATTACCATTTTCAGTATAGTTTGTTAGAATTTAATAGTTGTTTATGGTTATAAGTCGAACCTTTGATCCGGGATTAATGGGTGCGGCTTCAACCTCTCGGTCTCCCTTAATTGGGGGTTATCGGGAGGTGGGGTCGTAACATTTGGTATCAGAGCGTAGGTTCCTCATTTAACCATTAATAATTATTAAATTTTACAAACTCCATAGAACCTAAGGGAGTTATTAGAGGAGTATCCGAAAGACGGAGGTGTCTAGAAAGGGATCACGACCGGGGGCTGGCAAGATTTTCCTCCGCACCGCTAGTCGGAATACGAGGACTCCCGGACCCGTGTGACCGCCTGGCCAAAGTCTTAGGGTATGAATCGAAATAAGATACCTTTAGGACTTCTCATCTTATTCATCCCTCTCATCACAAAATTCTGATAAGGACCTAAAGGATTAGGGTCTTCTTTCTTCTCCTCACCCTCTTGAGGTATGGGTAAGGTTAATAAGGTTTAAGAAATCCTCCACTAAATTAATGAAAAGCATGTAAATAAGATGTCATGGACATAAGCTTAATAGATTAAGCGCAAAATAAATAATAGATACATGCTTAGGCCGTATGACATAAGATGTCATGTCCTCAGAAGAGACCTGAGGCTAGACCTTCTTGTCAGGAGGATAAGTTAGTCTTGGAGATAGAAATCTCCATTGCAAGTAGAGACCTGGCACATCCTCTAAGGATGATGCTAACCCTAACCCTAAGTGAAGGTTAGAGAGAGATGAGTTGGACCAGGTGTTTGAAAGGATATGCCTTTGGGATGTCATATGATTCATGGGTGACCTAACACCTTTGGCAACCCAACCCTGGGAAGGGTCGTGCGTGTTAGGGTAAAGGATAACTCCTTAGATGATGAGGTTAGTGAAGGACCTTAGAAACCCTATGGGCTTGTGCAAGTAGGGTATAGCTGGCACCTAGGGCACGTCATAGTGCTGACGGTAGAATGAAACCCGGGATAAGGAATCATGATGGAGCATAAAGGGTTATGGATGATCTTGAGCAACCATAAGTTCAAACCTAGGCTTCACCCATGTGGAGCATGCCTTTGAGGTTGAACCTTCATAAAGAGAGGACCTCTAATGGTGAGGTTGGATGTAGGGTTAGCTCTAGAGAGAGCAGGAAACCCAGCAAGAAGGTTGGAAGCCTAAAACCCTAAACAATGGATGATAGTGGTTGCCTCATGATCGGTCCCTGAAAGTTGATGATACCTTGGTTGTCTTTAGAGGGACCGAACCCTTGAGAAAAGATGAAGCTTCTGGTACCTACGTGCCTATGGTAGAGATGTTTACCTTCCGAGGTAGGAAGAAGATGTTTTGTATACCCTGAAGTGGATTAGTATGAGGCCTTGTACCTTATGGTTTGTCCTTGAGGAAAATCCAACTCTAAGTGTTGCTTGAGTTGAAGGATGACAAGGAGGGTGTGTCATGCCTTTTCATGCTTGGTTTGTAGTTAAGAGATAGAGCATACTGTTTGGGTTCCTAGACCTAAGAGGGGAAGTGGTATACCTAAAGCTCATGATGAGAAGTTGAGTTCCTATAGAAGTGAGCATGATAAGAGAAACCCCTGAAGTTTAAGGTGTGTTTGATGAACCCCTCATAGCTAGGTTGATGATAAAGGGAAAGTTTGATCCTGATCCAACATCGAGCATGACCTAGCATGGTACAGTAAGTGATCTGCTTGTGCCTTAGTGGTTTGCTAGGGTTAAGTAGGCTCGGGTGACTTTAGAGATAGTTTTCCTCCCATCCTGGGAGAGGAACCCCTTTGGAAGGATGTATATCAGTTTTGTTGGTTCAAGGTAACCTAAAGAGGTCTCGTACGATCTTGAGAAGTTAAGAGAAAAGTACATGGTATGAGAATGAACCTGTAGACCCATAGATATCCATCTCTAATTGCATATGAATGTGTTACCATGGAGGTAACCAGTAAGGGGCGTGACCAAGGTAAGTAGGTTGCCATGATCCCGATGAAAGGATGAAGGCCAGCCCATGAATGCAGAAAGAGAGATGATGAAGACTTGGGTAAGGTTCTAAGTGAACATGTACTACGATGGAGAATCCTAAGTCTATCCTAGGGTCAGGTAGGGATAAGTCCGATGAAGGTAGGAGTTGTCTAATTCCCCAGTTGCACATGACCATAGGGTCGGGAGGTAACAGCTATCATTGTCTAAAGGCTATGGGTTAGGAGATTGATCACCTTCATGAACTCATGGGACCCAAAGGGAAGATGAGTAGGGCACTCTCTTGATGCATGAGGGAAGAGGGATGACCCCAAAAGAGTCGGTACCCTATGGACCTAGAGGAGTTGACTAAGGATATAAACCTCAGTAGGTTCAAGACTAGTTTGATATCATGATGGTTGTGATGAAGAGACATATGTGGCACGTTGCAACTTAGATTTAAAGGTGTACTGGCAAGGTGGGATGTACCATCTCTACTCTTGGAACAGGAAGAACTTTGTATTTGGACTGCAGCCAAATGCTTATTTCCTCTTGTTATGGGAGTGAGGGATAGGACATTATGCATGCCATACACCAAGGATAAGAGATGATGTAGGTTGAAGCGTTGCCACGAGAAATGGGATAGAGAAGATATCTACCCTGGTAAAGTGAATGATACATGGATGGTTTGTAAACCCTAAGAGGAATGAGGTAGTCACCTTATGAGGATGTTTCTAAAATGAGCTAAGTGGAGCTTACAAGTTATACCAGGTTGAGTTTGGTCACCATGATGATGAAATCAGAGGGTGTTCCTATGAAGATAAAAATATAGTTTGAGGTGACATGATAAGTGAAATACATGGAAGTGTAATGTTACCTAATACCTAAGGATGTGAAGTGGTAATGGATGCTCTGGTTGAGATACATCTGACTTGTTTGACCAGAAGCTAGAAAGGGTTTGTTAATATATCTTCACTTTGTACTTATTTCATATTTTATATTACTGCTGTACCTACATGTAAATTTCACTTTACTATAAATAGAGAAGAGAACCCTATTGGGTTGCTCACGTTGCATACGTGCAACAACACCACAGCCGCCTCTCCTTTTACATGGTATCAAGAGCAGGTTAGGCTTCCGCAGCCGCCGGCCCTCCCACCCAGCGCCGCCTCCCCCCTCCCCTCCTCTCTCTCCCTCCCGCCGCCCCTCTTCTTCAGCCGCCGGGCGCCGGCCACCTCTCCCGCCGCCGGCCGCCGCCGCAGCCAGCAGCAGCGGCTGCTGCTCTTGCCGCCGGCGTACGGCAGGGGCGCGGGCCTTCCGTGCGGCGCCGCTGATCCTCGGTGGCTCGTCTCATGCTACCGTAGATCCCGTCGCACCGCTCTACAGGCTCCGTCTACGTTTTCGGGCTCTTTTTCAGCCTTTTTCGGTTTCTTTTTCGGGCGCCGATCTTGCTGCTCGGGGATCTCCGGTTGATACAACGGCCTTCTAAAGTCCTACCCGGGGGTCTCGTCTCTTCCAGTGTGGCTTCCTAATCACATCTCCTTCATGTGTGATTAGGAACCTCTCGATTGAAGGCTGTCGATGCGTCAGTAACGCATCATCTTTCCAGTTTCTGACGTGACGTGTATCTCTCCGTCACGGGACGTGTATCTATCCGTCCACTCAGCCTTCTGCGTGACGTGTATCACTCCGTCACCCCTATCCCTGTTACATCATGGAGAACAAGACCTATTATGAGGTCTCGCCTATCCCTATCCAGCTCAATGGGAAGAACTTTCTGCTTTGGATGAATGCGGTTCATACGGTCTTGGAATCGAGGGACCGCGCCAAGTTTGTTGATTCTGCGCCTCTCACGAGCACTGACAAAGACTATGCCGAGTGGAAACGTCTTGACAGCCTTGTGAAGACTTGGCTATGGGGTAGCATGGAACCGTCTATTGCTTCGAGGTTCATGTTCTACTCCACTGCTAAGGAGATTTGGGATGCTGTTAAGCAGCACTATGCTCAGGAGAAAAATGCTCTTCGCCAGTTTATGATCTATGATCGTCTGTTTGCAGAGAAACAGGGTGATCGATCCCTTGAGGAGTATTTTGGTGTGATTCAGTCTATTTCCCAGGAGTTGAGCTACTATCATCCCGTGAAGGTTGCTGAGCAGATTAAAGACAGAGATGATCTTGTCACTGCCAAATTCCTCTCCGGCCTTAGCTCCTCTTTTGGTTCAGCACGCAGTGTGATTCTTGCTTCTGACAGATTACCGAGCCTTGCGGAGGCCTTCTCTAGGATTCAACAGTCCACCTTTGAATCTGTTGATCCTTCTCCGGTTGTTCCTTCTGGAGATTCTCATGCCTCCATTGCTGCAGCAGTTCGCGGAGGACGACCTGCATCTACTACAGCTGACAGACCTGGCTTTGGCAGAGGACGTGGGTCTCGTCCTCGATGTACTTTCTGTGAAAGACCGGGGCACACTGTTGACAAATGCTGGAAGAAACATGGGCGACCTGCCGCCCCACCTGTTGGAGCTGCCAACTGTGCTACTTCTGACTCTACACCTGCGAGCTCGACTTCCTCTGGCATTACACTTACTCAGGAGGAGTATGACCGGTTTATTCAGGCTACTCAACATTGGAGTGTGGGCGCCTCATCTGCTTCTTCAGCGCATCTTGCCTCTACCGCGGGTAATCAGGCTACATCCTTTATGGCTTCTGGATCCGCAACTCCCTGGGTGGTTGACTCTGGTGCCTCCCAGCACATGACTGGTATGAGGCGACTGCTCCGCACTTTTGACTCATATATTCCTCACCCATCTGTTACCTTGGCAGATGGTTCTGTGAGGAAGGTGGTGGCTAGTGGTTCTGTGTCCCTTACTCCAGATATTGATTTGCAATCTGTTCATTTTGTGCCTGAATTTCCTTTCAATTTACTTTCTGTTGCAAAGTTGATTGACACTATGAACTGCACAGTAACATTTGGGCCTTCTTGCTTTGTCTTACAGGATCTCAAGAGTTTGAAGATGATTGGTGGGGGGCCTAGGAAAGGTGATCTCTACCTCTTTCCTGGTGATTATCTACCTCGTCCTCCACCTCCTGCTCCAGTTTCCTCCGCCATGCTGAGTGGTTCCCCCTTGCTATGGCATTGCAGATATGGCCATCCATCCTTAGACAGCTTGAAGAAATTGGAACCCGATCTTGCTCATGTGTCTTCTTTAGAGTGTCAGTCCTGTCAGTTGGGCAAACATCATCGGTTGTCCTATCCTGTCCGTGTCAATAATCGGGCTTCTAGCCCGTTTGAGTTGGTTCACAGTGATGTATGGGGTCCTGTTAAAAACCAAAGTTATAATGGTTTTAGTTATTTCATTTCTTTTGTTGATGATTACTCTCGCATGACATGGATTTATCTGTTGAAAAGTCGGGAGTCTGTGCTTTCCATTATCAAACATTTTCATAAACAAATTCAAGTTCAATTTAACTGCAATATCAAAATTTTTCAATCTGATAATGCTCTTGAGTATGTTCAGAAAGCAATGAATGAGTTTTGCAGTTTGGTTGGTATGATTCATCACACTTCTTGTCCTCATACTCCTATGCAGAATGGTGTTGCTGAACGTAAAAATCGCCATCTTTTGGATATCACTAGGTCCATCATGTTTGCATCCAATGTGCCTAAACGTTTCTGGTCTGAGGCTCTTCTCACTGCCTGTTTTTTGATTAATCGGCAGCCCTCTTCTGTTTTGAATGGGCGCACTCCTTTTTCTGTTTTACGCCCTATGGACACACCGTTTCATGTTCCGCTTCGGGTTTTTGGTTGTACATCCTTTGTTCATAATTTTGATCCCAAACAAGACAAACTCTCTCCTCGGTCCTTGAAAACCTTGTTTCTTGGTTACTCTGGTACGAGTAAAGGTTACAAGTGTTATTGCCCCAGTTTGCGTCGTATGTTTGTCTCTAAGGATGTCACCTTTCATGAAACCAGCCCGTATTTTGCACATGCTATGAGCAAGGGGGAGCAATTGAGTGAGGGAGTGCCACCCGCAATTCCAAGTGAGGGAGTGCCACCTATCATTGTTGAAGACATATCGCCTGATCCACCTACCATTCAACCCTATAACCAAGTTTATCATAGGCGAGGTAGATCGGATCCTGATGAGGTAGCGGCACAAGTCCATGAGCCTCCTTCCCCATCTTCTACTCAAGAGATTCCTGCAGCGGCTTCTGATCTTGATCTTCCTATTGCTGTCCGGAAAGGTATACGATCATGTACTATTCGCCATCCCATTTCCAATGTATGTTGTTTGTCGCACTTATCTACACAGGCTCGTGCATTTGCTGTTGGGATGGATTCTGTTCAAATACCAAGGAACCACTTAGAGGCTATGAAGGACAGTGGCTGGATGCAGGCCATGCAGGTTGAAATTTCTGCTCTGGTTGATAATGACACATGGGATCTGGTTTCCTTACCTGCGGGCAAGAAAGTTGTGGGCTGCAGATGGGTCTTCACAGTCAAACACAATCCTGATGGTTCGATTGAGCGGTTGAAGGCCAGATTGGTAGCCAAGGGCTACACACAGACATATGGAGTGGACTTCTTTGAGACTTTTTCTCCGGTTGCTCGTCTCAATTCTGTACGGATCCTTATCTCTCTGGCTACTACTTTTGATTGGCCTCTTTTCCAGCTGGATGTCAAGAACGCCTTTCTTCACGGGGTTCTTCAGGAAGAGGTGTATATGGAGCAACCACCAGGTTTTGTTGCTCAGGGGGAGTGTCAGCAGGTTTGCAAATTGAAGAAGGCTATCTATGGTTTAAAACAATCTCCTCGGGCTTGGTTTGACAGGTTCAGTGCTGTTGTCTTACAGATGGGCTTCTCTCGTTCTATGACTGATCACTCTCTATTTTATTCAAATTCTTCTGGTGGGTCCATAATTATTGCTGTCTATGTTGATGATATTGTGATTACTGGCAGTGATTCTACAGGCATATCACGTGTGAAAGAAGGACTACAACATCATTTTCACACAAAGGACCTTGGGAAACTGAGATATTTTCTAGGGATTGAGGTGCTTAGATCCCATGCAGGTATCAATCTCTCCCAGAGAAAGTATGTGCTTGACTTACTACAGGAAACGGGTATGACTGATTCTAAGCCTGTATCCACTCCTATGGATTATCACATCAAGGAGGTGGAAGATGATATTGCATATTCAGATCCAGGTCACTACAGGAGAATAGTTGGGAAGCTGATTTACCTAACTGTCACAAGACCTGATATTTCTTTTGCTGTTGGAGTAGTAAGTCAACACATGTGTACACCACGACAGTCACATTGGACAGCTGTATGCAGGATTCTGAGATATCTGAAAAGTGCTCCTGGAAAGGGGATCACTTATTATAAACCCAAGAGTCCTCTATCTTCCTTGACTCTTACAGGTTATGCAGATGCAGATTGGGCTGGTAATCAAGTTGATAGACGATCTACATCTGGCTACTGCACCTTTCTTGGTGATCATCTGATTACTTGGAAGAGCAAGAAACAACAAGTGGTGGCACGATCTAGTACTGAGGCTGAGTATCGTGCTATGGCACATGCATGTTGTGAATTACAATGGGTCAAATCTGTCTTATCTGAGTTGAAGATTTTGATTCAAACTCCCATGATTCTCAAGTGTGACAATCAATCTGCTATACATATTGCCAGGAATCCTGTTTTTCATGAGCGCACAAAGCATATAGAGGTTGACTGTCATTTCATCAGAGATCAGATAAAGAATGGCAATGTGGTGACGCCATATGTTAAGTCTGAAGATCAACTTGCTGATATCTTGACAAAGCCATTAGGTCCAGCAGTGTTCCAGAATTTATGCGGCAAGCTGGGCATCCACAATGTGTACACTCCAGCTTGAGGGGGAGTGTTAATATATCTTCACTTTGTACTTATTTCATATTTTATATTACTGCTGTACCTACATGTAAATTTCACTTTACTATAAATAGAGAAGAGAACCCTATTGGGTTGCTCACGTTGCATACGTGCAACAACACCACAGCCGCCTCTCCTTTTACAGGGTTGATTGGCTAACCTTAAGTTCGAAAAGGAGAAGTGTTTGGATAACACTTAGATGTAACAAGATACATTGAAAAGATATGGTTGTTTGGTTAGCCAGTCTAGTCCTGGATGCAATGAAAGGATGGTGGTAGAACCTCAGATGCACTTCTTTGGAAAAGAAGGTGACGAAACCCAGACTAGAGTGGTTTAGGGTTTCAGAGATATCGATCTTGAAGAATCATGACATACAGGAAATCATGATTGAAGATCACCATATACCGGGGTAAATGGCAATAGCACTTTGGATGCTTAAGATGAGGTTGCATGTGGATTATGTCCATGCAAGCCAGGAGTAAAGGACGAATCCCAGTAACCCAGTGTATCGATATGGAGGACAAAAGAATCCCTGAGAGGGAATGAGAGCTCAACGGATGTTGTGTCTTCCCTGGATCGAGGAAGGTCGAGATACAATATGGGTTATGGTAGATCGCCTTACCTAGATGACATAAGAAAGAAAGAGTTCTGTCAAGAGACAGATCTAGTTGAACTACTCATGAAAGAGATGGCTCAACTACACCATGAAGCAAGTTCAAAGGTTCTTGAGTTTGACCTAAAGGTTCACTTCCATAAAGTGGAAGTAGGTACATGAAGAACTCAATGTTAGAATAGTTTATCACCCCTATCTAATGGTTAATATGATTCAGACTAAAGGGTCTGATGAGAGCACGTGTGCTCGTTCAGGGTGATATCTAGAGACAGTTCTTGTCCTATGTGACAATGACCACCATAGCCAGTATCGGGTTATAAAGAAGCTCTGTAAGGGAGGTTGTGTCGGTCACCACTTCAGTAAGGTGATGTTGGTGAAAAGGGCCACGTGATGGTTAGAAAAGGACCACATGATGGTTAGAAAAGGGACCCCAGTGCGTGTAGATGAAGTCACTTTAATCATGCAATGGCTGAAAGGAGCCTAAAGACGACGAGGGTCGTGAGCAGATGCAAAGTAGATTAACATGCAGTGCACTGTGGGAAAATATAATGTGAGAATCCGACCCCTCTGAGCTGCAGCTGAGAAAGCTGAGTCCCCGATACATGGGTCCATAAGAGATGGATGGGTGGAGATGGTTAGGTTTTGACCATACCCCTCAGGATAGAGTTATGTGAGATATGTTCCATGTGTCCAATTTAGAGCACTATGTGAGGTATCCCGACCATGTGCTGAGCAATGAACCTAGTGAGCCCCAAGGGAGGCTGACATGGCCTGAGTCACCTGTGTAGTTTATAGACGCCAGGATGAAAGAACTCAGAGAAAAGAATATGTGATGGTACAGGTTCTTTGGATGCGCCATGGGTACGGTAAAGCCACATAGGGGCCAATGATGGACATGGGAAAGTCTTAACCTAAAATGTTTGTTTGCTTGATAGAATTTTGAGGACAAAATTCCTATAAGAGGGGAAGGATGTTATAACCCCAAATTTTGGGTACATTTGACGAGAAATGTAATTTCTCATGTGCTAAAGATATTTGAACAAATAATGAAATAATGTGTTTCAAATAAATAAATTTCTTTTACAATAGCCTTGATGATTGTATGGTGGGCTTTATTGGCTATTAGGCCCAAATAAAAAGGAAATTCAATTACTAAATGGATAATTGAATTTTTAAGAAAAGGAATATGTAGAAATCTCTAGAAGGCAAATCCAAAGAGGATTTCGTGCCTCTTGGGTTCCTTGGGTACCAAGGAGTCCAAGGTTCCAAAAAGAAAGCAATAAGAAAAGAAAAGATTCATTAAGTATTTCTTTATGAAGAAAGAAATTAGAAAATAATGATAAAATGTGGAAAATGTGTGGAAAGAGGCATAAATGAGATTTCTTGGTGAAATTTTGTATCCATAAGGATTCCTAATGATAAAAAGAATATCAATGAGGAAAACAAAAGAGAAATAAAAGGAAATCCTCAAAAAGGAGATATTTTAATAAGAAATAAATACAATATGAGAAATTGACTTTTAAAAGAAGATAAAGGCAAACCAATGTGGGAATCCGTGCCTTGGGTTTTCTTGAGGTCCAAGGGACCCAAAATAATGAGATAATTGCAGTGGAAAGAGAAAATAGCAAATTTGCAAAATAAAATAAAAAAAGATAATGAGATACATTATTAATGAATTTGTGATATTGATAAAAAGAAAGTATTTTTCTATTAAATGAAAATAGAATTCGTGCCTTTGGAATAAAGGGCAAGTAAATAAAAGGAATTTCGAATTCCTAAAGCATCCAAATAAGGAAGGATATTAGAAAAGTATAATGAAGAGAGAGAGAAGGGTAGTTGCTTCACAAACCAAGGAATATGTGTTTCCTTTCAAGTTTGGGACTTGAGTCCTCATAAGGCACGCCTTAGGGCTTCATACTCCACCCTATAAAAGGGGTAGACCCCTGGAGCGAGCTCTAGAGAATCCCAATGATTCTTCTCTCTCTTCCATCGTTTTCTTTACGTGTAAACCCTAGCAAAGGGAAGCTTTGCGACCCTGGCACAGAGAGAAGCCCAGGAGGGGTTGCGTTGGAGGCTGGAGGTGCTCCGAGGTCAGAACGTGACCAAGCCAACGTCGTCGTGGCCTAAACCGCCCACTGGAGCAGCCGCACGGCTGTTTTCGACATCTGCAACAGGAGGCTAGCGCAGCTATTCTCGGTCACCTTGGCCCCACCTTAGACCTTCACTGGCTGCGCCAAGGAGCGCCGAAGGTGGGGGAAGCTTTCCCGGAGGTCGACGGAGTCCAGGAGTGGAAGGAGGAGGGCCGCAAGCTGCGGCTAGGGCGGTTGCGGCAGCCGTTCTGAAGGTTGAAGACGATCAGGTTTGTTTGGACAGAAACGCCCCTTCGCGGGCTGAAGAAACAGCCCACTTACGCGGGGACAAGATAGTAATTCCGTTATAATTCCAGTTTGGGCGCATGGAAGGAGACACGTGGCGGCTTGCTATTAGCTGTGGTAAGCATTTTATTGCAAAAATCATAACTCATGATTCGTAACTCGGATTAAAACAAGTTTTATATGAAAATTTATCCTCAGAACGAGAGGAACCCAAATAAATTATGTTTGAAGTCTGATTCTATTTGCAATCCGAAAATTAATGGAAGTAATCATCTTTAATACTTTAAAGATTAAGGAACCCTAATCTAATATGATTAATGTGTTTAATAGGGTTTAATGGATCATGA
Organism: Alisma plantago-aquatica; assembly: GCA_963693085.1. Lineage (NCBI taxonomy): Eukaryota > Viridiplantae > Streptophyta > Magnoliopsida > Alismatales > Alismataceae > Alisma > Alisma plantago-aquatica. Next base: position 268,819,070 of record OY856410.1, read on the forward strand.
GAGTTGATATTAACCTGTTAAATGCAAAAAGGTGCATTAAGATTGAAAAGGGTGATCTTTGTACGTAATTAGCTTAATTTGAAGATTATGTACATAAATATGCTGAAATATGAAAAGTACATAAAGCTATCATCTTTAATGATTTAATTAATGAAAAACCCTTAGATTTGATGATAGATGGTTTTAATGTTGATCAATGGATAATTTAAACCTATTGTTCATAAAAGTGAAAATAAGATCTAAAAAGATAATCTTTTTATATAATTGACTTAATTTAGGGTTTTGTGCATGAATATGCATTAACAAGCTTGAAAACCCTAATTTAGGTGAATATGAGTTTTAAATGTTTTAATTGTTCAAATCTGTAAATAAATAAGGATATGATGATCCTAAGTCAATTTTGGGTATAAAAGACTATTAAATGAATAGTTTGAGCAATTAGGATTTATGTAAATGGAAAAGAGTGCTATTAGGGTTTGTTAACCTAAAAGAGGTAAAGTTCGAGAAATTGATCTAAGAAACCCTAATGAGTATTAATGAATACCTAATGCGGATTAGAAACCCTAGAAAGTGAATCCAAGTCAATAAATTAGATTCTTGATAAAGTGTGTAATAAATAGAGTACATATTTATTTCAGGAACTATGTGATGATTGAATTACTTGCTTGGATCTGTTGATTGACTTGATTGTATACACATGAAGTATATGTTGAATAATCTGCATGACTCTTCAAATAAGGTATGTGGTTACGATCATGAATAACCGCTTTAGTTTCCCGATGGATTCCCGGGTGTTTAATCGTATTGAATGCAACTAAACTGTTAGATGTTTATGTATTTCATGCCACTATAAAGTGACTATGATTATCACTATAAATGAGTATATATAACTGGCTAGATCCGGGTCCACCTCTGTTACTTTGAAAAGGCTAAAAAGGGGTAATCCTAGAGCAAGGTCTAGGTTACCGAGAGTTAGAAATTGGGCTACCTACGTGTAGTGCCATGCGACTCGTTAGTCTGCCATGAGTTAAGGAGTGGGCTACTTACGAGTAGGGACATGTGACTCAACCCTAGAAACTGGTTCACCTATAGGTGGGACCATGAGGGGTTTAATGGGGATCTACATAAGGAAGGTAGGAACCAGGTCCACTGCAGGGATAGTACAGAGGATAGGGTACTCGTGGATCGCGGATGTTATATTTAAAACGTAACCTTGATTGATTAATGATTAATTGAATGATTACATGGTTATCATAGTTGCAAGATTATTGTTTCTCCCACATACCAGCTACGGCTGACCGACGTTTTGTTTGTCGGCGTTTTAGGTACAATGAAAATAACAAACAGTAAAGTGGCACATGTGATACTAAATGAGAATTAAAGTGCAAAGGAGGATTAGATAGATTAGTATCGGTATGGATAGAAGAATAGAGATCCAAGTTTTCAAAAGGTATGTAAAGAAAAAATTTATTACCATTTTCAGTATAGTCTGTTAGAATTTAATAGTTGTTTATGGTTATATGTCGAACCTTTGATCCGGGATTAATGGGTGCGGCTTCAACCTCTCGGTCTCCCTTAATTGGGGGTTATCGGGAGGTGGGGTCGTAACATCCTGGGTTTGTTGCTCAGGGGGAGTCTCACAAAGTATGCAGGCTTAAGAAGTCTATCTATGGGCTCAAGCAGAGTCCTCGTGCCTAGTTTGATAAGTTGAGCAGGATCATGATTGATTTTGGCTTTCTGAGGTCACAAGTTGACCATTCTGTATTCACAAAAAAGACTTTTGTTGGTATTACTGTTCTGATTGTATATGTTGATGACATTATTATTTCTAGCAGTGACACTCTTGGTATTCAGGCTACCAAAGATCATTTGGGCAAGCATTTTGCTACCAAAGATCTAGGCAGACTTCGGTACTTTCTTGGCATAGAAGTCTCTAGAAACTCTAATGCCTTGGTTCTTTCGTAGAGAAAGTATGTTCTTGATATTCTGCAGGAGATTGGTATGCTTGGAGCGAGACCTGGGGGCACTCCTCTTGATCCCAATGTTAGTTGGGATGATGATTCCTCTGCTATGTTTACTGATCATAAAAAATTCAAGCGGTTGATTGGTAAATTGATCTATTTGACTGTTACTCGTCCTGATATTGCTACTGCAGTAGGTCTTCTTAGCAGGTACCTCGACAAACCCAAACAGTGCCACTGGGATGCTGCATGTCAAGTTTTGAGATACTTAAAAAAGTCGCCTGGCAAGGGACTTCATTATAAAAAGAATGGGCACTGTGTTCTTGAAGGGTATTCTGATTCTGATTATGCAGGCAGCAAAGTTGATAGAAAATCTACTTCTGGTTACTGTACCTTTGTAGGAGGCAATCTTGTCACCTGGAGAAGCAAGAAACAAAATGTCGTGGCCAGATCTAGTGCTGAAGCTGAGTACAGGGCCATGGCCCATACTGCTTGTGAGTTCATGTGGGTGCGTTCTCTCCTGAAAGAGTTTGGGATTGAGTCTTCGTCAGCCATTCCTATGCATTGTGATAACAGAGCTGCCATCTTCATTGCAAATAATCCTGTCTATCATGAGCGCACCAAACACATTGAAGTTGACTGTCACTTCATCAGAGAATCTATTCTTGCTGGCAAGATATGCACTCCATTCACAAGATCTGAAGATCAAGTTGTTGATATCTTCACCAAGCTCTTGGCAAAGAAACAGTTATGCATGCTGTTGGACAAGTTGGGCATGATTGACATCTATGCTCCAACTTGAGGGGGAGTGTTACATTATATATTTCCTGTTTTACATAGCCTGTTATTTGTTTTGTTATTTTCCTTTATATATGGACCTCTCTGTAAATCTCTCAGTATTATATATATGAGGGTGCACACATTGTGCAACCCTGAGCTTTCTGGAATTCCTGACTCTATCACACAATACATGTTTGATGTTGTTAGGATTATGCAGCATCGTTCATGAGTGCATTAATCAACACCATAAGAGTGATGGGCAGGTATCTTCCCATGGAGAAAAAAGAGCCCAAACCATGGATTAGTGAGATAGAGAAAAAGAAGATACAACTAGTAGTAAAGACAATTGAGAATGGTTACATCTCCCAGTTCTGGAATTATCTAATGAGGGGGGAAGAAAATGTGGCCAAGTAGTGCCCACATCATACGAGGAAACTCAAAAGGCAAAGATGAGTCTTAAAGAAAAAGGGATAGATGAAATAATTGTAGATGAAAAGTTTGAACTATTACATAGTAGGGGGGCAGCATTTAGATATAGATTTGATACAGAAACACAGCAGTAATTAAATATGGTTAGATCCAGAGCTTAAAATGTCCGATTTTGAAGCCGTTTCCAATAGTCTAGAAACAGAAATTTTGACGGAAATTTTGACAAATACTTTCATGTCGACACTGTTTTGACACACGATTTTGACAACCAAATATAGGAACAAAGTCACAGACATAAATACACTTAACTGTGTGATTATATTATATATTGATTTTGGGTAAGGGGGCTCCTAGATGTGTGAGTGAAAAGATACATAATTGTTTTGATGGGGATTTTGATTATACAATCTGCGCATATATATTCTTTTGCAATAATGTATTATTGTATTTTACATCTTGTGAGCATGTAAATAATCCATTATAGTTCTCATTTTTTCAGATTTTTCCCATTGACATTACATACATAAATCTTTCACAAAAGGTACGTGAATTTCTAGATTGGGCACCTGCCGAAAACAAAATTTCAAGCAAATTTTGTCATTTAAATTGAAATAGTAAACCGTGGGTGTCTAGGTCATCATGGTATGAAAATGACGCGGGGGGGGGTGTTAATCTCATAAGTGTACAAATGCAAGAGTCAAGGGCAGACCACATGAGCCATGAGGTATACTTCTTCCAAGTTAAAGTTTCATACACAGTTGATGAAGCATAAAGCCTTGGCAGGTCTTTAGTAGAATGACAGACAGGACAAGCAGTTGGAAGTTTTTTTGCTAAGTCGCATTGCTTTCAATGTCACATAGGGTCCCTACATGCAAAAAATGATATTGTAGTTGCAAAGTAATGACAAAGATAGGACAAGCAGTTGGAAATTTTTTTGCTAAGTCGCATTGCTTTCAATGTCACATAGGACCCTACCTAAGAAGCACGGATACGGATACGTATCGGATACGGGTACGCGGATACGGCAATTTTTGAAAATATAGGATACGGGTACGTCATGGATACGACAATTTTTTAATACGGGTACGTCATGGATACGACAATTTTTTAATATTTATTTTAATATTTTTAAAAATAACCAATATATTTATTTTAAAAATAGATGAAGATAATCAAATTTCATTCAAAAATCACAATATTTCTAAAGAAAATGGAAACCAATACTATAATATCAAACAATGATTTAAAAAGGGGTCTTTCATTCATATTAATGTGAGACAAGTTACAAAAAGACACGATAATATCATATTCTAAACCTTTCACATTTCATGTATCATGTAATGTTTTGTAAAGTGAGTTGTGTCATCTGTGATACCAAACTATCTTCTCTCATGTATAGCTAGCTACTATGAAGCACGGATATAGATACAGAAATGCATACGGGTACGGGTGCGGTACGCCGGTACGTGGATACGACAATTTTTGAAAATATAAGGTACGGGTACAAAATGGATACAACAATTTTTTTTTAAGTTTATTTTGAAATTTTAACAGAAAACACCAATTTCATTCTCAAATCACAATACAACAGGGGGAGTCTAGAGTTGGAAGTCACATGGTTTTGGGATTTTGAGGGATCATGTGAGTGGGGTACTCTCTTGGCTGCTAAATGGGTTGGTTGTATCATGGCTGCATTGAGGTCATTTCCTGCTAATAAAAAAAGGAATACAACTTAAGAAGTATTCGGTATGTATTAGAGAATATCTAGGGAGTATTAGTATCAAATATGTATTCAATACTGGTAGGGTACCTATTTTGGAGTATCGGTGCTTCATAGGGGGAGACATAAGGATGGGGATGCAATGATTATCTTTAAAGGAGATGAAATAGATATTGTCTAGATAGAAATCCAGAATAAATCACAATGGATTTAGTCACCAAAACAAGAGGCATGTTAACCCAACGATACTAAATTGAAGCTTTCATAGAATATGGATGACATCGACGTGCATAAAACTTGCACCTTAGCAGGGAAAGCATCCGGAAGTACCATGTAAAGGTGAATGAATTGGTTTGCAATAAATAACAAACAAAAATCCAGATTACATATTGAAGTTCTTTAAAAAGTGAAATCCCAAAAAACATAGGAGGTAGAAACAATAAAGAGAAGGAAGATTGGCATTTAGCAAGAGGAATGGTGACTAACCTTGAACTACTTCGAGGAAGCAACTATAACAGCCTTGCTGCAAGCTACTACTTAGCGGAGAGGGTTGAGACATGAGCTGGTGTCAAATGCTAATCAAGCAATGTCATGCCCAGATTTTTTTTCTAGTTTTTACTGACTGGATACGGCCTGGATACGGCAGGATACGGATTAGGAGTATCCGATACGTATCCAGGAGTATCCACGGAGTATTGGTATCCAATACGTATCATATACGGGTACGGCACCTGTTTTGGAGTATCCGTGCTTCATAGGACCCTACATGCAAAATATGATATTGTAGTTGCAAAGTATGGGGAGCAGTGCAGTCTCCAACGCCATATGAGTTGATGTAGATATATCAGTCTTTCGAGAAAGAAGAGCTTAAAGCAAGGATTAACTGGTGGAGATAAAATGGCACTTATATGGTAAACCCTCATCTGTGTGTGGAAGGGGGGGCGTAAAAATGGCACCAAGAGAGTTTTAAGGCATAAAAATTGTAAGGCCTAGTTTGGCCGCGGACTTCTTGACTACTAGCGTTTAGTATAGTAATTCCGGTCAGCAAGCAGAACTCGCAACTACCGCCCCTTTATTGTTGTAACGGTGACAGCGTCCTTTCCTAGTTACGCCGGAGTCGACGGTATTGAGAATGTCACCATCGTGCCCCCATAATGTCTTTCTTCACGCCAGTAGACACGCTAATCTGCTAGCCGTGTACAGCTAACCTCTTTCACCACCTTACAAAATAGTAACACCATCTATCCGAATACCAGAATTTACAAAGTCGGCGGCCAAACTAGGCCTAAATATTTATCCATTGTGATTGCAGAGGCCATTAAGAAGGTTGGAAAGGAGCATATGGTCCGACTTTAGCATTAAGGAGGTTAATCTGAAAAACAAACAAAGAAGTTACAAATCCAAATGCAACTTTTATGGACGAATTTTTCATTTTACAATTGATGCTTGAATTTCAACAAAGGAGCTTTTCAAATATGTAATAATTGTTAGAGAACAGGAGGAATAGAAGTAGTTTATGCAAAGTAGCAAATAAGGTAGGATTGCCAGTAATGTGGGAGGTCGCACCAGAGTCGATCACCTAAGTGTTTTTACCAGACTGGGTTAGGAGAGCAGTAATGCCATCAGTGGAAGTCTCCGTAGATGAAGCCAAACGTGCTTGAAGCAGTTTCTCAAATTCCGATCTGATCCAATCGGCAGATGGAGCAGAAGAGGAGGCAGTAGTGTCAGGTTGCTCAGACGTGACTTGATTTGCCCATGCAGGTTTCCCATGTTTGATCCAGCAACAGTCTTCATTATGATTAGTCCGTTTGCAGAAGTTGCAATAGCGTTGTTCAGTAGCATCAGCAGTAGAGGAGGACCCCGTCCTTGACCAGTAGAGGATCGTCCACGACCGCGTCCTCGACTGCGGCCACGCCCACGAAAGGAGTCACCAGTCCGAACAGCGAGGGATGTCCCGTCAGAGACATCAGGAAGTGCTTGAGAGACAGATGGAAGACATTGCACACGCTTTAGAACATCGCGGAGAGTAGGAAGAGGATCACTAAAAAGGATTTGATCGACTACCCCCGCAAAGGACGACGGCATGCCAGCAAGAAACTGAACTAATTGTAACTCATTGTGTTGTCGTTGGATCTCAGTAATATCTGATGATAGGGGGTGATAGACCTCGAACTCATCCCAGAGCGCAGAGCATTGATTATAGTAGTCCTCCACAGAATCAGTGGTCGAGTACTCCAGTTTGACCAAGTTTTTGAAGATCTCGAACACCTTCTACGGATTCTGCTAGTGAGAATACATGTGGGAAAGTTGATCCCACATCTCCTTGGTCATCTTCAGGCGGAGCAAAGACTGGCTGATTTTGGGCTGTGCACTATTGACCAGCCCGGTCATGACGCCATAATCTTCTTTAGACCAAAGATCATATGTCTGTTTCGTCTTGTCATCAGCATCTGTAGCAGGAATCGTTGGACCTTTGGTAGACAGATGCGAGAAGCGTCCTTGAGCCTTGACGTAGAGTTCAAAGGAGGCTACCCATAAGTGATAGTTGGAGCCATCCAGTTTGACAGTGGTGAAGCACAGGTTGCGGGGAACGTCTGAGGTCGCCATAACGACAGCAGGCAGCAGTAGCAAGCAGAAGGTTGACGTAGCAGTCAATAGAGGCAGACAGCAGCAGAAGCCCAATACATGGGCAGATCTATAGATAGAAGATAGGAGATCCAAGCATCGGATCTCAGGAACCCTCGTACGGGTAGCAAGGAATATAAAAGAACCTACGCCAACATGGAGGAAAAATCACTCCACCATGAGGCGTAGGCAGGCAGAGAGCAAAACTGATTTTACGTCTTCAACGTGCCAGAACTGGAAAGTGTCTGAAGTTGTCCGGAGACCAACAGGAAGAAGATGGGTGGATGGGGTGATCAACGGGATGGAATAGGAATAAGGGATGAAGGAGATGGTGGAGACGGAGAGTTAGGAAGGCGGTGGTGGGTTGTGGAGAAGAGGGTGGCAGGTGGGAATATGGGTGGCGGCGGCGGCAGAAAAGGGAGGCAGGAGGGGGGGTGGCGGGCTGGTAGTAGAGAGGAGAGGTGGTGGCGGCGGTTTGTGGTGGAGTAGGGATAGCGGGGAGAGGGATGGTGGGGTAGAGGGTGTTGGCGGTGGCAGCAGGGGAAGAGGGGAGGGCTGGCGGCAGCAGTGGGGGGGGCGACGGCAGCAAAGGAGAAAAGGAAAAAAGAAAAAAAGGAAGGGGGTGACGGCTAGGGTTAAGGAGGGAGGGGTTTACGGAGGATCGGCAGGCTTTAATACCATCTAGAATAGGGTAAAGGTTATTTCTTATTGAGTGAATAAAATGAGTACATGACCCTCTCTTTTATAAGATAAGAGAGTGAGACAGAGCAGAGCTAGGCAATATGGGATAAAAGTACAAGAGGCTTACAAAGAGAAAAGCCAAAAATACGCTAAGTAAAAAACAGCACAACACAGTAAAATATATATACTAATAATAAGTATACCCCAAACCATGTCAAATACCTTGTCTGAAAGTACGACATTCAGGTAACTTGCTTACTTGAACCCAGGTGCAATGGCGCATGAGCGTTAGGCATCATCAAGAAGCTCGGCTTCACCCAATCTCACAGAGTGGAAGCAGTGGGGTTCTCGGGGGGTATTTGGGTCCTCTGGAGACAGCAAGCCACTATTGAAATCCTTCTTCCCCATAAACAATTTGTGCACTGCAACATCGATGGTTCGTTCTATACCTTCGTGTACGCCATCACCACCAGGAGTGGAAGGCGGCTCCTTTATAGTCAGCTTCTCACCATTGCCTCTACCACCATGCAGCCTTGGATAGTGGTAGGGGACTTTAACGTTGTCATGTACCCGTCTGAGAAATTCGGAAACGCCATCTTCGACAGTGCAAACAGCAAGAACTACACAGAGGCAGCGGATGCATGCTTCCTATATGATCTGGGTGCGAGCGGGGCTCGTACCGCTTTCAGAAGGGGTCTTCTTCATGAACGTCTTGATAGGGCTCTTGGCAACCAGTCATGGATTGATCGGGCTACCTCTAGCTCCGTCCATGTCCTACAACGCAACCATTCAGATCATGCGCCTATCCTGACAATGGACTCAGTCTTGGTAGTCCAAATGCCCCGTCGACCTCGTACCTCTGCCAGATGGGAATGGACCCCGGGTTTCAAATCCTTCCTACATGATAACTGGTCCTGGGACGCACCGCTACAAGAAGCGGCTTCCATCTTCCTGGGGAAAGCCACGCCTTGGGATTTGTCGAATAGGAAAGCAGAAAGAAGGGACAAAGATCGCATCTCCAATAAAATTAAATGGAACCAAATGCAACTATCTCTATCATTTGATCAAGAGATTGCTCGTAACACAATTGATTTGCAAAGACAATTCCACTCCATCCTGCGTCGAGAGGAGATGGAGTGGCAGCAAAAAGCTCACTGTGATTGGATCAAGCTCGGCGACAACAACACCCGCTATTTCCACTCAATCACCAAAGCCAGATACCAGAGGAACAGAATCACCCGCCTAAAGAACGCTCAGGGCGAATGGCCCGAAGACGAACAGGCAATAAAATCCCTTACTCTTTCCTTCTTCACTAACGTCTACTAGGAATCAAACTATGCTCTCAGGTTGTCTTCCAGCCAGGCCTTCCTTGGTGCCATTTCCCCACTATCGCCATCTCAGTTGCGATCCATGGGGAAGGCCCCGAACCCTGAGGAAGTATGGCTCGCGCTCAAGTCCATACCCTCCCTTAAGGCTCCAGCACCGGACGGGTTTGATGCCTCCTACCAAAAGAAATGGGACCTCCTACATAACCAGGTGTGCGATTTTGTGAGGGGTCCTTTTACATCTACCCCATTACCCCCAGAGGCGACTAGCTCGCATCTTATCCTCATTCTGAAAGTTCAGCAACCGAAATCATGCTCGCAGCTTAGGCCTATCTTGTTGAATAATGTCTGCACCAAGTTGTTGTCCAAGGTGATAGCCATGCGCATCAAACCTTTCCTCGGCGGTTGGATATCTCCTTTGCAGTCTAGCTTCATTCTAGGGAAACGGATCGGGAACAATATTACTCTTGTCCACAAACTTATCCACTCTATGGAGTCTCGCACATGTCGCAAACACTTCCTCGCGTTGAAGCTTGACCTGGTAAAGGCCTTTGACAAATTAAGCTAGCCTTTCATGAAGACACGCTCCACAGGACGTCGATTCCCCAGAATATCATTACCATCATTCTACAAATCATTAGATCCAGTAGCACCTCGATCATGTGGAACGGGGAGTCCATTGGCAGCTTTAACCCATCTTGCGGCGTGAAGCAGGGTGATCCCCTATCACCGTATATTTTCGTTCTATGTCTGGAGCCAAGGAACGAGGTATCCGATTTTGATGTCGTTTCGACAACATGGAAACCGAAATTTTTTGAAATTTCGACGAATATTTCGATAGATGCGACCGTGCCCATTTCAACGCCGAAATGAGCGAATTAATTTATGAAATTTTGCAGGTACACCTAAATGCATCGTTTTATGCAATAAAATTTGATATAGATAGAGGTGGGGAGGTCCTTGATGTGGGAGATAAGTGAACTTTACTGTTTCTTGGAAAAATTTCAAAACTGGGCAAAAAATTCGTTGATTTCGACATGGCGGTACAGCCGCATTATTTCGTAGCAAATGGCGTCGAAATCGAAATTTCGAGCGAAATTTCGCCGATTTCGTGGAAACTTCATTCCTTGTCTGGAGCGATTCAGACAGATGATAGAAGTTGAGGTTCTCTCTAGCAACTGGAAGTCAATAACCATAACTAAGAACAAATTGTCTTTCACTCACGTTAGTTTTTCCGATGATATCATACTCTTTGGCCAAGCATCAATCGATCAAGCTAATACCATGAAAAGATGTATGTGCTTATTTAGTGAGGCTTCTGGCCTATTTCTGTTACATGAGAAATCTTCTATCTTCTTCTCCTTCAATATCCCACGGACAATCAGAAACTGCATCAGTAGGAAGCTCGCCATCAACAAAGCCACTAGCCTGGGGAGGCACTTGGGAGTTCCTATTATTCACCGCCGAAAGGGGAAAGAACATTTACAACGCCTGATTGAAAAGTTCCACCAGCAGATCAGTTCATGGCAGAATAACTACCTCTCCATCGTCGAACGGGTCACTCTAGCCAAGTCCGTGTTACTCTCTAAAGCCTGTTACACGATGCAAGCTACCCAATTACCAGTGTCTTCATGCGACAAAATTGACCAAATAACAAGGAACTTCATCTAGAATGGGGGATGCTTTCTAGAGGTCTCAACCTTGTTTCCTGGAAGGACATTACTAAACCAGAAAACCTTAGTGGTTTGGGCGTCAAGAAAGCCTCGGTGTTCAACGCAGCTCCATTGATGAAGCTAGCGTGGACCTTTCTCCAAAAACCTGCGAATCTTCCCTGGGTCGAGATCATGACTACGAAATACATCCAAAACGAGAGACTAAAACCCACGGGATCTCATGTTTGGAGGAGCATTAAGAACCATTTCCCCCTTCTGCTCAGCAACTCCAGGAGAATTGCAATATCGGGGAAAACACATCTGTCTGGGACGATGCATGGGTAGGGGAGGGTGTCATCCCTTCCTTGAAACCAAACCTCTCAATACCAGCGGACCTAATGGACTTGAAAGTTTCTAGTCTCGTCCTTGACGCCGGCTCTTGGGATATTGGCTTTCTCCATCAGTGGTTCACTGGGAGACACTTTTGCTTCTATCAGCCGCATGCCCACTCCGCATCGCCGTCACGGCTAAGATACCCACATCTGGAATCATACTCCTTACGGCGAATTCTCCACCAGCTCAGCCTATCAACAACCCACCGACACTGTTGTTATGAACCAGTGCCACTTTGCCGCAATTTGGTCACTAGAAGTCCCACACAGAATGAAGTTCCATCTTTGGCTGGTCCACAGAGTGCGCATCCTGACGAACTGCCTACGCCTGCACAAGAAGATGACTGAAGACCCTTCTTGCCCAAAATGCCAAGCCCTAAACGAGGACTGCCTACATGCACTCAGAGACTGCGCCTCAGCGAGAGCGACGTGGCTCACACTGATACCCTCTACCGTAGGGGACTTCTTCGCTTCTGCCGCTCCTGACGCCTGGTTGGAATACAACCTTAAGCATCTAAACCACATCAGCGGGTGGAAGACCACTTTCACAATCACCTGCTGGTACCTTTGGAAGAACAGGAATTCCTTCATTTTCGAACACAAATCCATTCCGCCCAACGTGCTACAAGTTCTTTGCCTTGCAGAAGATGCAGCCATTAATGCTGCAACGACCAAAGCCATAAGCGACATACCTCAGGATGAGCCAAACACCGAGAAGCCTCTTATACTACACATGCACTCGGTCATAGTCCATGTTGACACTGCTGTGGCCGACCAAAGAAATATGAAATCAACCTGTGCAATTGCCAGAAGCATCAAAGGGGAATGGATCATTGGCTCTGCTTCTTTAATGGCGGGGAGTGTTGCACTGGACGGAGAGCTGCATGCGATCCGGGACGGTGCTCAACTCGCACTCCAATATACGTTGTCTAACGTTAAGGTAGTCACTGACTCTAGAACTGCGGCGCTCTTGGTCAATAACACACAACCGGAGCCTACCAAATTTTGTCTTCTGATCAAAGAGGTTCAAGACATGATGAAGTTCCTCGCCTGCCTTCGAAGTGATACACCGCAAGAGAAACCAGAACAAGCTCACTGACCAGTTGGCAAAGATTTTCCTCAAGCAACCAGATGAACACCAAGTTTGGACCTCCTGCCCCACCTCTGTGTCGTCTACTTATCTAGCTGATCTCCTCTCTTTTCCCTTGCTCTACTCGTTAGAGGTTAATGCTTGATGTAATCAGTCTACAACTGATATTACCCAAAAAAAAGTGTGTTACTACATGAAAATGAAGCATTTAACATCAGTGTATGCCGTAACACTCTTAAGTGAGGTTGTGAGAGAAGCAAAGAAGCACAATAAATTTATAAAATAACAAGTTAATAGTAAGACTTAAAGTTAACAGAGAAAAGTAGTAGAATCTATTTATACTGAAACAAATGACAATGGCACAAATAAACAGTAATGAAACAGAGGCAGTAAGAATTATCAAGAAAAAAACAAACAAATGGTAAATATAAGATAAATAGAACAAATCATAACACAGAAAAGGTAGCACTAAGGCAACAGCCAACAATGTTTCAAATTAGTGGTACATTTCCAGTAGGTCTGGTCGACTTTTAGTCAGGTGATCTGAGCTAGCATATATGTGTAGACATAAAATGTAGATGCTTAATGTGTCGAAATATTCATATATGTGCAGACATAAGTACCATATTTGAAATATTATGTGTATTAGATGCAAACAGATACATATTGACATGTAAATGTATATACAGTATGAGCATATGTGCAAATGTGTGTATGTACTATGTAGATGTCGATATATATCATACATGCATGTCCATATATATATCAAAACGCATATACATAAAATAGACTATAATAGGTTTGAAGATGTTTGTGTGTATTTCTGTGTTGTACGGGTGGGCGCCCAGGCGGCCCTTGGGTCCTCCAAAGCCGGGCGCCCAGTACATTCAGTGTACCCAGGTGGCTAGGCGGCCTAGGCGTCCGCCCAGGCAGATTTGGCCACTTAATCAGGCCCATTAAGATATTTTTTAATTGATTCTTATTAATTATATAATTCCTAATAGTAAATACTAAATAGGATTCCGATTAGTATAATATCATATTAAATCCTACTCTAAAACCTAAATATGTATCCTATTAATTCTAAACCTCTATATAAAATCCATAATCTAACCCACCCCAACAACTATTCATCAAACTATTGCTGCTGCCTTATCTATTTATTTGAAATTTGGGATTTGTATTTAATATTTATTTGTCGACTGATTTTGAAATTATTTATTCATCTACTGATTTATATTTATTTGTCTAACAATTTGTATTCATTTATATACTGATTGTATTTATTTATCTACTGTTTTGTATTTATTTATCTACTGAGTACTGGTTTGTATTTGTTTATCTACCGATTTGTATTTATTTATCTACTGATTTGTATTTATTTATTTACTGATTTGTATTTATTTGTCTACTAAGTAATGGTTTGTATTTATTTATCTACCGATTTGTATTTATTTATTTACTGATTTGTATGTATTTATTTAATGATTTGTATTTATTTATCCACTATTTTGTACTTATAATGTATATTCATACATGAAATACCTAATCTAACCCACCCTCAACAACTATTCATCAACTATTGCTGCTGCCTCATCTATTTATTTGAAATTTGGGATTTGTATTCAATATTTATTTCTCCACTGATTTTGAAATTATTTATTCATCTACTGAATTATAATTATTTTTCTACCGATTTGTATTTATTTATATACTGAGTTGTATTTATTTATCTAGTGTTTTTATTTTATTTATCTGCCATTTGTATTTATAATCTACTGATTTGTATTTATATATATTTACTGATTTGTATTTATGTATCCACTATTTTGTATTTATAATGTATAGCTATATATCTAGGGATCATATTAATTCATAAATTGAACATATATCCACTAAAATAATGTATATAACAAAACGCCTGGAAACGCCTGGGCATCCCCAGGCAACGCCTGGTCGCCTAGCCACCTATACAACCATGTATTTTAAGTATACCATGATGTATTACTATAATATAGAAAGATATAGATAGATATAGAAAGTTATTAAAACATGCATACATATATATATAGAAACCAAGCAGCCGATAGCCCAACTGGTCGAGTCCGGTGGCGCCTCATGAAGCGTCCCAAGTTCGAATCCCAGCGGGAGACAAAGGTTGATTTACCAATCTCGGGAGCATCTTGGCTCCGTTGCTCGGGTCGGAGAGAGAGAGAGAGAGAAAGAACCTTCTCTTAGATCTGATGTATATATACATATAAATACATACATACACATAGATACATACATCCCAGTTGCCGCCTTGGTTTACCACCCTCCTGGACGTTCGTCCTCCATCATGGGCATGGGAGAAGGGGAGAGAATGTTCATAGATACATACGTCCCAGTTGCCGCCTTGGTTTACCACCCTCCTGGACGTTCGTCCTCCATCACGGGCATGGGAGAGGGGGAGAGAATGTCTCTCTTAATCTCATACATACATACACACATAGAGACACACACACACACAGGTATGTGAGTAAGTAGTTTAAATAAATTGAGACAAATTATATTAGGGAAAAAATGCCTGCAAACTTCTAATTCAAAAAGGCCTCATACACCAGCATATGCCCCACACAAGACCGCATATGCAGCCATGGTCGCATACTGGGCCAATTATGCATATGTGGTGCGGCAAGGTGGGCTGCACCGCATGCCACATATGCCCCGCATGGAGCCTCTTTTTAAAACACTGACAAGTTCAACAAAAAACTGTTTCACATAATGTAAGAGACAATAGTATCAATTACAGCCCCTACATAACAAGCTTACCATTTTCTCTAAGACAAAAGTTGGCAAGACCACTGAATACATCACCATAAAGTTCAGCCGTCCAGGACATTATTGGACGGGGATATGCCTGTAAACCAGGGATAGCTCCCTTGTTGCAGATTAGACTCATAAATATAGTGTCACTGTCAACCACAACAGTACCACCTCCGCTAAACCTCTTGATGACAGGAATCCTATCTCGAAGAACAGCATTGACTTCAACCAGTTCTGCAGGTACTCTACAAGTAAAAATGATATACAACTCACTATTACATCATCATCAGTTTGACTTCAACCAGTTTGTCAAGGAATTGACTTACTAAATAAAAGAAATTTCTCATTGGCATAAAACTTATAAGCTTCTTACAGAACAATGTGGTTGACAGAACTTACCCAGATATCCCCATTACTATACTGGGAGTGTCTGTTCCATCATTGAATATACACCAATTATCTGAAGTTGTCCTAAGCAATTTTTCTTCCAGATGCAGTTGTTGAATAATTGGAATACCTTTGAACCTGACGAAATTCATAACCGGCAGCCTACCACATGAGACATGACGTAGGGCCATGTATAAGCTGCACACAAGATCAATAGCATAAGCGTTAATAGCATTGGAAGATCAACAATATAGAGAACCAACAGAGTGAAACTGTTCAAGAGGAGAAACTTTGAAACAAGCAATGAAGTATGATTAACAGTGGCTAACATAGAATCCCTAAATGGATCAGAGCAGTGGCATCCTAGAAATGTTGAACTATAATGTCAAACTGCAGATTTAGACAATGGGGAAGGGCAGTCATATAAACTATTGGCACATTTGAAAAATACACCTCACTAGGGACATATATAGAAGGGTGTTACTACATCTGCACATAGAGAAGAAAAAGGATAGCATCTTGCAACACTATTTTAAATTTCAAACAAGCTTATACTGGAAATATAGCACGGCATTTGTATGATCCCACATCCCAAACATTGGCATCTCTAGGAATATCTCTCGTCTTAATACCATTGTGACCTTTAATAAAGGTATACTATTTGATGATTGTAACAAGCACAGACCCTCTCCTTACATAGGATAGGAGAAACATGTTGTTACAGAGTTCACCAATATGGGATAACAGACAAGATAACAAATGACACAAAGTAATAACAAAATACTATAGATATTAACATCCCCCTCAAGCTGGAGCATAGATATCTCAGATGCCCAGCTTGTCCACCATAGAGATAAATCTTGTCTTTGGTGGAGGTCTCGTAAAAATGCCAGCAAGCTATCCTCAATCCCGGTGTATGGAGTGGATATGCGTCTGGACATAATAGACTCCCCATAAAAGTGACAACCCACTTCTACATGTATTGTACGCCCACAAAATGTGGGATTGCTTGCAGTATAGATAGAAGCTTTCTTATCACAGTTTATTGGTATGAGTTCAGAATAATAGGTTCCAGTTTTTTTCAACAAACCTTAAACCCACACCAATTCATAGGTGGTGTGAGCCATGGATCGATACTCGGCTTCAGCACTAGATCTAGCCACAACAATTTGTTTTTTACTTCTTCAGGTGGCAAGATTACCACCTAGAGAGGTGCAGTAAGCTGAGGTAGATTTATGATCAATCTGTTGCCTACATAATCAAAAATCATAATACCCAATAATCTTGTAGTACCCATTTCTTTGTTGGAAATATTGGAAGACGCATATTCACAATGTTATTGTATAGAGAGACCCCTCTCCTTTATATAAGAAGTGGACATGACTCTAGAGACTTCCAAACTTGACTAGACTTGACTAGACTCTATATGAGCCTACAGACTCCGACCCATATATGATGTGACTTATATTTCTAACACTCTCATGCAAGTTGGAACATGGGAGAATCACATGCCCAACTTGGATGATAGACAGGATCAAGACAGAAAAAAAAGTTATGACTAAAACATGATAGCCCCTGACTTAGCACGACATGTGCACTCCCCCGCATTTTATTATCTTTGGCATATTTGACTTTGAAGCAACCCCTGAGATTGATAAGCACTAAATCTTTGAAACATTTGGAGAAAAAAAAAGATTTGACTAGGTTGTCGGTGGTGTCTTGGGATGTGCTGAAGGAACACGCGAAGATCATTTGAGTCACGAACTTAGTTGCTATTGTTGTTGTAGTAGTTTCCAGGACAAGACCACCATATGGTAGTCTAGAGTCTCTAGACAGACAATGTGCCTGATAGGGCATGGACAAACATCAACGTGCTTGGCACGAACGAACATCAACGTGCTTGGCACGGACGAACATCAATGTGATGGACATGGCATGGACAAACATCAACGTGGGTACGTACGAGCATCAACGTGCTTGACAAGGCATGGACGAACAAGAAGGAAAGATAGATGACGTAGCTGGCTAAATGATCTTTTACAAAAGACGTATCTAACCGACACACAAGCCAATGTGCAAATAATCCAAGATGCTCCAATATTAGAAGACTGAAGTGTTACCAGAGTAGAATGACCAAGACATGGTTGATATTTGCCTGATGTAGAGCGTTGGTGGCTTCTAATTGATATGAAGAATCACCTTCTTCAACTGACGATGATGCGAGAAGATGAATTTTGAGTGATTGATCAATGCTTAGCAACTCGGGATTTGAATGGTGAGGACGGACATTGGCCTAGAACTGAAAATGAGATATGGATAAGACGTGAAGTACAAAAAAATCCTTATGTAGACAATGTTCTTCCTCTTTCCTCTTCTGGGCTCTGAACTCCTCTGCTAATCCTCTTCTTCTCATTTCCTCTATCTGTCCCTCGCACATCAACAACAAAAAGACAACGAAAGTGGTTGGGGTGGACAAAGACAAAGAGAAACTCCCCTGTGACATTAGGGGAGATGGGGTGGAGAGAGAAGAAATGACTGGAGACGAACTGGCTTGATATGGCTGAAGAAGTAGTATGTTGGACTGCTCAACGGGCTTGAGAGGACTTGACCTCAAGCTTAAGAAAGCTTCACATTGTGCTTGAAAGGGATGAATCCTTGCACATAAGAGAGGTGGATCTTGTGCCAAAGAGTGAACTGCAGCACACATGTGTGTATAGGACTTCATGGTGCTTTAGAGAGGTTGACTTGGTGAGGAAGTTGCAGGCATTGAACTGATAACCAGATTCGATGTAGCATATGACCCGATTACAATATCCGGATTAGAAAGTAAATGCATCTTTTTCCAACACGAAAAGGAGAGTGCGGGGCGGAGCTCCCGTAAAAAAACTTGGAGAACCGGGTCCAAGAACCAAATCCGATAAACATAGATCTTTTTCTTGCTAGGGAGCTTCTGTTTGACCGTTGAAGATGCCTGGAGAACTGATCTGGGACACGCCCTTCGAAGATGTCGTTGCAGTCGATTGCTTTAAGGAAAGGCACTCAGTGTTGCACTCTTCATCTTATTTCTAACTTTGTTTCATATAGCAATGTATCACCCTCATTTCGTGCCTTTTTATCATCCATGTCCTCTATCTCCATACCCTATTCTCTTGCATGTACCTTAGATCAACCAGACTGTCGTCATGCTATGGAAGAAGAGATGGTAGCACTAGTCCAGAACTAGACATGGTCTCTTGCTCAGTGTCCATCGGATAAGTCTGTGGTTGGATGTCGTTGGGTTTTCACTGTCAAAATCGGTGCAAATGGATTAGTTGATCGGCTTAAGGCACGGTTAGTAGCCAAGGGATAACACAGGTTTATGGCGAGGATTATTTAGAGACCTCTCCTGTTGCGAAGATGGCGTCTGTTCATATCTTCTTGTCTCTTGTTGGCATGCGTTCATGGACTCTGCATCATCTTGATATCAAGAATGTGTTCTTCATGGTAACCTGGATGAGGAAATTCATATGGAGCAACCACCAAGGTTTGTTGCTCAAAGGGAGTATGATTTAGTGTGTCGTCTACACAAGTCTCTGTATGGTCTGAAACAATCACCTCATGCTTGGTTTGGTAGAGTCAGCAGTTCTCTTACTGAGTTTGGGCTCTAAAGACGTACTATGGATCATTCTGTTTTCTACAGGCGACAAAGTTCAGGATGTATATTTCTTGTGGTATATGTTGACGACATTGTGGTTATTGGTGATGACAGTCAGGGCATTGCACAATTGAAGGCTTTTCTGCATGGACAATTTCATACAAAGGACCTACGAAATCATTGTTAAAGTGTCTATATTAGTCTATTAGTTAAATAGGCTAATTAGTTTAGTGGGCCTTTATATTCCGGCCCGTCTAGTTTAGATTACTTGGGTCCTAAGTAATAGGGTGTCTCTCCTCTTTCTATATAAAGGAGAGGCTATCAGTCTTTGTAATCATCTATTCCTATTCAATCAATCTTATATTTTAACAATCATATATATTTTCAGGGAATTGAAGTTCCCAAGTCAAAATTTGGGATAGTAATTTCACAATGGAAGTATGTCCTTGACTTGCTCACAAAGACAGGGATGCTTGGGACTAGACCCAGTGACACTCCAAAGGATCCTAAAGTCAAATTATTCATGGAGCAAGGCGGGTTGCTAGATGATCCTTGAAGATATAGACAGTTTGTAGGAAAGTTGAATTGTTTGACAGTCACTAAACCCATCATTGCAGTTGCTACTGGTGTTGTGAGTCAGTTTATGAAGAAGCCATGTACAGGTCACTTCGAAGTTGTGATGCGCATTTTGAGGTATTTGAAAAAGTCCCCTAGAAGGAGAATCTTATATCAAAATCATGGTCACCTGAAAGTACAAGGGTTTTCTGATGTTGATTGGGCAGGATGTAGCATTGATAGAAGATCTATTTCTAGCTATTGTGTGTTTGTGGGAGGAAATTTAGTATCATGGAGGAGCAAGAAGTAGAAAGTTTTAGCCAGATCGAGTGCAAAGTCTGAATATAGAGCTACGGCCTTAGCAACATGTGAGTTGCTATGGGTTCGTCATTTGTTTGAGGAACTTGGATTTGCCCAAGATGCTCCTATGGATCTGAAATGTGATAACGAAGTTGTTGTCCACGTTGCTCAGAATCCAATTTTCCATGAAAGAACTAAACACGTTGAGGCTGATTGCCATTTTCTGAGAGAGACGATCCATGAGAGATTGATTCAGTTGTCACCTATCAGGTCTGAAGACTAATTAGCTGATCTAGTCACAAAGTGCCTGAATGGTTCTCGGATTCGCTTCTTATGTACCAAGCTGGGCATAAATGATATGTATGCTTCAGCTTGAGGGGGAGTGTTAATGAATAAGGACTTGCATGTAAATGACAGGATGGGTCCTATTCTTATATGTTACGGTCAGGGATCTATTCATAAATGTGTAAGTATTCTTCTTATATATGTGATAAGTGGGACAGACTGTAAGGTTTCAAGTTGTCTCCTTCTCCTACATTGCTAGTAACACTAATAAATGTATACATATTTCTATAAAAAGTCATCGCCTAGGCGCCTTTCTGGGCGCTCAGCCAAAGTATGCAACCATCTGGCCGCCTTACAAACTATGGAGATTGCCATAAAGCATGGCTAGATGCATCATTCATCATGATTGAGAGCTACAAAATATTAATATGTATGAAGTTTAGTCTGGCTACAAAAGAAAAGGTCATAAAGTAGTCTATGCCAAACTCATGTATGTATCCTTTTGCAACATGTTTGACGATGATACAATTGTACAACGTTGTAAGTGTTTGATAGTGAACACCAACGTCCTATTGCCAGTAGACTAATCTAATAGATCCAAAGTGCCTCAAGAAGATAAAGCCTACATTTCTTCTTCATAGCTTTTTCCACACCAAGTTTTGCAGGGTCTCAAATAATTTTGAGTAGAAACATATGAGACTGACGCGGAAAACTTTCATTTCAGCACCTTTAGAGGACTGGGAAATACAGTGCTTCATAGAAGCATGTGCTTACTTGTGAAAGGCAACAGATAAATTAAATCAAAATTGTAGAGTTACAAAAGTCTTTAGCGGGGTCGTCATATTCAGGTGGAGCCATGGTAGGGGCATGGTTGTATAGGTGGCTAGGCATCCAGGCGTTCCAAGGGGACGCCTAGACTGCCTAGGCGCCCACGCGGAGGCCCAGGCGTTTCCAGGCATTTTTATATATTTTTTATTTTAACAGATATATGTAAAATTTCTGGAAAAATACAATCCTTACACATAAATGGTACATGATAAATATGCAATCAATGTGCTAGCATCGTATGAAGAAAGCAACATTATCATTAGATATGGATTGAATTGTGGAAGTTTTACCTAAACAAAATTCATATAGAAATCAGAAAGCTAAACATGTATAATGTTTGTTGCCAAAACAATGCATAATACTATTATGTAGAATTTAGGCTAAATCAAAACCAACAAGACCTAAACTAGAACTGATTGGCCCTAATTTAAACTCATTTGATCCAAATTTGATCAAATTTGACCTAGTTTACCCTAATTTTTGCCTAAACCAGACCTAATTTTGTATACCATGACCTAATCAATCCCAATTTCCATAAATTTTTCATATATTCACCTAAATGAGACAAACTTTGACCAAATAAGACCTACTCATCCAATTTAGAACAAATTCCCCCCAAATCATACTTGTTTCCCTTAAATTAGACCTAATGTGCCCAATTTTGACATGATTTGGCCTAAAATAAAACCTAATTTTGTATATTATGATCCAATCAGACCTAATTTCCCCGAATTTTCCCTATATTGATCTAAACAACATTTAATTTGGCAAAATTAGACCTAATCTCACCATATCAAACCATTTCCCCAAAATCAGACTTATTTTCCCCAAATGAGACCTAATCTGCTCAAATTTGACATAATTTGGCCTAAAATCAAACCTAATATGCATAACACGACCAAATCAAACCTAACTAACCCTAAATTTCCCTATGTTGATCTAAACGAGGCCTTACATGACCAAATCAGACCTAATTCCCCCGAATTAGACCTAATTCCCCCAAATTAGACCTAATTTACCCTAAATTGACCCCATTTGGGATAAATCATACCCAATTTAACCACAAAATAACTCAATTTCATCAAATTCAGATCTAATTTATGCTAAATTAGCCTTGAATTGGCTTAATTTGGACCTCAAAAGGCTTAATTTGGGTCACAAAAGGCCTTACGCAACAACTTAGGTCAATTAGGGGGTTGGGCGCCCAGTTTGAGGCGAGCTGACTTAAGCCTAGGCGCCCAGGCACCGCCCAGGCGGGAGCCTGTACAACATAGGGTAGGGGTACTATGTGTAATATGTTGCTCTTTTTCATTGGTACACTCCCAAGTGAACACTATGAGAGCCATTTGAGGTGGATTGAAAACACTGGAATGGGTACAGGAAACATCAGGAGATGGAGGTGAAACTTTTGGCCGGACTCAGCTAAAAAAAGACATCTTCCAAAAAAGATATATCACACCGAGAGACATCCTTTGTCCAAGATGACCATAACACTTGTACCCCTTCCTAAGTGTGAAGATGCCCAAGAAAACAACAACCAAAATGCAGGGAGAAAGTTTATTGGGGCCACATTGGTGGTTGTCATGCACATGTGATTAAGGTGGCGTATAGAATATCATTATGAAGGACGGATGTTTGGATGCAATTGATAGGGTAATTGGTAATGAAAAGAGCAAAATGTCATTACTCACTATATTTAGGTACTTGCATTCCAAGCATCATAGTGCAAGCAACATATAAGAAATGGCTATTTTTATGTTCAAAAACTCTATTTTTTTGAGGATTGCAAGGGTTTTATAAAAATCAGAGATTTCGAGTATGATCTCACAAGAGGTACAAAGTGTATTAAACCATGTTGTGATGGGGAACTCAGTGATTGAATCTAATCTAACTAACTGTACTAGCAAACTAATTGGACAAAATATCATTTAGATTCAATGACAAAGTTAATATTAGCATGCAATTGGACGGTGTGAGTTAATAACTATGGCAATAGCGAAGGTGATGAGGCGGGCGACGCTTGTCGCCGCATACGCCAAATTTGTCTGGCCAGAATTCTCTGAGAGCTTAATGATACAACCAACCTCTCAGTGAACAGCTCATTGTCCTGGCCGGAACACTTCAATAAAACAGAACCAAAGTGACACACCTCACTGGAGAGAGGTGAGAGGCCAGACGCCCATTTGCCCGCAAGAGGAAGCAAGAAAAACACTGAAAGATGGAACTCATGCCTCGTGGGATACGTGAAGCAAAACTTTCATCTACCAACGCCTGAAAGGCACTTATCCGAGATTTGGATTCTGAAAGGCAGTATCGAGGCTTGACCCATGGCTTCTTTATTATACAATTCTTAAATTACTCAGATCTTACTCTATTTTAGATGGGGGTGTCTGCTTCGTTAAGGGGAAGCCTTATGGTACTGAAGAAATGAAATCCAGAAGACATACTAACCAGATCCAAGTTGACAGACATGTTGATTTGGATCAGAAAGCATGAACTTCCACTTGAATTATTGGAGAAGAAGATGTTTGCAAGGATTGGCACTCAGTAGGCATTCCTTGCAAGCTAACAGATTAACTCATGATTTTTGGAGGCTAAAATTTGCAAGGATTCAAGTTCTAATGGTTGCTGACTCGGATTTTCCTTCTCATTTGGATGTAGCCAGTGATAATGGGAAATGTCACATATGTAATCTCTTTTGGACATGATGATTGTAGGAAAACTGCTAACACAAAGAAAGTCTGGATAGAAAAAGAAGATTGGAGAGAAGGTTACTGTTTCATAGCCTGAAACAGAACCTGTCAACTATGCTAATGATAGAAGCATACTGAATTCAGAAACAAAGGAATCTGATTCAGAAAATGTTCATGGTTCCAATGGAACTTTCGAATCAGATGATGGCTCATTGAATGTACAGCTGAAGCTGAAGCTGCAA
Organism: Alisma plantago-aquatica; assembly: GCA_963693085.1. NCBI lineage: Eukaryota > Viridiplantae > Streptophyta > Magnoliopsida > Alismatales > Alismataceae > Alisma > Alisma plantago-aquatica. The sequence goes on from OY856410.1 coordinate 268,843,454, forward strand.
TTATGAGTCCTAATTCTATTGTGATGTATCTCCTACCCCACCCCACTCTATTGAAGCTACTAGTCTGAGTAAAACTGTTGTTAATTCTGGAGGACAAGACTTTCATGACCCTAATAGAAACAAGAGAAATAATAAACTTAAGGGAACAGCAAGCCTAATGGAGACACCTCAAGCCCTACAGCCTCGCTCAACAATAGATTCAAAGATGTAGAGGCAGATTCAGTGGAAGAGGAAGCCTCAGAAGCCAGCCAAGCGCTGGCCAAAGAAAAAACCAATGGATAGCTCCTTCAGTATCATCTCATGGACCGTTAGGTTTCAACCTTAAAGCCTCTAGGTTCAAGATGATATTAGGAGGCTTAGGCCTGAGATGATCCTCTTAAATGAGACTAAAGTCGGAGAGAAAAAGATACAGACTCCTCAGCGTGTATTTCTCCAAGTATCATTGGATTTCTGATCACAGCTTTCATGTTTTGGGCATAGTTTTAAGAAGCGTATGCGATGTACGGGCAGAGAGGTTACTAATAGAATTTATGCATTATGCGGGAGTATAAGCGGTTTTATATTTTTTTATAAATTACTTATATATTGCATAAAAGTATATATTAAGTGTACAGAATTAAGTATTTGAATTGTAAAATCTACAATGATGTGTATATAAAAGTGTTCATATAAATATAGATGTATGATATTGAGTTATCTACATATACGTACATATATGTACCATCTTTGAAACAAATTATATTGAGGGAAAAAATGCTTGTAGAATCTTCATTCAAAAAGTGGCCACATATGCCCCACATATACATGTATAGGGTCGCATATGTGGCCATTGTCCGCATACTGGGTCGCATGGACATATGCGGTGTGGGCAGTGGGCCAAACTGCATAAGCGGCCACGTATGCGGCCGCACGGGCCACTTTTTCAAACATCGCTTGGGTAGAGTTATTAGTTTCTGGAAGGATGGTGATTGTGTTGTCAATAAACTACATGAATCGTATCAATACTTTCATACTAAATATCCTCAATAATGATAAAACTTTCTTCACCTACTGATGTTTATGGTCATAATCCAGATAATGAAAGATATAGACTTTGGAATCATTTGGAGGCTATTCATCAAAGTCTAAGTGCAGCATGGGTGATTGTAGGTGACTTTAATGCAGTTGGGAAGGAGAATGGGAAATTGGGCAAGGACCCTCCCAAAAAATCGATATAGGATTTTCATCATTGTGTCTTCAATTGTGGTCTTTTTTAACTCAGCCTTAATGGTCCTCTCTCCTGGGACAATCATCGAAGCAGTGATGATTTTTTTACTTCTCGCATTGATACATTTCTTTATTGTTAGAGAGTTTGTTTATTAGTTATTTATGTTGTCCTTGTAATATGGGCCTCACTGTGTCTTGGCCCATTAGGGTTTAGTTAAGTCTGTATGCTTCCCTGTTCTCCTATTTATAGGAGCAGGGTTTCTCTTATCTAATACAACGATTAGCCTTCTTTTATACATTTATAATGTTGGTTTCATGAATTACTTTCCTGCATGAAGTAGTGATAAGATTCTAATATTATTAGTGATCACAAGATGATGAGTCTTACCATTGGAGAAAAGAGAAAGATGAATACTACTTTCAGGTTCATAAATGCCTGGATTTAGAAAGAGGACTTCAGTGATGAACTCAAGAAAGCTTGGAATGTTGAGGGACATCCCCTGTAGAGAGTTTAAGCAAAGATGAGGAATCTTAGAACTATGTTCAAATGAACAAAAATGTAGTAGGGAATTTATCTACAGGCAAATCTCTTGAAAGAGATGCCCTTATAGTACAAGTGTCTAATGTAAATCCCTCCAGTCAAGAAATATAGTTTACAGCTATTGCTTATAGAAAGGAAGCTCACAAAACTATTATCCTTGAAAGTCTCTTCTAAGGCAAAAAAATTGAGTGCAACGGTTGAAGGAGGGGGATTCTAATTCTAATATTTTTATCCTCCCATCAAAGTCTAGAGACAACTTAAATCATATTAAAGCTCTTAAGATCAAGGACTTCTAAAATATTACAATGATATTTTAATAATGATATTGTGGCTTATGCAGATCAGCTTCTAAAGCTTGACTTTACTAAGCTTGATGAGGTTCAAAGAATGATATTTGACAAACACGTTTCTATTGTTGTTGTTGAGGTGGAGGATGTCATGCCAAATCCAAATATTGAGAAGTGCTCGGGACTTATTGACAAGTGCTCGGCATCTGAAGTTTTCAATGGGAAGCTCTGTAAATCCAGTTGGAGTATTATCAAAGATGACATCATGGATGTTGTTCTTACCTTCTTTCAAACCGGTAGACTTCTCAAAGAATCAAATAGAACTTTTATTACTTTGATTCCAAGACCTAGTACTCATGAAATCAAAATTGAATGCCTATAGTGTTTTTTTTCTGTGGCTTCCCTGAGAAGACATAGAGGCCTTGCTTCCTGAAGGTTTGCAGTATAAACTTAATTCAAAGTCTTCTAACCGTGCCTTTTTCTTCTTTGGCCAAGTGAGAGGAAAGGGATTTCTTCATAGTTGATTCAGTTTGCCAGAGCTTGTGAGGTTGTTCCGCCTCATCCTGTTATGGCTTGTTGGCTGTATAAATCAGTTCTACTTGTACACTGATGCATGTGCGCTGTTTGTTTGGTTTGCAGTGTGGTGCTTCAACTACTGCAGTTATTTTCTCAATTGTCAGTCTTGATCTGGTAATCCTTGTATAGACCCATACATGTATCCTTGTAGAAATATATACAAAACGAGAAGAGCTTGCATTACCAAAAAATATTGTCTCAGATGAGGCTTAGTGAGGGCCGTTTGGGACCCTGACTAACTAATTAGACTGGTAGCCGAAGTGAGACTAAATTACAGGCTTAACAAAACTAAAATCGACTAATATAAAATAACGCCTAAACATATGAAAACTATTAAACACAATATTTACTCTTATATAGATACTAAACAGCACCACCAAAGGTTGTCGTCGTCCTACATCATGTTGTAGACATGCTTAAGTATTGTTAGCGCGAATAAACTAAAGGAGTCATAAAAATTTAATTAGATTTCATGCAAAAAATAAATAAACATACTCAAAATCTAGATTGTTCTTTCAACAAGTAAATCCAAGTGGCATATGATCAGTCCATAGTGAATGTTACCAAAATTTCGTATATCAATATGAGTAGGCGTAAGCCCCATACATTAAGTGTTAGAGAGTCTATATTAGCCTATTTAGTTAATAGGTAAATTAGTTAAGGGGGTTTTGTATCTCAGCTCGTTTAGATTACTTGCATCCTAAGTCTTAGGGCGTCTCCCCTCTCCTATATAAAGGAGAGGGTGTCCAGTCTTGTATTCATCCCATTGCATTCAATTCAATATAATCTTATTCTCAACATGGTTTCAGAGCGTGTTTGCTCCCGAGGGAACCCTGCCGCCTCCGCTTCCCTCCTCTCCTAGCCGTCGAAGAACACAGCCCCAGGCCGGCCGCCGCCTCTCTCCGAGAGAGAACAACAGGGGGAGAGCCTGCCTGCGGGCGGCCGTCGCCGTCGCCATGGCTTAGGCCGACTGCCCGCTAGGCACTTCCGGCCTCCATGGCTCTTTTTCTCCTACTTTCACATAGATTTGTACGTCGGTGCTAATTCCCAACATGCAATCTATGTTTTCCAAATCTAAAGTTGATCGTCGGTGATCTCCTTTCTGGCCATCACGTATCCGACGCCATCGTCACCTCCGCCATCCGTCGGCCAGCAACCATCAGTCTGCTGGCCAACATCACCTATTTTCTTTCTCGAAGAGTCGCTGCATCCCACGCAAGTGTTGCCCGTATCCAGCAGCAACATCGTCGCTCCCCAGCGCCATCACTATCCATCCAGCCGACTCCGTCTTCCGCAATAGCCGTCACCATCGTAGCAATTTACACCGCCCATCAGCAATAGCCGTCGGACAGCAGCAGATAACATTTTCGTAAATCACAGTGGCCATTGCCTCTACCGCTGTATCGCGCCGACGTCCTCAGCATCAGCCTTTGTCGCCGCTCATGGAGAAGCTCCGCCCTTGGCTCTGCATGAGGCCTCATGGCCTGTAATATCTTCGGAGCCGCGCAGGAGACCTTTGTCATCTCCTCTGTTGCGGCCAAGTGCTACATCAACTGAGCGACACAATCCAACCATCTACTGCTCGTCATCTCGCTGCTACAGCCACGGTTGGCACTAGCCATCAGCCAATCCGATCAGCCACTACTCTAAGCCAAACTGTTGCCGCCATCCATTATCTATGCCCATTAAGTTGCTGACTACCGCGGGCGTTCACCCATCACTCTCCACTGCTACCAAACAACCCCAATATTTTTCTACTACCCTCGACTTCTCTATCTCTATTGATATTCGGATCCTTACTATGATCTATCTTTGGCTAATCGGATCCAATTTTAAGCTTAATCAGAATTTTCTTTCTCGTCGGGATGAGATCCATTTAATTTTCTACCCGGATCTTACATTGACCCATTTAGTATATTCTCTCCGATTATCGGTTTCATTCTCCACATATTAGACATCTCCATATCACAAATTCCTCTCAAATCCACCAATTACCAGTTTCATTTCCCGCCCACCCATATCATGTGTGTATCCCCTTTCCACAATACAGGGGGGTCATATATCCACTTCTCCACACCAAACACTCACTCTCGTAGTATTTGGTGTGCGGGGGGATAGAGAGGAGAGGAAGAGATGAGAAGAGAGAGAGAGCATGTGAGAGTATGTATGAGAGAAAGATTATGAGAAGAGATGATATATGTATTCAGGCTATATATGTTCCAAGCTATTATCTTCATGGAGCTTCGCATTGTTCAGCACATCCGTTCTCTACTTCTAGACAGCAATGAAGGATCTTCATTCAGCGTCTACCGAGCTATCTGCATTCATACCGCGTTATGTACGTCAGGTGTTGATGGTGTACTTCAGCTGAATTCACATGAGACAGATGGGTGCTTCTTCAGATTTTTAGAAGCTCAGCAAGCCTGCCAATCTACTTTTGCAAGGTTGATTCATCCAGTTTATCTTCACCGAGCTGCTTCGTCACATCTTCTCCGAGCCGCATCTGCTATTTCGACATCACCTGTTGTTGATCTACTTGGGACTTTCCTTGATAGATGATCTCCTTTCCCATCAAGCCCCCAAGGTTCATGCGTCAGAGTTTTATGGTACCTACATCGTATCACCAGCATATCGTTCGTTTGTGTTCGTGCCACGTTATGCACGTCTTCCCAGACAATTCGAAGATTCTGCTACTACTACATCGACACTGGGCATCCGCATTCGTGGCACGTTAAGTACGTATTCTAGTGAAGTTGTCGTAGTCGTGGTATTGATGATCGTCTGCTCCAAGTGGCGAATTACTACTGCAGTATTCAGGTTCCATTTCAGATGTTCTTCATTCTGGATGCACTCCGGTTCGACGAACAAAGAAAGGTGACAGTCAGAGACTTCCCCTTCGACTGAGACGTAGCATAAATGGAAGGGTGGAGTTCCCCAAACTTTCCCCGGTCCTGATCGTCGTGGGGGACTATCTATCTACCTCTCCAGACACCCAAAGATTCTGCTATTTCCGTCAAAGCGAACGATTTTTTCCAGTTTCTTTCATTTTCTTCTTGTTCTTTGCCATAACGCCCATTCTGGGACGAGAGGGGACGCTACGCTGCACTCGCAAAACTCCCCGAGTTTAGGCTCGTTTAGATTACTTGCATCCTAAGTCTTAGGGTGTCTCCCCTCTCCTATATAAAGGAGAGGGCATCTAGTCTTGTATTCATCCCATTGCATTCAATTCAATATAATCTTATTCTCAACATTAAGGTTAACAAGATAAAACATACTCAGACTCCCATCACTACTAAGCTCATGGAACACCAAATTGTGGTGCTTCCTAGCTGACATGACTGGCAATGTAAAGAATCAAAATCTGAAGAGGAGTATTGCCAGCTATATACTTGGGTGTGCCCCTCGCTGCCGATAAAGTCACTACTAAAGACTTTACTATGCGCTTGGACAGTATTAGAAAGGAAGTAGAAGGATGGAATGGATTAAAAATCTCTATGGTTGGATGCCTGGTGCTAGTTCGTTCTGTGATTCAAGCCACACTCTGCTTTTAGGCTTCTATGGGGAATACCCCTAACCCAATCATTCTTGTGATCCGATCTCTGTCTCCAAATTTCATTTGGGCAGGAAGAGCACATGGCATTAGGGTTGTAAATGAGTAAGGGTCGACCCGCGAACCCGCAAATCCGGACCCTTTAGAAACCCATCACGGGCCTAAATTTTTGTACCTGCATACCCTTGGACCCGCATATAAGCGGTTCCAGTAATGGCATAAATAACTACATAAATAATATGTTATTGATATCATATTGTACTTGTTAGAGAGTCTATATTAGCCTATTTAGTAGTTTTCAAAAAAATATATTAGCCTATTTAGTTAATAGGCTAATTAGTTGGTGGCCTTTTGTATTTCAACCTGTTTAGATTACTTGCGTCCTAAGTCTTAGGGCGTCTCCCTTCTCCTATATAAAGAAGAGGGTGTCCAGTCTTGTATTCATTCCATTCAATTCAATACAATCTTATTCTTCACATGGTATTAGAGCACGTTTGCTCCTGAGGAAAACCTAGCAGCCGCCCCTCTTCCCTCTCCTTTTCAGCGCGCACATAGCCCTAGCCGCCGCTCATCTTTTCCAAAGAGAAACCGAGGGAGAGAACCCCCGTCTGCGGGCGGCCGCCGTCGTTGTCATAGCTTAGGTCGGTTGCCCGCTAGGTGATTCCTGCCTCCATGGCTCTCCTTCCACTATCACATAGATCAGTATGTCATGCGCTAATTCCCGACCTGCGATCTATGTTTTCCAAATCCAAACCTTACCGTCGGTGATCTCCTTTCCGGCCATCACATATCCACTACTATCGCTGCATCATTACCAGCCGCCTTCCACCAACAGCAGTGTCGCTATATTCCCAGCGCCTCCGATCGACATCCGTCCAGTAGCAATCCTGCCACCGGCCAACAGCCATAACCGTCGGCCTCCAAGCAAACATCTTCGCCGCCTATCGACGCCACTATCACCATCTAGCAGCAGCAGCATCATAAGCGCCGCCAACCGCTGAAGCAACAGCCATCATCGCCATCAAGCAGCAATCAACCGCCGCCAACCTGCTACCCGCAGTCCAGAAAGATTTCAGTACTACTGACATCAACTCGGTAGTACCGAGTATTGCACAGGCCGTCTCCTGAGGTCCTCAGCATCAGCCTTCATCGTCGCTCGTGGAGAGGTTCCGCCCTTGGCTCCGGATGCATCCTCTTGGCATGCAATATCTCCGGAACCATACAGGAGACCCTTTGTCATCTCCTCCATTACGACCAAGTGCTACATCAACTGAATGACATAATCGGGCCATTTTTTTGCTACATCCCGCAAGCTGCTGCTCTTCATCACCTTCATGGTTATCTCTATTATCTTCATTCCACCATCAACTCCCATCTATGTCTACTCCCAGTTATTAATTCCCCCCATATTCCTTATGCCTATTCGGATCCTTAATCAGTCATATCTTTTGCTAATCGGATCCAATTTTAAGCCTAATCAGATTTTTTGTGGGAGCTCCACCCCCGGATTTGTTGCCCTAACGGGCCAAACAAATCCCTTTTCGAGTCGGGATTAGATCCATTTAATTTTTCTATACGGATATTACATTGACCCATTTAGCATATTCTCTCCGGTTATCGGTTTCATTCTTCACATATTACACATCTTCATATCACAAATTTCTCTCAAATCCACCAATTCCTTTCCCACCCACCCATATCATGTGTGTATCCCTTTCCATAGTGCGGGGGGGGTCATATAACCATTTCTCCACACCAAACACCCACTCTCGTCGTATTTGGTGTGGGGGGGTGGGATAGAGAGGAGAGGAAGAGATGAGAAGAGAGAGGGAGTGAGAGAATATGTATGAGAGAGAGAGTATGAGAAGAGATGATATATGTATTCAGGCTATATATGTTCCAGGCTATTATCTATCTTCATGCAGCTTCGCATTGTTCAGCACATTCGTTCTCTACTTCCAGACAGCATTGAAGGATCTTCAGTGAGCGTCAACATCGATCTATCTGCGTTCGTACCACGTTATGTACGTCAGGTGTTGATGGTGTACTTCTTCAGCTGCATTTACATGAGACAGATGGGTGCTTCTTCAGATCTCAGAAGCTCAGCAAGCCTGCCAAGTCTACATCTGCAAGGTTGATAGTTCATCCAGAGATATCTTCACCGAGTTGCTTCATCACGTCTTCTCTGAGCTGCATCTGTTCTTACGGCATCGCCTTCCGCGGATCTACTTAGGACTTTCCTTGATGGATGATATCTCCTTTCCTGTCAAGCCCCCAAGGTTCATGCGACAGAGTTATGGTACCTGCATCGTATCACCAGCATATCGTCCGTTCATGTTCGTGCCACGTTATGCATGTCTTCTCAGAGCTTTGAAGACACCACTACTGCTACATCATCATTGGAGATCCGCGTTCGTGCCGCGTTAAGTACGTATTCCAGTGAAGTTGTCATAGTCGTGGTATTGATGATCATCTGCCCCAAGTGGCGAATTACTGTTGCAGTATTCAGGTTCCATTCTTCAGATGTTCTTCATTCCAGATGCACTCCAAAGACTTTCTTCAAAGCTCGAGGATCTCCAGCCTGCAGAATACAATTTCAAAGAAGAGAGGCATTGTCACCACATGGTTCAGGGGGAGTATCAATTTTTGTATGGGAAGTGATATTTATCGTTTATCTTTCATTTATCATTTCTTTTATCGTTTTATCGAGTCTTGTAACCTCCAAGCTTTGGACATGTGTTTCACCCATGCTCCAGCTTGAGGGGGAGTGTTAGAGAGTCTATATTAGCCTATTTAGTTAACAGGTTAATTAGTTAGTGGGCTTTTGTATTTCAGCCCATTTAGATTACTTGCGTCCTAAGTCTTAGGGCGTCTCCTCTCTCCTATATAAAGGAGAGGGTGTCCAGTCTTGTATTCATCCCATTGCATTCAATATAATCTTATTCTTAACAGTATTAGTCCAACTAATACATTACTTGAGACTATATCATGCTCTAATTATAATAAGATTGAGAGTAATTATCTAATTGAGAATTAACTATTCTAATTACAATCATGAACATATGTAAACTTAAAATCAAAATATTAGTATGATATGCTACATAAGTAAAGCACTATGATGATGATTACAAATATGTAAATAATTAACTCAACTAATCTTCAATATACAAAGTATTATATTATCTAATATTACTATATCATGTTAACATCCTACATAATAAAAATATCTCATTGTATAAAAATATATAGAACATATTTGTACATTTTCTTATATAAAAAATATGATGTTATATATATAATCATTTACCCGCATACTCGCATCGCATACCCACTATTATTACGGGTACAAGTATGGTGCGAGTCTAGATTTTTGTAATGCGGGTCTAGAACCGGAACCGAACCCACTAAATTAAATGGGTATGGGTATGGGTATGGACATGGCCAGACCCGCACCATACCCGCACCGTTTACACCCCCTACATGGCATCGCCAGGGAGACCATTGCAAAACCTTTTAAGCTCGGTGGCCTCCAAATCATTGATCCAGTTGAGCTGCTACAAAGTGACACAGAAAAGAGAGTTGATAGGTTCATCAATAGCACGAACAACATTTGAGTGAATTGGACGAGAAGGCGGTATGGAAATCATCTTCTGCTGACCGCTGTGAGCAACCCTTCCAGGACGTGGTGTATCATGTGCAGGGTTTTTGAGTCCTCCCAACACTTGTACCATGTTGCTGTGAATGGTAATTGGGTCATTGGTAGCCCGTCACCAGTGATCGACATTAGTACAGGTATTAGCAACACTGTCTGGTGAGCTGATATCCTTTGGAGCAGGTTTCACTTCCCAAAATGGAGTACTCTTGTTTATAGAGTGTTACTGAACAGGCTACCGTTGAAAGACAGAATGAGGAGTTGGGGCTTACAGGTTATAGAGACATGCGTTCTCTGTAAGGAGTTAGAGACGTGTAAACACCTCTTCTTTGAATGCAAGATCTCTAAGCAACTATGGAGGATTATCTACCTTAGAAACGGATGGGCAATCAGATACCCTCAGATCTGCTGGACGTCCTCTCTTGGATAATCAGAACGTTCAAGCACAACAAAGAGATGAGATGGTTTGCAAAACTCTGCATCCTGGTTTGAGCTACCTTCTGAGGAATGAAAGGAACAAAAGGGCCCTGGCCAGAAGGACGTCAATATCCTCAAACTGCTCAACGTATTTACCGCTAATCTCAGATGCCATGTAAAGCATAGGTACGAGCTCTTGGCTAACCTGAGCTCGAACACATGATTATACTGGGGTTTTTGTAGTTAGAACCTTTGTATAGTTTTGCCTTATTTGTTTAGGGCCTAATTTCAGTTAGCTGCCCTGCTTTTATGTATAGCTTAGGTGTACCTCTTTTTTGGAAATATCTTTTTACCTTATTCCAAAAAAAAAAGAATCAAAAACTAAGCTAGGACATAAAAGATATAGTTCTACAGTCTAAGGATGATCCAAGTCCATGAAATTAGGTATGGAAGAAGACTGGGTAGCAAATGGAGTAGTAGGTGAATTCGTTGTGGGTTATAGGTAGTACATCTCCACCTTCATATCTCCCACCACTCCTCCATTGCATCCTGACTATACAGACTGAAGTGTTGAAAGAAAAATTATACTATCGTTCAAGGCTTTTTTATTTTGTTGATCTAAAACAAGTTTGAAGGATATCTGGGAGCAAGTAGAACATAAGGTTGTAAGACTGTTTGTCGGCATCCCCTACACCAACTACTGCAGCAATGGAACCATCAGCCAACCACAGATATATATGAGAAATAGATTTAGTCAAAGTAGAGGCCCACTATTTTCAGATATATGAGCAGTGGCACTAGAATCAACATCCAGTTTGTTTTTTTGGAGGAACATGCCTAAAGGGTAAAGTAAAGACACAGGATCACTTGAGCGTTGCGAACTATTTTCCTGAATACTATAGACGGAAGCCACCTTAAGGAGTTTGTCTAAATCTGCTGAATTGAGTGTTTCCGTGCGAGAGGAGGTAGGAGTAGATTCTGCATTAGGCTCTATAATAATAGTAACTTGATTATCCAGTTTTGCTTGTCTATACGTTTTCTAGTATTCATCTTCACCGTGACTATTCTGGCGCCACGGAAAGAACAGTATCTTGAAGTACTTGAAGCAAAACTCTATCCTCTTCCAATGCTAGAAGAAGTGCCAAGATCACATCCATGCCCATAGCCATCTACAGCTAAAGCAATAGAACAGGTTCTACAGTAAAAGTGATAGGAGCAATCTTGAAAAGATCCCATAAACATCCAAGGAAGGCAGTGGATCAAAGGCAAGAATTTACCGGCACATTGGTTTGTTGCTTGAAGGCAAAGCTCTGATGAATATTTTATATAGGCCAATCCTTGTTCAAGAACTTCTTCCACAAGCCTAGCCTGATGGCTTCTGTGGTCCCACTAGTTCAGCTCCTGACCAAGAAAATGTTATGCTGGCTAACATTTTCGAAACCCGTATTCATGTCACTTCAAGCACATTAACCTTTTGTTTTGGTTTGAAAGGTTGGATATTAGCTAGAAATTAGTACAAAATAACACGATGGATGAGTTTGTCATATATAGTAGAGGAGAAATGGGAGATTACTTTAAATATGTTTCAACTGCACTATGACAGAATGCATGTATACTACACAGATAGATCATCTTCTACTCCCAACTCAAGCAGATTACTGTGGCATGCGTTTTTTTTTCTTCATTCAGGATGAGATTGTGGTTCTTTGGTTTAAGCCTCAGTGATCATATTGTCCATAGTTGAAGAAAGCGATAGTTGCCATTTTTCCGGCTTCACCGGTGTGTTGTCTTACAACAGATGTATATGCTGCTTTGAATTGAAACTAAGTGGATTGTGGATTGAGACTGTATGCATCATAACCATGATGTATATTATAGCTGATTGGAACCTACTATCTCACAACACATTGGGGTGACGATCCGCTTATAAATGTACATGGTATATAGACACAGATGCGTCATTGTTCAATGATACTCCTACTTCACCTGATGCGCAAATTACTATCTAAACATTTGTCTTGCCGAACATGTTATGCAGAAAAAACAGACCAACGTTTGGAAGAAGAGGTAAGTCAATGCGATGGTCATACAGTAGGACTATGATGTGTACTCCACTGTAAATGGAATTGGCATTGGAACTTACTTCTGTTGCCAGCGGCGACGGTTACGGTCAAACCTCCTAGTCCAACGCCCACATGGGAGGCTGGAAAGCGTAAAATGGGAATCTCTTTGACGATGAGGTATGGGTTCAGGTCCCAGTCCACTCCGACCCTTCGCTTGATGATGGGATGCGGCGATGGCGAGCCAGTAAGCTAGTAAACGTTGATGACCACGATCACGCACGCGGAGGCCCGGAGGAAATGTGCCCTTCCAGTGAGGCCAAGTTTGAGCGTCAACGCCTGGTATCAGCGGAGCACTGGGGCGCCGGCCACATCCGGAGGGAAAGCTGGAGCGGTATGCTCAACAGTGGAATTGGTGGCAGCTCGTGGGGGCCCGATCGTGGTGGGCAGCACGAGGGCAAGTCATCGCCGAGTACCAAACACTTTCCCGGACAGCAAGAGGTTGCCAATCGGGGAATTTCCGCTGCTATCAATATCTAGCGGACAATCTGCTGGATGGGGGATGACGGTCTGTTTGGTAAAGCGGCAAGCAGTCCCCCGTTTTAGCAACGCACGACTACAAGAATGAAATTATGGCTCCGTTCGTTTAGAAAACTCGTTCTTTACAAACGCTGATCATACAAACAACGGTAAGGCACTCAGCATCCGTTTGGCAACACGCTTATCTTAACCGTGATTATGCATTCAAGATGTGTGATTATGCATCTAAGATGAACCCCCGTATAAAATTTATGTGGTGGATAATCTTAATTGAGTAAACAGTGTAAAAAGCACGTAACCGGTCGTTAATCTGATATTTCATTATTGATATTTTTAGCTACCCACAGTTGACTTTTGGTATACCAATGTTATCCGAAATAATCATGTTACCAAACACTGCCTCTTTGAATTGTGGCTGGTGGAGAATCTTGCAGCTTTGGTAAAGCGTTTGATCAGCCGTCGCTCTAGTGCGGTGAGATAGATCACCATGTGAGTTTTCTCCGGTGAAAAAATGACATCTGCAAATGCTACTTATCGCTGCATTAAATACAAAAAAGTACAAAATGTCAGGTGGAAAACCTAGTGTTTGGTAACAGCGGTCGTAAACTAACGGCCCTGTCCGATCCATATTTAGACGATCCCGAACAATCATCACCGCTTTGCCACACAAAGTATCTCTCTTTATACATACCAGATAACCGCAAAGTGTTGGAAAAGTAAATAGAAGAAAAAAAAGACTTATGGGTGATGGCATGTTTCAAGAGAAAGATTTTAAGTTGTTGGCGTTTACTTTTTGGCCAATTTTATCATCGCATATGCGGCGAGGCAGATCCACTTCTTCACCGTTTATAATCAAGATCAACATAAGAATTGTTCTTAAAATTACAATATGATTGTCTGCAAGGTATAATCAGAATGATGTAAAACAACTTGATTGATCAAATTTCTACGAAAAGAAGGAACATGCTGGACATTGTGTAGTTTAAGAGTGTTTCCAGATGTAAGCTTTATGTCAATACATTTATAGCCTACAATCGGGTTGGTGGATGAATGATCTCCCCATTCGGTCATTCTGTCGGATTCAGCCTGATAGGAAGAAAAGAGGGATTGGTCAAAATAAATATGACAGGTGGCACCGGAGTCTATGTACCAATTAGAAGATAAGTCAGTAAAAAGAATAGTAGATTTTCTAATCTTTCTACATAAGAGGAAGGGAACGCCCCACAGTGATCATATTTACTTCAGGATTTTTAGGAGTCTCGACATTTTGTTTTCTCTGACCTTTACAAAATCTGTACACATTTGCTAACTGGTTAGGTTTATCACACATGAAGCAGACACATTTTTTTCCTTGATCACCATTATTATTACTTTACTTTTTATGATTCTTGCGGCCTTACAAGAAGGTTTGGATTTCTTATTGAGATGGGAAGTTTTTGGCTTCTTCTTAGTTTTGTCTCTTGTAACCATATTGACAACAGAGTTAGACTCTCTAACTTGTTTTCTATGTCTATCCTCAGTTTATAGGAATTTAACTAAGGATGTCATAGGCATATTTCCTTATCTATGTCTAAAGTTCTTGGTAAAATCCTTCTAAGAAAGTGGGAGTTTCTCTATGAGGGTTGCTATTTGAATATTTTTTTTCAAGGTTATAACCCTTGGCTATGAATTTAGAAACTAAGTTTTAGTATTATAGAACTTGAGACAAAATAGGTTTATCATCAGCCATATTATAAGTTTAGCCATTCAACAAAGGCATAACGCTCAAGACCAGTATCTTCTAGACCAAACTTTAAATCTAAAGTTGTCCACATTTCAAGAGCAGTTGAGATTTTTTGGTAAATATCATAGAGTTAATCAGATAAAGTTGAAAGATTCCTGTCGTGACACAAATAATCGGTTTCCTTTGAGACAGGAGTGGCAACATGTTATAACCTCAGTTTCACTTATATTTTATATAATTAGAATGCAATTATTTGAGTAAATTGGACAGATTAGAGATTTGTGCACTTTGTTGTGAAAGTATAGTTTTCTTTTACAAATTTCCTTTTGTGGTGAATTTTGTGGTTTCTACTGTTTTTGTTAATCCAATAATGATCATAAAGGAGAAGGAAGAGAAGAAAATCCAAAAATGAGAAAAAGGTAAAAGAATAATAGATAATAAGTAATATTCTTATGAGAATTTTGTAGAATTCTCTAGAAAGTGGTATGGATGACCACTAATGGTTGGGTTTCGGTTTCACTTGGTTGCTAATAAGAAAAGTAATAAAAATCAAGAAAATAGAAAAGATAAGAAAGAGAAAAGAATTGAATTAATGTTTAAAATGTGCCTTATAAGGAGAAAACTTGGATGTTAAGTAAACCATCTTTTCTTTTCGAGTTTTGGAATCAAACTCCGTCCATGGTTAGATAAAGTCAAATTTGGACTTTCGCATAAAATTTGGAATGAAAAAGATAAACAGAGAGAGAAATATATTTTTACAAGTTTTCATAAAGTGAGAGGATTTATAAGGCAATGTATTTAACGTCACGTTTTATCCCAAAAAAAATAGAACCGGGCCTTTAATAATCAGTGTGGCTTGATGGTCATTCGATCTAAGATCCACGGTGGGAGGATCATCTCCTATCTCGTGACAAAAGGGGAAACAAGTCTACAATACCGACTTTACTCCTTCCCTTACTCTCTCTAGCTGCAACCAATATGGACATTTAAAAATGTTCCCATTGAATTTGGGAAAGTGAATCAAGTTCAACCATCCCTTATTTCCTCATGTTTCGCAAACTGTAGAAGTTTTCCCCAAATCCTTCTTGGGGTCAAACTCCATGAGAGAGTTGTCCAGCTTTCTCTGCCTATAAAAGGACTTGAAACCCCACAAACAAGAGACCAGAGGGATAGATGGCAAACCCAACTGCACTATGATCCTTTCTCTTCCTCCAATTCATCCCAGGGTTAGCGCTACTTCTCCATACACTGGTACCATCCTCATGGCCTCTGATAGGTTA
This sequence comes from Alisma plantago-aquatica, assembly GCA_963693085.1. NCBI lineage: Eukaryota > Viridiplantae > Streptophyta > Magnoliopsida > Alismatales > Alismataceae > Alisma > Alisma plantago-aquatica. The sequence continues at coordinate 268,859,286 of OY856410.1, forward strand.
CCGATTAGCGTTGCTTCGGTCACCACTCCTCACTACGGGGAGGGTCGGATCAGTTCGTGGAGTCGGGATGAAGGTGTCTGTAATAATAGTTTTGTCAATGAGACTCGATGGTGTGGAGTCAAATCTAGAGTTAACTACCATCCCCAGTGGCAAGGAGTAGAGTCAAGAGATCGGAGAAAGAAGAAGGGAAGGTAGGAAATTACTCGCCTACCCCCAAGGTGTGCGAGGACCAAACCCCAGGGCGGGAGGAAGAAAAAGGTATTTTGCCTCAGCTTGACGCTCTACTAGCATGGAATAAGGTGTCATGCGGCAGACCCTAATTTGTAGAGCCCTGATCCGGGTAGATAAGGGAAAAAGGGGGCCAAAAATGTTGACATGACAGTCTTCCATTGGCCAAAGGTACTTTAACTTGTGAAATTCGTAATTAATTACTTGTAACTCGGATGACAACATGTTATATATGATTTTTGTTCTAAAAATACAAGCAACCCAATAAAAATAGTTTCAAGATCTAATTTTGTCTCTAGTTCAAAAAGTACCTAAAGTTACCAACTTTAAGGTGATTAATGTATGAAAACCCTAATTTCTGGGTTTTGATGACCTTAATGTGTTTAGTTGATATCTATAATAAAATATTAGTCTTTTATGGATAAAAAGAGCAACTTGGAACCTATGTGAACTTAAAAACCCATGATTTGATGAATTAGGGTTTCTTTGAGAATAAAAGTACAATTAATGATAAATTAGGGTTTGTGAACCAAAAGAACATGAAAACTGGTAATTAGGGTTTGGAGAACCAAAACCCTAATGAAATCCTAAAGTTGACCTACAAACCCTAACTTGAGACCCAAATCAGTCTTAATGATGATTTGGATAAAATAATAATACATGGGTGTATTGCTTTAACTTTCATGATAACTTTGCTCGGTTGATTGATTTCTTGATCTTGCTTGGACATTTAGAACTTCTAATCAAGGTATGTGGTTACGCCTATGAATAACCTACTTAGTTTCACGGCGTTTTTCAATGTTTTACTAATTGCTTAAAATTAAATGCTTGGATGGATTTTATTTCTTGCAATCTATAAAGTGACAATGCATGTCACAAAGTATGCTTATAACTTGCTCCAACCCAGCATACCAACTATGGAGGTTTGAATGGAAGGAAATGAAAAGTCTTGGCTATGATCAAAGACCAGGCCCCAGATTGGGAAGGTCAGGAGGCCGCATATTGGGAAGGTCAGATCAGGACCCAATTTGGGAAGGTCATATGAGGTCATACCAAGCCCCAGGTTGGGAAGGTCACATGAAATAAGACCATGTCCCAGATTGGGAAGGCCATCTAAGGTCAGGCCCCAATTGGGAAGACCAACATGGCACATGGGCTCCAGATTGAGAAGGTGGCCTCTTCATCCACTATAGGGATGAGACCCTGAAAGGGCATCCCATATGTTGAGTAAAAATGGGTCAAGGAGTTATGAAGAAAATGATAATTTTGTTTCTGTAACAATAATTGTTGTGATTATATTGTTACGCTAGATGCAATATTTTGTATCCCCCACATAATAGTATAACTCATTATGTTGACCGATGTTTTGGTTTTCAGAGTTTTAGGATAATCTGTTGTTCTGCAAATATGATGAAATTGTATATCCAGAAAGAAGGCACAAGATGAAGAAACATAATGTAAACATGGTGGTTATTGTTAGTTAGATTTTATTTATGTTGCAACTTTAGGTATTCCACAAGTTTTGTACCAAATTCCTTTTTGTTGGTAAAGTTTATTAATTCTTTCTAGTTAATTTGTAAGCATGCGATCATGTATTAGTGACAATGACCCTTTCCCTCTTGTTCTGTCTGAATAGGAGATAACATGGGAGGGGGTCGTTACATTTTGTATCAGAGAAGGGTTTACTCTTTAACCTCTAATAATTCTTAAATTTTACAAAGTTTGTAGTAAACAAAGGGAATTATTAGAGTGTTTTCCAAAGGCAATGGTGTCTAGAAAGGACCGTGACTGGGGGTTGGTAATATTTTCCTCCGCACCGCTAGTCGGCTTACAAGGAATCCCGGACCCATGCTTCCTACCTGGACAAAGTCAGACGACTTTACTCAAAATTACATACCTCTAAGACTTCTCATCTGGTTTCGTCAGTTCTCTACCTTCTTCGCTTTCTAACCCCTAGGTACATGTATCTACTTTATTTATCCCTTCTGAGTACTAGGGTTATGGATATTAGGGACTAAGGCATCCTTCGCCAAACAATAAAAGTGAACAAAATGACAAAGAGAAAATGTTTGATGGGTTTCTCCCCTATAAAGGTAAACCATAGATGGGCTAGGGCTGGTAAGAGAAAACAACATCAGTAGGTCACGGGAATCACAAAACCTAGGGTGCAAGTTGTAAACCCTAACCTCAAACCCAAACCTTAAGCAGTGGATAGAGAGAGAGAACCCAATAAGTTGGATACCTTATTTTTTCCATGCATGCATGCATGATATATGTGGAGGACTTGAGTTTGCATGTGAATCATAAACAATAAGTGGTTGTGTGATCCCTAGTGAAACTTTTGGTTTTGGTGACCTGACCTAGGGTGGGTCATCCCTGAAAAGGGGAAAAGATCTATGAGAGAGATAACACTCTAAATCAGAAGGTTAGTGGTGATCAAAAGGTTTAAACTCCTCCAGTTAGGAACCCTAACAAGAGTGTTCCCACTCAGATATTAGTCGGAGATAGGCATGCACCTACATGGAAGTGAGCGACATCAAGGCTGGCAACATGATTAGTTCTAAGCCAAAGCGGTAATGCCTGTTGAATTATGAGATAGGCATACGGAAGGAACTAAATGAGGAGCTTAGTAATAATATGAATTATGATGACCTCAGTTGAATTTGAGGATTTTTTATATAGTTATGAAGTTGTACATATGTTTTGATCATACAAATATGTATGCTTCATCATATAAGGTAGGCTAGGTGAGAATAAGATGTAAATCTATAGGAGCCTCAACCTCGTCTACAAAGAGGGGACCCCTAGCGTTAGGACTAGTGATAGGTGAACTCCTGAGAGGATAGGACCCAAAAAGAGAAGAATGGGAACCTAGATTCCAAGATATGAGAAATCACAAGTGGAATTTGTATGATAGGTCCTAAACTAGACTACCCATGAGTGGATGAGTTGGGTTGCTTCATGAATGATCCCTAGAGGCTTTTCATACCCTAGATGTCCTTGGAAGGACCAAACCCAAGAAAAGAGAAAGAGGTTTCTTATATAGATGTGTAGATAATATGAGTACCTATCGTCTAGGTGAGGGAAAGAGAGTCCCACAATCCTGGAGAGGTAAGGAATGGTAATATGAAGTGAAGCCTCATATGTTGGTATGTATGCCCTGAGAGCCAATCATGAGATGATTGGTGGGATACATAAGATTGATTTGATAAACATCAAAGGCAAGCTTCCAATTCTTTCTGGTTCACTCATATGAGATAGTGATAGAACAGATTGAATGTCTAGAGAATGACAGTACTCAATGACGTATGCTTTCAGGTTGAGGACCTGAACGATGAGATCATACGGATGCTAAGAGTTTGTACATTCTTGTTATGTCCCTAGTCAGATGTCATTGTGGAAGGTAGATAGACAGCAATGACACACAAGACTAGATTGTGGTGTTGTTTGATGACAGAATCTCATTAGTCATGATATAGAGATATCAAACCAAACACATAGGTACTTGTTAGAGAACAAGGTACCGGACAGACCCACCGTGAGTTTGACACATGGAACCATGAGATGGTAGTCACAGTCAGTACTCACAGTGATGGTGGTGAGTGTAATTCTTAGACCTGAAATCACTACACTCAACACATGTCGTTGGGCACACTTTGACATCATCAAACGCAGTCCTGAAACATGGGTTGTTATAAAGGTGATGATTGGGTGGCTTTGACACATGGGGCTTTTGAGGGGTGAGTGATAGATATGGGATTTGTCCCTCCTGAGGGAGTTTGATATCTAAGGCCACTTGATGAGTAGGATTGAGATAGGCGTGCGCACGCATGTGTGAATCAGTATGTGATATTGATGTCATACATATCTCCTTCAATCTGCTCTGAGATCAAGAAAGTGAATGAACGTTGACAGGATGACTGTTCCATGCCTCAAGTTCATTCGGGATATCAGTGACAAAGGAATTATACATTCACTGTAACACCATTCACGGATTGTAGGATGAAAGTTGTTCTCCAACTTTCTACTTTCACTTGGGTAGCAATGATGTGTGACTAGGCACCGCTCTTTGCTTGTGAAGTCATAAGTGTTATGGACTTTCACTGCCAATGTGAAATGGACCTGCAGGGTCACACACACAGGATTTAACCTGGAAGAGGAGTTTTGTCCACAAAGCAATGTTTAGATTGATTACTAAAGGAGTTTAGTAGTTCAATTAAACACTCAATCAGTCGATAGCTCAATATCATATGGTTCAAGGTGTTGGACGCATTGATTGGAGTATCGGATTGATTGAAATCGCAATTGACTGATTTTGCCCAACCTGTGCTCCCAACCGATCGGCTCATGTGATGAACCTGTCGGCTGAGGTGCTAAACCGGTCGGCTGGAGTGTCCAAACAATCGGCTCATGCCCAGGTTGAAACGACCGATTCAAGGGTTGAACCGATCGGCTCAACTGGTGCAACCGACCAGTTGGGAAAGTCATGTCGGCAAGAATTTTCCTTTGGTTTCAAATTGCCCAATTCGATTGGGAATAACATTGGTATACGATACTAATTGAGAACGAAACAAGGAAAGTCCTTTTGAGCCGGATTAGGACCATGAACCGATCAGTTCAGGGCACCAACCGATCGGTTGGAGTGCCCCAAACGATCGGCTCAGGTCCAACCGATCGGCTCAATGGCCGAACCGATCGGTTCAGTTGTGAACCGATCATTTCAAGTTGCGAACAGGTTGCTTTTTGTGAAAAATTCTCGAACCCTTCTACTCCTGCTTTAGTCCCATATTGCCGGACACAGAGAACCATGTCCCATGACCCGCCTATATATATAGGGGTATTGGGGGCTTCTCAAAGTACAACTCAATGCAAGCCGGTTGCTTTGTGAAGTTGTCGTTCTCTCTGGTTTTGGTAACCGTGAGAGATCCCGAGCAAGTGCTTCCCGCAAAAGGGAGGTGCAGCAAGGGAAGGACAACTGCAGTTGCAACTGGCAGCAGGAGAGTGTGTTGGCGACTAGTACGTCAACAGGAGGGTGCGACTCCTTCCACTTCCTTGTGGGACAAGGAGAGTGGAGTTCCAGGTCGTCTGTGTGGACTACTACAGAGGCGGGAGGACACTGCCGCTTAGGAGGACAACTGTCATCCGACAGTCCGGTAGGAGGAGGAGGAGTCAGTCCCGGTGCGACCATGAGCTGCACAGACACCGTCCAAGACCGGAGTTGAAGACCGCGCATTGCGCAAGGTATTGTCGCCGAGCAAGCCTCGGGACAAGGTATGATTCCACAAACCATCTTTTCCTATTATATATACGTTGACGTGTTTCCTCGGTATGGGTTGGGGAGAAAATTTTTTTGTTTCCGCTGCCTTCTCTGTCTCCCCTAAAACCCAACAGTGGTATCAGAGCCACGTCAGCTGTTCAATATTTTAGGAATATCGATATGATCGATTTTGGTTTGTCGCCTTTATTTATTGCATGTGATGCAAATAATATCGGCTTTATGCATGTCCAATCCTAAATCCACAAATCCCTAATTACATATATGATATGTATTATTAATGCACTCGATACGCGTCGCCCTTAAACGAGTTTTGTGGTGGATGTGTGTAGCGTGATTATGGCCTATAAACCCCTATCTGTGTGTGGTTGTTTGTGGTTGCTTGCATCTCGGTCTGCGCACCGATCTTCCCTCTCTTATTCCTGATGTAACTCGAAATAATTCGAGATTCTTTCCTACCTTTGCTCGCCCCGAATGTAACTCGGGGTTTTCCCTTTTTACAACAATGTAATAAATAGGATAGATTTTATTTCCTGTTATATCGAAGACCGGTGGACATCAAGACGATAGCTGAGACGATCGGTTCAAGGCGTGAACCGATCGGTTGACGTTCCAGACGGTCGGTTCAAGGAGTGAACCGATCGGTTGATGACTGGTTCAAGGAGCGAGACGAGCGGGTGGTGGACATGACGAGATGCACGACGACCAGGCGAACCGATCAGTTGGAGAGCCAACCGATCGGCTGGTGGCACCCAGACGACCGGCTGGAGAGTACAGATCATTCATGTGATGAGTTGATCTACTCGGATGGCAAGGCACAGAGTTCATCTTGTACAGGTTGCATGTGATGTAGACCTAGATGACCGTGATTCCTCTTGGCTCGAGGAATCACATTAGGATGGCCATAATCATCGCTTTTTATTGTTTGTGCATGTTTTCTGTGGGATATAGCATGTATATGATACGTACTATGTATTGTGGTGATTGGATATGTATATATATATAAAACCAAATCCCTCATTAAAATATTAAGTCTTACATGCCTTCCATTAGAGGCACACATGAAAAGCTCGATCGACCAAGCGTAGGTTACGCCAAAGCGTGGTGTGCCGTCTATCTTGTGGAAGTGTGAAGGGTAGACATGTAGGTTCTGCCAAAGCAGGGTGCATGTTTACCGTGTCGGCTTTTGGGTTAGACTTAACTGGTGATTCTTAGAGCGTCTAGGCCCAGAGGCAAGGAATGTTCATGGCAAGGTGTTGTGCATGTTCATTCAACAAGAGTTGCATATGATGCAATTGGCAAGAGTTGCCTACCTGAGAGATCTAAGTTGTGGGCGATCAGCCAAAGCTGACTCATGACTTAGAGGATTTTAGGATCTTGCCCACTAGAAGGTTGTACGCTGCAATCTTCCGAATTGATGGTGAGGGCTATCAATTTGAACTAAAATAATGGGAGCGATAATTAATTTAAGGCCTAATTTTATCGTCAACTTTTCAAATCAATCAAACAAGTCAAAAATGAGTTTTTGGACTAAAATTGCATATATTTCCTTTTGTTAAAATAAATGGTTAATCAACAAATCACTTTATTTGTGATCGGTCTTTGAGACCAACAAATTAAATGGGAATAATTCCACGACTGGTTAGGATGGTGAGAAGTGTTCTCAAAGAGTGAAAGCTCTAAGTCCTAGTTATACCAGAACCAGATGAACTCGATCCCACCACATCAATGGCTGAAAGTATGCTTATGGAAGCATACTGAGGATGACATTGATGAGGAGTGCTTGATGTTGTGTTCTCTGAACTATGAGTTGCAGAGACAACATGAGACATATGATGTCTCCAAGATACTGTCCTAGTATGTCATGACAGAAGGAGATCCAGTAAGGTATTCACACACTCAATGTGATTGGGTATGTGGAAAACCTGATTAAGAAGGATTCCCTCTGAGCCAAGGGTTGGCTATTGGTATGATACTGCAAATGTTGCAAGAATCATACAATTCATGATAAGCTACAACATGAACAACTTTGACAAGCGTTGACAGAGTTGTTGGACATGTTGAGGATAGTAGAGGCAAAGATGAAGAAAGACAAACCATAATCTTTGATGTGATCAAAGAAAAGGTAAGTCTTAAGGGTAAGGGCAAGGGCAAAGCTAAGAAGTGTTCTGATGCTAGCCAGCAATCCAAGCCGTCTTCAGCCTCAAGGCACATGGGGAAAGGGTGTATGAGGGAACTTCCCTCTATATCTAGAAGAACAAAAGAAGATGAAGGAGGGGATGGAAATCTCCACCTAAGGTATCATGAAATGAACCGCTTCTTTATCCGAGGTATATGATACCAAGATATGGATCTGTCATATATGATATGCAATATCCACAAAGAAGTGATGGCCTTTGTGAAAGGACCAAGAAAGAAGTACCCATCATTGGAGCAAGTGTTGCTGCCATAGATAGGAGTATCTTTCAGTTTATTTCAGCCTAAAGGGCACGAAATAGAGTTGAGAACTGCTATTTCATATATTGCCAATAGATAGAAACACTTTATTATTGCATATTGTATGACAATGATGGCAATTAATAAAGTTGATGTTTCGATCTTAAAGATATGATCTTTGTGGCAATGCCTTGCTTATCTTGTGGTATTTGATATGCATAAGATAAAATAATACCTAAAAGTTATAGATAACTCAAACAATCAAATTAGCATCAATCATGAGAAATTCATTTCTAGTTTCCATATGATGGATAAATCTAGACTCTTTTGGTTAGAGAACCAGTAAGAGACATGAATCTCTTGAACATGATTAATCAATCTTCACTAATGGTAGTGGGAGAATGATTGTCCTATTAGGTATAATACATGTGATGTATTTACACACTTATTGGAACAAATGCTAATACTTCAAATGGTGTTTAGAGAAATACCAATATGAATATCTTGAAGTGTTCAAGATTATCATAGATGAAGTACAAATTTGGTAAAGTGTTAATTATTGATGAGATCAATGAATGAAATACTTGAACCAAATGTTTGAGATCCTTACGAGTGATTATGATAATGTATCATAGTGAACTCATGATTAAGGCATGGTGATGTCTAAATCAAGAATGAATCATACTCTAAGGAGTTAGAGAATGATTATCAAATAACTGAATTCTTCTTAATAAAAGGATACCCCACACTAATAAAGGACATTAAGAATCACAAGGAGTTGTGAATTCTTATATTCTTGACAGATACACCTCAATTATCTATGTGATGAGTTGTTCATATGATGAGTCAACTATCTAGATGAATATGAGGAATCCGATTTTGAGTTATGGTATAAAACCATTACATCCTAAATGACATCCGTGTGAACCATAAGGTATGACCTTGATGGTAGCACTCATTGGATCATATCCATAAGTGCAAATAAGTCTTAAGTGTTAAGACACTTGGATAACATTTTGAGAAGGATGATGCTTGTTGATTGCAACTTAATGACTGAGACATTTGGCATATGGATACTAAAACCACATTCCTATGAGGAATAAAACAAGGATGTGTACATGACACAACCTATAAGGTTTATGAATCCACTAATGCAAATGAAGTCTATAAGTTACAATGGACTAATCAATGTGATTGATTGAGTACAAGCAACTCAAAATTGGATATTTACTTTGATGATATAGTCAAAGGGTTTGACTGATATGTCAAAGATAAAGACGGGATCTGTGATTTAGTGGGAGCGTATTCACATTCCACATATTGATGTGAAATGTAATTGTTCTAGAATGGAAATCCAAAAGTGGAAATTATCTTTAAGGAAGATAGAGATGTTTCCTATGTGATAGGAACAGAGATCTATAGAGATAGTTCTCGACAAATCTCTTGACCTGGAAAAGAGAGAGCATACATTGGCAATCTGTACTGAAGGGTTCAGTATGCACAGATTCAGTGGGAGAAAACTTGTCCATGTTATATGGATATTAGTATCCCAAGGCCAAGTGTCCAATTCTTATGAAGAATGGGAACACTATGAATAGATATGGATCTATCATGTATGTAATCATCCCATTGTCTTGCATGGCAAGAATAAAATGCATTCATCATTTTGTATGTATGACATGACAATATGATGTGCTCATCCTGATAACTCGTATGTGGGACATGACGAGTGGATGTCTGTCTACTTCCAGTAAGGGTTACTGGAATACCATGAGAACTTGATAAGTACTTGGGAAGTACTAGTTCTATGGAGATAAGGAAGAGTTTGATGTAAAGAGTTACATTGATGTGAACTTCCGAAAGGACAGAAAATTGATTGCAAAATACACATAGGATGTATAAAAGTGAAAGTTTGTTGATTATTGGAAATGTTCCAATTTAACCATTTAAAAGGAAATGCCGAGTATCCGTGTGTTAGAGAACATCAGTGGATACTATATGGATCTAGAAGTTCATGAGATGAACTTATAGATATTCCGGTCATTGATGACAAGTCTGGAATCCTTGATCATGCAATGTGGCTAAAGGTTAGCAAAGGAATACTAGATCGCATATTACGGCAACTCCATCTCATACGTATGACGTACAACGAAGAGATGTGAGACATGCAATTTGTACAGACTTTGGCAAGGTGTTGTCATTACTCACTATGTTGGCACTAGAGCACAGTAACATGTGGGACATGTCTGAAGATCACTATGAATATGATTCAAGGGTGATTGGCTCGCAGTGCAAGTGGGAGTCTGTTGGTATGTATGCCCTGAGAGCCAATCATGAGATGATTGGTGGGATACATAAGATTGATTTGATAAACATCAAAGGCAAGCTTCCAATTCTTTCTGGTTCAGTCATATGAGATAGTGATAGAACAGATTGAATGTCTAGAGAATGACAGTACTCAATGACGTATGCTTTCAGTTTGAGGACCTGAACGATGAGATCATACGGATGCTAAGAGTTTGTACATTCTTGTTATGTCCCTAGTCGGATGTCATTGTGGAAGGTAGATAGACAGCAATGACACACAAGACTAGATTGTGGTGTTGGTTGATGACAGAATCTCATTAGTCATGATATAGAGATATCAAACCAAACACATAGGTACTTGTTAGAGAACAAGGTACCGGACAGACCCACCGTGAGTTTGACACATGGAACCATGAGATGGTAGTCACAGTCAGTACTCACAGTGATGGTGGTGAGTGTGATTCTTAGACCTGAAATCACTACACTCAACACATGTCATTGGGCACACTTTGACATCATCAAACGCAGTCCTGAAACATGGGTTGTTATAAAGGTGATGATTGGGTGGCTTTGACACATGGGGCTTTTGAGGGGTGAGTGATAGATATGGGATTTGTCCCTCCTGAGGGAGTTTGATATCCAAGGCCACTTGATGAGTAGGATTGAGATAGGCGTGCGCACGCATGTGTGAATCAGTATGTGATATTGATGTCATACATATCTCCTTCAATCTGCTCTGAGATCAAGAAAGTGAATGAACGTTGACAGGATGACTGTTCCATGCCTCGAGTTCATTCGGGATATCAGTGACAAAGGAATTATACATTCACTGTAACACCATTCACGGATTGTAGGATGAAAGTTGTTCTCCAACTTTCTACTTTCACTTGGGTAGCAATGATGTGTGACTAGGCACCGCTCTTTGCTTGTGAAGTCATAAGTGTTATGGACTTTCACTGCCAATGTGAAATGGACCTGCAGGGTCACACACATAGGATTTAACCTGGAAGAGGAGTTTTGTCCACAAAGTAATGTTTAGATTGATTACTAAAGGAGTTTAGTAGTTCAATTAAACACTCAATCAGTCGATAGCTCAATATCATATGGTTTAAGGTGTTGGACGCATTGATTGGAGTATCGGATTGATTGAAATCGCAATTGACTGATTTTGCCCAACCTGTGCTCCCAACCGATCGGCTCATGTGATGAACCGGTCGGCTGAGGTGCTAAACCGGTCGGCTGGAGTGTCCAAACGATCGGCTCATGCCCAGGTTGAAACGACCGATTCAAGGGTTGAACTGATCGGCTCAACTGGTGCAACCGACCAGTTGGGAAAGTCATGTCGGCAAGAATTTTCCTTTGGTTTCAAATTGCCCAATTCGATTGGGAATAACATTGGTATACTATACCAATTGAGAACGAAACAAGGAAAGTCCTTTTGAGCCGGATTAGGACCATGAACCGATCGGTTCAGGGCACCAACCGATCGGTTGGAGTGCCCCAAACGATCGGCTCAGGTCCAACCGATCGGCTCAATGGCCGAACCGATCGGTTCAGTTGTGAACCGATCATTTCAAGTTGCGAACATGTTGCTTTTTGTGAAAAATTCTCGAACCCTTCTACTCCTGCTTTAGTCCCATATTGCCGGACACAGAGAACCCTGTCCCATGACCCGCCTATATATATAGGGGTATTGGGGGCTTCTCAAAGTACAACTCAATGCAAGCTGGTTGCTTTGCGAAGTTGTCGTTCTCTCTGGTTTTGGTAACCGTGAGAGATCCCGAGCAAGTGCTTCCCGCAAAAGGGAGGTGCAGCAAGGGAAGGACAACTGCAGTTGCAACTGGCAGCAGGAGAGTGTGTTGGTGACTAGTACGTCAACAGGAGGGTGCAACTCCTTCCACTTCCTTGTGGGACAAGGAGAGTGGAGTTCCAGGTGGTCCGTGTGGACTACTACAGAGGCGGGAGGACACTGCCGCTTAGGAGGACAACTGTCATCCAACAGTCCAGTAGGAGGAGGAGGAGTCAGTCCCGGTGCGACCAGGAGCTGCACAGACACCGTCCAAGACCGGAGTTGAAGACCGCGCATTGCGCGAGGTATTGTCGCCGAGCAAGCCTCGGGACAAGGTATGATTCCACAAACCATCTTTTCCTATTATATAGACGTTGACGCGTTTCCTCGGTATGGGTTGGGGAGAAATTTTTTTTGTTTTCACTGCCTTCTCTGTCTCCCCTAAAACCCAACATCATACTCATATTGGTAGCCCTTGTGTGGGACTCTAAGGATTGATTATGTGGAAGAGAAAGTTGGGAAGAAAAGGCCATATCATGTTTTGGTTTGGTACGTGCTTGAGCAGCTAAGTCATGCAGTTTAGATGACTAATGTTGAGGAAGTAGAACCAAGAAGGAAGTGGTGGTATCTGGTGCATATAATGCTCACAAGGTTGAGTTCATAGGGAATAAGAATGGCACCCCCCTCATGTTTTAAGACCCTACTAGGATTGTGACATATGTTTGATGAGCCACTTACCCAAGTTGATCTAGCACTACCATGATGTCATATATACAATGAAACTAGTCCAACCTTGGGAGATGATGGATGGATATGATGGAAAACTTAGATATGGGTTAATAAGCTCTTTAGTTGCTAGCCACATGCATGGGTAAAATAATAGGATATATGCCTACATGTGATGATATAAACTTTGAATTCATGTATGTTTTGTGAACCTTGGTTCTGCCAAGCATTAGTTTTATCTTGTCTTGGGAAGGGACACTTCTCAAAAGAGTGAGTTCCCAAAATTAGTTTGAAAATTGAGGTAACATTAAAGGTCACTGAAAAGGACTTGATAGATTAAGTGCACGAAGCACAAAAGCACATAGATTGAGTATGATTCTTTAAACCAAGTTTGACCATCTCTAAGGGACATGAAGAAAAGTCACTATGAAAGAGACCGGTAGAATGGGGCCAGGCCTATATGGGTAGGTCACCATGATTCCCATGAAGGCATAAGGAAAAGTATGAGTGTCCTGAGAGATGAAGGAAATTTGGGTGAGAATTCCAAAGGATACAATGTGCTTGGATATTATCAAAGGAACCACAATCAAAATGTGTGAGAAAATAAAATAAAGTAATGATAGAACCCTTAGTCAATCCTTAGGTCAAGAAGGGATGAGACTGACGGGAGTAGGAGTTGATTGTTCCCTAAATGCACAAGACCATAGGGTCACGAGGTAACCGATATGTTTGCCTGAGACCCATGGGTTAGGAGGTTGTCCACCTTCATGAGTTCATGTGGCCCAAGGGGTAAATGTGAGAGGCACTCTCTAGATGCATAAGGATGAGATCACTCCAAAAGTACTGACACCCTAGATACCTTGAGGAAATGACTAAGGATCATAAATAGGAGTCATGCTAAGACTCAAAGGTTATGAGGAAAGTTTTTCCTATAGGTATGCATAAAATTCAGGGAATGGTGGAAGGTGGATAATTACTTAATCTAAGTATGGAATTAAAATGGTGACATGTGATGTACCATTTCTACTCTTGGAATGGGATGAGCTTTGGATTTGGAATGCAGCCAAATGCTTATTTCACCTTGTTATGAGTGTGAGAGATGAGACGAACACATGCCATATTAGAAGTAGAAACAATATGAGGAATAAACACTAAAGTTGAAATCCTTTTTAGGACAATCGAGGATTTGAGGTATTACCACACCCTTAGGAGAGAATATTGGATAAATGTATTGAAAGACTATGTGATCAAGGTAATCACCAAATTAAGATTTCAAATGAGGATATAATTATGAAGTGGAGTTTGGTCTATAGGTTAAGATTGAATTTGGTGATCAGAATAATGGATGCAAGAGTTGAAGTACCAAATAAAGATAAATCAAGCCCAGCCTATTAAATGAGCTTGAATAGCCTAGTTAGATTACCTAGAGTTAGTTGAGATGAAAGTCTTGATGAAGAAAACTCAAACACTTCTCTCAGTGGAAGTGAATGGTGGAATCTGATAAGAAAATCATATTGAGTTCCTGAGGATTCATCCTTAAGGACTAAGAAGCTCACAGATCTGAGTATACGGTACACCCTGGCACCACAAAGATGTTTAAAGACTTATAGTGATATTATGGTAGCCTAGAATGAATAGAGACATAGCAACGTATGTGGACAATGGTCTCACGTGCCAGATGGTGAAAGGTTGAACACCGACGACCCAGTGGGTTACGACAACCAATTGAGATTAGTAAGAGGACATGGGAGCAAAACACTATGGATTTCATGGTGGGTCTCACCAAGATGAAGAATGTTCATAGTGCAATATGGTTTGTGGAGAACCACCTAACTAAGTCAGCACACTTTCTCATCTTAAGAAATTACTTCCTAGGTATTAGACCTAGATAAACTACATGCTAGCAAGATAGTTTGATTGCATGGTGTTCTGAGTTCAATTATTTTTTATCGTGACCCTAAGTACACGTCCAAGTTGTGGAAGCAAGTGCATGAAGAACTCGGTACTAGATTGAAGTTTAGCACAACCTATCACCCTCAGACTGATGGATAGTCAGAGAGGATGATTCATACCTAGAGGGTCTATTGAGAGCATGTGTGCTCGATTTGGGGTGGATCTTGTGAGCAGTACTTGCCCTTAGCTGAGTTGCTTTTAATAATAATTATCAAGCCAGTATCAGGATGCCTCTGTATGAAGCTCTTTATAGGAGGCCATGTCGGTCACTGCTTCACTGGGATGATGTTGGTAGGAGGACCTTGTTGAGGTCAGAAGAAGTGCAGTTGATGTTGACAAAGTTGCTTTGATCAAGCAGAGGATAAAGAGAGCCTGGGATCGATAAAAGTTGTGTGTTGATGCAAAGCAGAATGACTTGCACTCCATTGTGGGTGAATATGTGTTTCTAAAAATCCACCCCTCCTAGCTATATTTAAGAATAGAGGAAAGCTAAGTCCCTGATACATGGGTCCGTTTAAGATCCTAGAATGGATTGGTGAAGATGCTTATCGTCTAGTCTTACCCTCACAATATAGTATGATACATGATGTGTTCCATGTGTCCAATCTAAAGCTCTGTGTGAAGGATCTGAGCATGGTGTTGAGCATTGAGCCTATTGAACTCCAAGGGAGCCTGACATACCCTGAGTCACCTATGAGGGTATTGGATACTAAGGTGAGAGATATCAGGAACAAAAGATAGAAATGGCAAAGGTTTTTTGGATGCACCATGGAGAGGATGAAGCCACATGAGAGCTAAAGATGGACATGGAAAATTCCCATTCTGATCTATTTATATGATTAGTCAAATTTTGAAGACAAAATTCCTATAAGAGGGAAAGGATGTTATAACCTCAGTTTCATTTATATTTTATATAATTGGAATGCAATTATTCGAGTAAATGAGACATATTAGAAATTTGGTGTGCTTTGTTGTTAAAGTATGGTTTTCTCATGAAAATTTCCTTTTGTGATGAATTTCATGGTTTGTACTATTTTGTTAATCCAATAATGGACATAAAGGAAAAGGAAGAGAAGAAAATCCAATAATGAGAAAAAGGTAAAAGAATAATAGATAATGAGTGATATTCTTATGAGAATTTTGTAGAATTATCTGGAAAGTGGTATGTATGACCACTAATGGTTGGATTTCAGTTTCACTTGCTTGCTAATAAGAAAAGTAATCAAAATCAAGAAAATAGAAAAGATAAGAAACATAAAAGAATTGAATTGATGTTTAAAATGTGCCTTATAAGGAGAAGACTTGGATGTTAAGTAAACCATCTTTTCTTTTTGAGTTTTGGACTCAAACTCCACCCATGGTTAGATAAAGTCATCATGGAATTCCCCTTAAAATGTGGAATTAAAAGTTAAATAGAGAGAGATATATGATTTTTACAAGTTTTCATAAAGTGAGTGTATTTATAAGGCAATGTATTTAATGTCACATTTTATCCAAAAAAAAAACAGAACCAGACCTTTAATAATATGTGTGGCTTGCTGGTCATTTGATCTAAGATTCACAGTGGGAGGATCATCTCCTAGCCTATGACAAAAGGGGAAACAAGTCTACAGTATCGACTTTACTCATTCCCTTACTCTCTCTCTCACTGCAACCAATATGGACACTTAAAAATGTTCCCATTGAATTTGGGAAAGCAAATTGAGTTCAACCATCCCTTCTTTCCTCCCGTTTCAGGAACTCTAGAAGTTTTCCCTAATTCCTTCTTGGGATCAAACTCCATTAGAGAGGTGTCCAGCTTTTGCTACCTATAAAAGGACTTGAAACCCCACAACCAAGAGACCAGACTGATAGACGACAAACCCAACTGTACTATGATCCTTTCTCTTCCTCCAATTCATCCTAGGGTTAGCGCTTCTTCACCATACCCTAATACCATCCTCATGGCCTCTAACAGGTTACCGGTTAGCGTTGCTTTGGTACCACTCCTCACTATGGGGAGGGTCAGATGAGTTTGGGGAGTCGGGTCAAAGGTGCCTGTTATAATAGTTCTGCCACTAAGACTCAATGACATGGAGTCAACTCTGGAGTTGACTGCCATCCCTGAGAGAAATTACCTGCCTACCCCCAAGGCGTACGAGGACCAAACCCCATGGCGAGAGGACAAAAAAGGTATTTCGTCTCGGCTTGACGCTCTGATAATGTGGAATAAGGCGCCACATGGTAGACCCTCATTCCCAGAGCCCTGATCCTCCTAGAAAAGGGAAAAGGGGGCCAAAAATGCTGACATGGCAATCTTCCATTTGCCAAAGGTACTTTGACTTGTGAAATTCATAAATAATTAGTGGTAACTCGAATGACAACATGTTATATATGATTTTTTCTCAAAAAATGTAATTAACCCAATAAGAACAGTTTCGAAATCTAATTTTGTCTCTAGTTCCAAAAGTACTTAAAGTTACCAACTTTAAAGTGATTAATGCATGAAAACCCTAATTTTTAGGTTTTGATGACTTTAATGTGTTCAATTGATATCGATACTAAAATATTAGTCTTTTATGGATAAAAAGAGAAACTTGGAACCTATGTGAACTTAATAACCCATGATTTGATGAATTAGGGTTTCTTTGAGAATAAAAGTACAATTAATGATAACTTAGGGTTTGTGAACCAAAAGAACATGAAAAGTGGTAATTAGGGTTTGGAGAACCAAAACCCTAGTGAAACCCTAAAGTTGACCTAGAAAATCTAACTTGAGACCCAAGTCAGTCTTAATGATGATTTGGATAAAGTAATAATACATGGATGTATTGCTTTAACTTTCAAGATAACTTTGCTTGGTTGATTGATTTCTTGCTCTTGCTTGGACATCTAGAACTTCTGATCAAGGTATGTGGTTACGCCTATGAATAACCCGCTTAGTTTCACGACATTTTTTGAGGTTTTACCGATTGCTTGAAATTAAATGCTTGGATGAATTTTATTTCTTGCAATCTATAAAGTGACTATGGCTGTCACAAAGTATGCTTATAACTTTCTCCAACCCAGCATACCAATTCTGGAGGTTTGAATGGAAGGAAATGAAAAGTCATAGGTATGACCAAAGACCAGGCCCCATGTTGGGAAGGTTAGACTAGGCCCCAAATTGGGAAGGTCATATGAGGTAAGACCAGGCCCCAGATTGGGAAGGTCACATGAAATCAGACCAGGCCCTAGATTGGGAAGGTCATCTGAGGTCAAACCCTAGATTGATAAGACCAACATGGCACTTCGGCTCCAGAATGAGAAGGTGGCCTCTTCGTCCACTCTAGGGACAAGACCCTGAAAGGGCATCCCAAAGGTTGAGTTAAAAATGGGTCAAGGAGATATGAAAAAAATGACAATTTTGTTTCGGTAATAATAATTGTTGTGATTATATTGTTCCACTAGATCTAGATGCAATACTTTATTTCCTCCACATATCAATATAACTCATTATGTTGATCGACATTTTGTTTGTCAGTGTTTTAGAATAATCTATCATTTTGCAAATATGATGAAACCGTATATCCAAAAAGAAGGCACAATATGAAGAAACATAAGGTAAACATGGATGTTATAGTTAATTAAATTTTATTTATGTTGCATCTTTAGATATTCCACCAGTTATGTACCAAATTCCTTTTTGTTTGTAAATTTTGTTAAATATTTCTAGTTAATTTTTAAACTTGTGACCTTGTATTAGTGATAATGGCCCTTTCCTCTCTGTCTGCTTGAATAGGAGATAACAGGGGTAGGAGGTTGTTACACAACAAGTGTAGGTACAATGGGTTCAAATTGTTTTTCTCCTCCAAGGAGGTTTGTGGGTTGTGGTTCATGCACAACAGAAGCAGACTCGTCTTGGGGTAATATGACAAAAAGGAGACCCAAAGAGGTATGGTAGAGTTGCATTTTCTGTTGCCCATGATGAAAGTACAAACCAGAAATTCATTTTGGGTGAATAGATGCAACGTTGTCAAGTGAATCCATATCAAACAAATAGACAATTAACTAAATAGATCTAATTAACAATTGTTTAAGAATCTATCTTGAAATTGTTGGACAGATTTAATGGAGCGTAAGATCCATCTTGAAATTGTTACATATATAAACAGATGTTAACTAGATTAAGGCACAAATAACCACAAAATATGTAGTAGTGATAATAAAATTATTGGATTCATAGAAAATAATGATTAGTTAGAAGATGCAAACTCCAAAGCCTAGGATGAAGGTGTGTGTAACAATGTCTTTAAGACAGATTCCACCACTAGCATGAGGTTTTCTAGCTGTCTGTCTCCAAGATTCAACCACCCCAACTTTAGTACAACCGCTCGATGCAAGTGAGATGACTATACCAGACTTGTTCCTTTAGCCCTTTGCCGCAAAGAAGAAAGGAAAAAGAAGAGGTCGTGAAGTGTCATCAGTACAAGAACAACAATAAGTAAGCAGGTTTGGAGATGAACAAAGGCTATTGTGGTGGTGGAAAGAAATAATTGGAAGACAAAAAATCCCTCTTTTTTTCTATGTATGCAACTGTGTTGTTTTGTGTCTTGGTTTGTCTTCAATGAAGAGCATACACCTCCTTATAAGGAGAGTGTTTTGTCCACAACCCACAGTAATAGTCCGCACATGTTTCTCACTTTGTAACTGTAGGTCTTTCCAACGTGGGTCTTAATTATCACAGTTAATGGGTTGATATAATGATAGTCAAAGAAATGATAATTATTATTGCCTTACTTTATGATTGTTGATCTTCCCAACGTGCATCTTAAATGTCGAGATTAAGGGACGGATTCAATGGTAGTCAAAGATTTGGTAATTGTTGTTGCCTTACAATGCAATTGTTGTCTTCCTAACGCGCGTCTTAGTTGTCAAGGTTAATGAGTGGCTTTAATGATAGTCAAAGAGAGGGCAAATTTTGTTGCCTTAAATGTTGTTGGCAGACTTTAGAAGACACAAAATAGAAACCAAGAACCTTTTTACAAAACAAAATAAATATAATAAATTTTATTCTATAAAAAATATTGGACAAAGTTGATGGCTATAAAATTGAATTTTAGAACAAAAAAATACAACAATCAGAGCAAGCTGCACAAAACAAATGCGAGGAAAATCCACACCCTATTTAAATTAAAAAAAAATACAAACACAAGAAAAACATGACAACATGTGAGGGGTGATGTTGAGAATAAACTCACACCACTGAGTTTGGGGGTTATACATGAGCTAATAAATTGTGTGGTTTATTCACTTATTGTTAATTGATTTTGAGTTTAACAAATGCATTTTAATATGGTATCAGGGCATGTCCCACAAAATAAGTGTAAGTAAAGTCCACACCCTTTTAAAGTAAAAAAACACGTGCAAGCATATAAAAATTTGGTAACACGTAAGGAGGGATGTTGAGAATAAAACCACACCCCTAAATTTGGGAGTTTTTCTTAGGATAATAAAATATGTGGTTCGTTCACTCATTTCTAATTGATTTCAAGTTAAACATGCACATTAACAACATATACATTCATTCTACACTTAACTCCACTTTGAGTGGCAAAAAAACATATGTAAACACCACATACAAAAATGATATTGTTCGTTTACTGGTGATAGCCATTATTTTATCGAGTTACAAATATATATATATATATATATATATATATATATATATATATAATCTTATAAAATTATGCATGTGTCATTATCAAAATTTTATGTGATTCCATATTGTGCATGTATTTGTTAACAACTAATATATAATTAGTAATCATAATAATTTACATGTAACAGATTATAATAACATGTCAAATAATTTTTTGAACTCCCTCCATCTTGTACGCATGATTACTAAAATTATCCATGTTGTATAAATTATATAATAAATACTCATAGAACCCACTAAAAGAGAAAATTTTGTTCAATTTCTAGTTAACTCCCTCCAACATGAAGCTTGAGATTAACAATATTACCCACCTGAATCTGGATGAGTAGTTGTTGTACCATTTTTTTAATTTTTAAACAAAAGTGAAATTAAACTGCTTGAATAATAATTGCACACTCTGAGATATTTCTATCTATGGCCACATGTCTGATCCCAGTATTATTTTGGAAAAAAAAATCTCAAAAGTTGAAATACATGTTAATATGTACCAGTTTACCTTATAAACATGAATCTTGCAATAAACAACTCAGATAGGCTAAGAATATGATTAATCAAAAGTTGATGAATCAGACATGTAAACAAACATGTGCATTGCCCAAACAAATAGTTGCACACTGACATGTGTCGTAATAGCTATGCTTTGGTGTTTTTCTAAATATGGTAGATGAATTGGGTAGGCAAACAAACATGTGCGCTGCCCAAACAAATAGTTATATACCAACATGTTTTGTAATAGCTATGGTGGTGTGGTGTTTTTTGAATATGGTAGATGAATCAGATAAGAGAATAAACATGTGTACTACCTAAACAAATAGTTGTACACCAGTATAAGGAGTGGGACTCAGAGGGGATCCAATCCCTACTAAAATTTGAAGAATAAAACATCCATTCCGAACAACACAAAAAGTATGTTGGAATAGGTGTAAAATTTCAAATCTCAAGTAATGGTATACATAAGACCAAAGTATAACAACAGAATAAAATTTCATGACTATAATCAAAATTTTACATCATCATCTCCCATATAGGTTTTACATGGATATTACATCATTAAGATCTAGTAGAAGGAAATATAAACCATATCAAGTTTGTCTCCAAGCATCAACTCCTTAAGCTAGGTCCATCTTAGCATGTCATGTCCTCCATGTCCTACACTTGGAGTTGGAAGTATACCCCAACAAGAGGAGAAAAATAGATAGCATCAATAAAAGGCTGATATGTGCATAGTAAATATAGAATTGAGCAATATATGGAATAAAAGATGTCAAAATAAAAGGCTTCCCACTGATAAGTAAAGGACTACCCAAGTGGGCATCAAGATAGATGAATTTCAAACATATGATAATAAAGAATACTTTCCATAAATAAAATAATGAAGTTGCGCCACATAAGCACATGTCAATAATTAGGGCACACAACCCATCAATATTAACTATCAAACAATATGCATGTGAGATAAGCATAACACTAGAACAATATAAAGAGAAAGGAATCCAAGCCTCATAAACTTGAAACCTGATAGAGAATGACACGTAACCAAACTCCCTAATATATAAAGTTTGGGCCAAGCCTCATAAACTTGAAACCGGGTATGGGGCACATAACCTCTATCCCAAAAATATAATAAGGGTACATAACCCCAATACCAATGCAATTACACTACTCTAGGGCTACTGAATCACATAACATGCTTAATGTAGAGGCAAGTATAAAGTATAGTTAGAATAAACAAGATTGCCATCACATAAATAGACAATATAAACAACCACCACATAAGTGTCAAAATTAAGGTTTCTTCAAGAACAAAGCATAAGTGGGACACAAAAAAAAGTCCAATCAAATAGGATGATAAAAATATCACAGTAAACATAAATATTTCACATGAAATCATGTTCTCAAAAGAAAGAGATATTGTGTAGGCTATTGTCCATAGGACTAAGAGAAAGATGAAAATAGGTTATTGCTTGAAAGGAATAATAGGGGATGCAAACCTCACTTCAGAAACTATGTAAGTCCAAATTCAGTCCTAGATCCAAGCCTAGGTCTCCAAAACACCTATTAAGCATATATGTAGAATTGGGGTTAGGTTTCCATTAATTATATAAACCCTAACAATCACCTTTTTATTATCTATGAATTAGGTTATCAAGACCATGCCATATTTTAGGTTATATTTTTCTGAGATCATGACATATTTTACTTTATTTTTCTGACTCATAGATTATTAGTTATGAATTTTAGAAAAATCAAACCAATTATATAAATCCAAAAAAATCACTTATTTAATAGATTGGAATCATTCAATGAGACCAATCCCATTAGATAGAGTAATACACCATGATTCCAAAACATGTTTTATTTTAATTTTCTAAGCTATACATAATTTACTCTAGATTTGTATAGTTCCTAATAAATGAGAATCCCAGAAAAAGCCACGCCGATAATAGCACTTGAAGTATTGACACGCCATTGTTGATGTGGACTCATAAAAATAGGCCACTTAAATCTTGTTCCATACTATCCATTATACATGAATACGGCAAAGCAGGCGGCCAAAATGACTAAAATACCCTTGGGTCCTAAAATAGAAATATCAACGAGGAAGGGTAGATACGGGAAAGAAAAGCAAGCAATGTTCTCTTATCCAAGCAGCCTGAGTCGGTGACCTGGAAACTCAAGATCCTTATCAAGTTGCAACCTCTGGGAAAAACCACACAAGATAAAGGTTGTATGAAGTTCATGGGGATAATTTGAACTCAATGAGCCTAAACATGAGATTAAAAGAAGGAAGGAGCTCTAAATGAGGCAACATAAGATGGTGTTACTCTATTAACAGGGAAGGAGGGGAATGTGAAGTCCAAGCATGAAGAAAACTAGATAGAATCGGTGTCGTCGGGGACTCAAACTCATCATGAAGGAGTCAAAGAAGAAGATTCCATGAAAAAAGGGAATAAAAATATTGATATTGCATCACTAATTAAGATACCAAAAGAAAATTGAAGAAAGGGGTGAAAACTCTATACCTTGAAATAGAGAAGGTAGATTTTACGAGAGCTTCACAATACCACTATGAGTAGATCCGAGCATTTGGTAGTGACCTAGACTGCCCCATTCCCAATGTTGGTGTCTTGGTAGGCTCCACACATAGGTTGAGTAGGGAAGATAGGAGTTAGGGCGAACGAGCACAAGCGAGGCTGTCTGTAACATCCCAGGATTTGAGGCATCAGATAAAATGATCTTATAATGAATGATTGGACTACCCATATCACCAAGGTGCACCTCCTTTTCTGGGAGCCCATCACTAAGAACTCCATAGGTAAGTGTGCTCAGCTTGGAGTAGTACTAGGATGGGTGACCTGTAGGGAAGTTGATCCTGACATGCGCGTGAGTGAGTACAAAGCGCACAGTTAAGTCTAGTGGTGGTCTGTGGGGACATTCGTCATTCTTGAAACTCTACTAGAGCCTTGGGCAGTGGGCCTAGGTGTTATAAATGGTATCAGAGTCATAACCACTCCAGTAGGTGGGGCCTATATGGGGATGTGGCATGCCAGTCTTGAGTCGTACGATCCAGGCATGTAGGAAAGGGCTATCCATGGTGATGTAGCCACCCTTGCACTGGTATTCCGTGATCGGGAGCTGGGTGTCCATGGGCCATTCTGGGTCTCCACTGAAATGGGGTGATATTATGAGGCCATATAGTTGAGCCTTGACGAGGACGTCAAGAGTCTAAGTGGGGGAGATTGTACCATCCCAAGATTTGAGGCCTCAGATAAAATAATCTTAAAAGGAATGATTGGACTACCCATATCACCAAGGTGCACCTCCTTTTCTGAGAGCCCATCACTAAGAACTCCATAGTTAAGCGTGCTCAGCTTGGAGTAGTACTGGGATGGGTGACCTGTAGGGAAGTTGATCCTGACATGCGCGTGAGTGAGTACAAAGTGCACAATTAAGGCTAGTGGTGGTCTGTGGGGATATTCGTCATTCCTGAAACTCTACTAGAGCCTTGGGCAGTGGGCCTAGGTGTTACAAATGGTATTAGAGCTATAATCCCTCCAGTAGGTGGGCCCCACGTGGGCATGTGGCATGCCAGTCTTGAGTCGTGTGGTCCAGGCATGTAGGAAAGGGCTATCCATGGTGATGTAGCCATCCTTGCGCTGGTATTCCGTGATCGGGAGCTGGGTGTCCATGGGCCATTCTGGGTCTCCACTGAAATGGGGTGATATTATGAGGTCATATAGTTGAGCCTTGATAAGGAATTCAAGACTCTAAGTGGGGGAGATTGTAACATCCCAAGATTTGAGGCCTCAGATAAAATGATCTTAAAAGGAATGATTGGACTACCCATATCACCAAGGTGCACCTTTTTTTCTGGGAGCCCATCACTAAGAACTCCATAGTTAAGTGTGCTCAGCTTGGAGTAGTACTGGGATGGGTGACCTGTCAGGAAGTTAATCCTAACATGCACGTGAGTGAGTACAAAACACGCAGTTAAGGCTAGTGGTGGTCTGTGGGGACAGTCGTCATTCCTGAAACTCTACAAGAGCCTTGGGTAGTGGACCTAGGTGTTACAAATGGTATCAGAGCCATAACCCCTCCAGTAGGTGGGGCCCACATGGGCATGTGGCATGCCAATCTTGAGTCGTGCGGTCTAGGCATGTAGGAAAGGGCTATCCATGGTGATGTAGCCACCCTTGCGCTGGTATTCCGTGATCGGGAGCTGGGTGTCCATGGGCCATTCTGGGTCTACACTGAAATGGGGTGATATTATGAGGCCATATAGTTGAGCCTTGACGAGGACGTCAAGAGTCTAAGTGGGGGAGATTGTAATGTCCTAGGATTTGAGGCCTCGGATAACATGATCTTAAAAGGAATGATTGGACTACCCATATCACCAAGGTGCACCTCCTTTTTTGGGAGCCCATCACTAAAAACTCCATAGTTAAGCATGCTCAGCTTGGAGTAGTATTGGGATGGGTGACCTGTCGGGAAGTTGATCCTGACATGCGCATGAGTGAGTACAAAGCATGAAATTAAGGCTAGTGGTGGTCTGTGGGGACAGTCGTCATTCCTGAAGCTCTACTACACTATTAAAAATGTCGAAGTAGATTTCTTAGAGGTCAAAGAAGTCTGTGATAGAGGTCTGATGATCTAGAATGATGATGAGAAGGAAAAAGGTGGGCAAGAACAGAGGAGGAATAGGGGGAGAGGGGAAGTAGGATGTAGTAGGACATCGAGTCCATGAAACCTAGTATAAATAGGATCAATGGATTTAGAAGGGTACAAGGAAAGCTAGGGAGAAAGATTCGGGGTAAAAGTCTAATAGTTGAGGGAGCAAGAGATGAAGAGAGGAGAAAATTAGAAAATGAAATTGTTTTGTTTGTTGTATGAAATAGGAAACCTGAGGTAGAGAAAAGGTTTGTCACCGCATGATCCAAATCTTAGTGTCAAGAAAAGACATGAGTTATTTGATTGATAGCGTGACACCAGAAAAATCTAGACTTCAGAGAAATCGAAGTCTAACCTTAAATATTGACATTTAAAAATTGTTCATTGAGTTATTTTCTTTCCTATTTAGTTTGGGGTATCAAATAATGTGTAAATAATACCAAATTTTGTGACTAGACTAATTAAGACATAGATAATCCATTTTTTCCATTAGTTTTCACATTTGGAAACTTTTGATGTCTTATTTAATTCTTTTAAGGCAAACCATATTTTCTCTTTCCTAATGTATTAAATTAATCTAGACTCACTCATTTAATGTGAAACTACACCCACAAGCAAACTCTAACATATGGAATATGATTTTGCCATAAATTACATAGCTTGAAATTAGTTATGACATTATTTAATGTTTAACACTTTACACACTTTCTCTCTCCTAAACTACACTTAAACATTTAAGGTTGTCCAAATTAGATAAAAATGCACACATAGGATAAAATTGATATGTGGATTTTGAATTTGAGGTTTGTTTCCACTTTTGAAGTCATTTAATGATTTATTTTCTATTTTGGAGAAAAACCCATATTTCTTTCTCTTAAAGAAATTAGGATAATTATTATTGTGCAAATAAGGTGACACTTGACTCCCATGCTAATTGGAACCCAAAGAATACGATTTCCGCATTAGATTTCACTTATAGGGTTTTCTTTAATGAGTTGTATAAAATTAATATTTGTGGCCCATATCTTCTCATTACAACCAAAAGGGTTATATATCTTTTTATGCACAAAATTCTATATGTTTATCATTTATCTCATTAAGTTCATATTTAATGTAACATCATTCTTGATTATGGACACCTAGTTCTTCTATGCATATTATCTCTCTTAACATTATACCTTTAATCAACATTATCTTATGTGACATATTTTATGTATATTGGTCTTATGAGATTACTAGGTCATACTTGTTTTCTTGCTCATATATGTTGGGGTGATAAATTCATACATTAACATATAAGGGCTACAATTAACTGCATTTAGTAATATCTTCATCCTTGTTTGGCTAAATCCAAAGAATCAAACTTTCTATCCTCTAAGGCATATGATCAGGGTCAAGAGGCTAGGTTTTGGTCTGATACAACACTCCACCCCTTAAAAGGATAATGTCCAAGAAATCTAATGTTCATACATCATCAGCCAACTGCTCTCCACCCTTAAAAGGTTTAAGCTAATTAGTCAAACTAAACAACATCAGGGTATGATGGTTACTTATGCATCTTTTCGTTGTGAATATTTTAGGGGTTTATGTTGTTCATGCATCCAACTAAAAAGTCATATAGAACTAGGATTGATCTATAGGTGTTTTTGTCTCTAACATAAAAACCCTAAGATTCATATTGTTAAACCAAAAAGTCATAAGGTATAAAGCATAGGTCCACTACACCCTTCTATATTATTCTACATATCCCTATATCTTCTTCATAGAGAAAACTAGGGTTTAGGGTATCTATGTCAAACTAATTATAAGGTATCACTATCCATACTTCACACATATCTTATTTGTGACTTAGTTCAAGAAAACTTCAATAAAATCCATAGAAAACTTCTTTTGTACATATAATAGTATAATGAAAATAATTTTGATGTTGAAAAACTTTGTGATGTAAAACAAACATGTCGGGAAAAAATAAATACGGGAACCAAGTCACACTTTTTTCCATAATACGATCTCCTTATCCTACTAGTACCTCATCCTCAGAACATGACTCTATCCTCAAGCCAACACTTCATAACAACGCAAGATACATGTCACCATCAACCTAGATAATAGGGTAAGATCACCTAAAACCTCATTGCGTTAGGGTTTGTCCATCATGATTTTTAATATATACCTCATATCAACTTTTCAAAATCTCATGGACTATCATAAGTCAATCCGAGGGTGAACATCTCACCTAGAGGGTAACTATGTAAGGCATATGTTCTAATTAGGGAGACAAAATGAAATAGTCAAATTCCAACTACCATGGGCTCTGATACCATGTTGTAAGGACTAAGACCCAGAGGGGATCCATTCCCTACGAAAATTTGAAGAATAAAACATCAATTCCAAACACACACAAAAAGATGTTGGAATCAGTGTAAAATCTTCAAATCTCAAATAATGGTACACAAAAGACCAAAATATAGTAGTAGAATAAAATTTCATCACTATAATCAATTTTACAAAAGTACATCATCATTTCCCATATAGGTTTTTCATGGATATTACATCATAAGGATCTAGTAGAAGGAAATCTAAACCACATCAAGTTTGTCTCCAAGCATCAACTCCTTAATCTAGGTCCATCTCAGCATGCCATGTCCTCCATGTCCTACACCTAGAGTTGGAAGCATACCCCATCAAGAGAAGAAAAATAAATGACATCAATAAAAGGCTGGTATGTGCATACTACATATGGAATCGAGCAATATATGAAATAAAGGACGTTAAAATAAAAGGCTTCCCATAAAAAATAAAGGACTACCCAAGTAGGCATCAAAAGAGATGAATTTCAAACATATGATAACAAAAGTATACATGCCATAAATAAAACAATGAAGTTGTTCCACATAAGCACAAATTGATTATTAGGGCACACAACCTATTAATATTAGTCATCATCCCGCATGCATGTGAGATAAGCATAGCACTACAACAATATAAAGACAATGGCGTCCAAGCATCATAAACTTGAAATGTGATAGAGACCGTCACATAACCAAACTCCCCAAACCCAATATATAAAGTGTGGGCCAAGCCTCATAAACTTGAAACTAGGGTATGGGGCACATGACTTCCATCCCAAAAATTTAATAAGGACACATAACCCAAAACCCAATGCAATTACACTACTCTAGGGCTATTGAATCATGTAACATTCTTAATGTAGAGGCAAGTATAAAGTATAGTCAGAATAAATAAGATTGCCATCACATAAATGGATAATAGAAACAACCACTACATAAGTGGCAAAATCAAGGTGTCTTCAAGAACAAAGCATAAGTTGGAATCAAAAGAAAGTTGAATCAAATAGGATGATAAAAATATCAGAGTAAACACAAATATTTTACATGAAATCATGTTCTCAAATGATAGAGATATTGTGCAGGCTATTGTCCATAGGACCATGAGAAAGAAGAAAATTGGTACGGCTGGTAACCTAACCCAGGAAGGGGTGATACGTTGAGAAGGAGAGACCTTTTCTACCAAAGGCAATGGCAAGAAGTCAAAGTTGTGCAACTCTGGTTATAAAGGGGGAGGAATGAGACTTTAGGGTTGACCAAACGTACCACAACAATCTTGATGCAAGAATGATATAATTCGATAGTGTTAAGTTTTGCAAAAAAAATGTCACACAAATTTGCTCTTTCTCTCTATGTTTTCAAGCCTACACTTAGCTTGAGGACAGACTTGATTCTAAGTTTGGGAGAGTTGATAACACCTCATTTTATACACTTCTTGTATATATTTTATACCTCCCCTAGCACACCTTTTATAGATTTTCTCCACTTATTTTAGCACTTTATGCCAAGTATCTCACACACATTTTCCATGGTTGTAGGGTCACATCAGGTCAAAGGTTGCGATCGACGCCTTACCTGTGACCCAATCGTCCATCATAGACCATCCCACTGTGGTCGAGGTCTCCAAGATCACCTCAATTCCTCGCACCCGCGACCCCCTCACACCCACGGTCTAACACCCGCGATGTCAAACCCACGATTGATAACTGTGGTCTGGCTAAAGGATGTAGCATCTAGACCGTGGACGAGGGGGTGACTTAACCAACCTCGATCGAGGAGAGGATGGTAATAAAGCCTCGACCATGATCAGGCTTCATCCAAAGCCAAGCCTCGATCGTGGTCCAAGAGCGAAGTCCGTAGAGCACGCCTATAAATAGGCCACCTACCCATCTTGTCAAATCATCATATCTTGAAGGACCACGAAGTGCTACCATTTTCCAGACTCATTCCCATCCATCCAACCAGTCTTGGATCTCCAAAGGCAGAAGCTGAGGAGAGAGAATATTGAAGGCTCCATCTTCTTTGAGAGAAGGAGAATGCCCATGCCATCGACCTCCTAGATCTAGATCTAAAGAAGCATTGTGTTGTATCATGTTATTCTCTCTCTATCTAGATCTATCACTTCCATCTCATTGTACTTCCCTCCTCTCTTTGTGGAACTTGATGTATCTATCATTTTGTGACGCCGTTATGCTGCCCATGAACATGTATGGCTAAACACTTAACTTGGGTTGGGAGTAGCTGCTAAGGCTCTCCCAACATTTATATTATCTCTCCTATTTGAATATATATATATATATATATATATATACTCTTGTTAAGATTATCTCCATGCACCAGTTTTAATGCTTCATTTGTATGCTTAGATACCATCTTGTGATGTTTGATCGTTGGTACCTCAAAAGAGAAGTATGAGTAATATCTTATGTTATGGAGTAGTATGAATGCATGAAAATGTTGGAATGCTAAAGCTCATGGTCATATGTTCTACTTTGTAGTTTTTGGATAGTCATCTCGAGAGAGAGGTTGCCCTTGGACTTAGATCTATCCTTATCTCGAGAGAGAAAGGAATGAACGCTTTTATGATTGCTTGTAGTCTTGATAGGAGTATATGAGAGGGAGAGGTGATGTTTTCATGTTGGTGAGAGGTCTTAGTAGGTGAAACCCAATCCAAGTTTCCCTCCCCTATCTTTGTTTCGATCTTATTTTGTTACACTTTGTTTATGTTTGGTTTATTTCTTTTACTTTGGTTTGAGCACTATCGTTCCTTTGGGAACACCTTTTTTAAACCATATGTTATCTGGAGTATATGAGTGTGAGACCATGCGTGCTTAATACCTGCTAACCTTGTCCCTGTGGTTCGACCCCGATTACTACATCAGACCCCGTATAATAGTTGTGGGGGCTTAAGTGTCGAGTTACTATATTAAGACTCCGACTACTCTGGATCCGCTCCTTTTTGGACATGTGATTTAGGCCGGTCAATGGTCCATTTTGACTGGTCTATTTCATAGCCTTTATTGTGTTGTTGGCATAATAAATATTATACAATTAGTTGAACAAAAAATGTACAAGTTAGTTAACAAAACTGATCGCTAGTAACCGATATTATAGTTGTTGTTGAGTTGTGGGCCTATAATGGATATATTTGTTATAGAATTGATTGCTATAAAATCATTATAAGAAATGTACATACTAGTGAAAAGATTGGACCATTACTGAGTTTTATATATATGTTAATTGGATCTTTTTAAAGTTCGCTTCCAAGTGTGTATGTCAATATCTTGGACTTCATTGAAGGAGAGATATTTGAAAAACGTGAAAGCGAGTCTTTAGTTGTTTGTATAAAGTTTACTTCTAAGTACTATGTTGGCTAACAAATTGATCTGACTTACAAGCTGAACCAATTGAAAAATAATAAGAAATCTCAGTTTGTGAATTTATTTCTATCTTTTATTATTTACATAAATTGAAATATAATGTGAAGATTTATGGATAATTTTGTGTGTGTTATTTTTGTCAAGCACTGGTAAATTATGAGTTGGAGCATATGAATTGTATTATCTTTTCTAAAAGCTCATTCAGATATTGAATGAGCACACTTTCAGTGTGTTGGGAAGTAACGATAGAAATATGGATAGTGCTAGCATTATCTTTATGCAAGAACATTGAGATAAAAGAAAACTGTGACCAACATGTTGTTGTAATATCCTAAGGATGGAACTGGAGTAATTTTGATGTCAACCACGTCATACTCATTCGTACTATAGAAAAATAAGTCATTTTGGGTATCCACTCCACTTTGCCATGGTTTCCTTCCTCAAATATTGAGGGAAGGAGACCATGGGAATCCGTCCATCCGCTGCTACCACTAACATATAGTGTATGCACTGGGAATAGAGATTGGTGTTGTGTATTTCATCTACTTCTGGATTCACAACCTACTACAAATATAAATAACAATAATGCTATCCACACCTTCACATGCCCCTGATCCCCCACCAGCTCATTGGGAGACGAGATCACTTTTGATGTGGTAGAAAAAGACTATGCAAATAATAATGGATATAAAAAAGAGACAAAAGAGGAGACAATTTTTTTCTCTCATAACATTCAATCTGTAATGACTTTTTTTGAAAATAAAAAGAATTAGATTTTATAAAAAAATACTTGTCAACAAGACCAATGTTGACAGATTTTAAGAAATAGTAATATAAGAAAAGTATAAAAACAAAGGAGAGAAGTACAAAAAGAAGAATACAATATTAAACAAAGACAAGGGAATTAGAAAAGAGATAGGAGGAAAAAAAAGATAAAGGAAGTACACAAAATAAAATAAGAGACAAAAGAGTTATGAAAAAGAGGGGAGTTTACATTAATATTATACCCCAAAACATGGGCATTGCACCTCAAAGTTGAATATTAACTAAAAAAATATACGTGTTGTACTTGGGCAGATAAATATGAGGGGTGAAATACCCATATTTTGGGGTACATATTATGTTTTTAGGGCACCATACACGTGTTTGGGGTACAATGCTGGTGTTTCGAGAGTATTATACTTATATTTTTTGGATGCATTACTCTTATTTTAGGATATATTAGTCCCTTTTGGGGTACAATACTCATGTTCAGGAGTACAATACACATATCTTTTGGGTACAATACTCATATTTTTAGGGTAGAATATCCATATTTTGCAGTACATTACTCCCTTTTGGGGTAAAATATCAATATTTACTTTGTTCCTTTTCTATACTTCCTTTGTCTCTTTTTTTTACTTCTCTACTCTCATTTGTCTACTTCCCTCATCTTTATTTTATTTTTCCCTCTTTTTATACTTTTATCCTCTCTTTTTTATACTTCTCTCATATAATTCTTTCTCCAAAGTATATCAACATTAGTCTTGTTGAAAAATATTTTTATAAGCAATCTAATGCTTTTTCTTTGGACTGAAAATTCATTACAAATTGGAATTTGTGAGCAATTTTATAATTCCATCCTCTATGTTTTATATTTCTCTCATTTTTTTTCTAAAGTATGTCAACATTAGTCTTGTTGAAAAGTATTTTCTATAAAGAATATACTATTTTTTATTATGGAAAAAATTAGATTATGCATTGCAAGTTATGAGCAAAATAGTTTTCTCTCTCTTCATATTTAATGGGTTGTATTTCTTTCTACTAGAAAGACTCCTCCACTTTTCCTAAAATAATCCCAAGTACATGAAAAATATAATCTCGCATCCCTTGCTCATTATCTCACCATATCTATGCGACTTTATAATCATTTTGATACTCAAAGTCAATAATCCAGTTGTTTGCTACTAGTTAAGAATGATTTCATTGAACAACATTTGCATAAAACTCAAATCTAAGATTGTGGTGCAACATTCAAAGAAATACATGTCAAAATGGATATCCCAACCACATAGAAGCTTTTTGTCCATTAAAGGTGAGAAATTCTATTCGTTATGTTCACCGGTAGGCAATAAAAAGATGATATACAAATGTGGAGCAGACTCCACAAAAAGTGACATCATCAACCTTCCTACATGTTGAAGGTCCTAAGTCGACAAAATCGGACGCACACTCAACAAACAATATACATCATTTGTATCTATTTGTTGTGCATCTAATGGCCTAATTACATGAGTCCATCTTGTGCACAACTTGGTATAGGTTGTAGCATTTCAGAGAAAACTCCACTGACGAATGATACATGATCTAACTTATAAAGTGCAATGAAAGGCCCCAACACTCTACATGGCATAGAAATCAAGATTGTGAGGTCCTACCTCATATATAATTGAAACTTTGATCTTTATGGAAAGTTAATGTAGGACCACATCTCCTATTTTATTTTAATTTTTATCTATTTTCTAGACTATGCGATTTATCTTGATTAATTTAAATAGTATAATTCATGATGTGTAAATTTCACTTATGTATTTACATGATGTAGAGAAGCTTTGGTGAAATCTAGTTCAATAAAATTTAAAAGTTGTTGACTTTAAAAAGACATACACAATAGGTTACATCAATCAATTGGATCAACCGATGCAGGTCGATAATCTTGGAATGGGCTCAAGTCAGGCTGTCTTGACCCCAATGGGCGGGTCAAATTGGATCGGGTCAGAGCACTTCCACCATGGTGTCTAGTTGATGCATGTCTAAGTTGGTCAAATCAGGAATAACCAATTTGATGTGGTCGAGTTTGTATGATGCATCCCACTCTGGGTTAAAGTATGGTCAGTTTGGGTCAAGATGTGTCTAAGAGTGGTTGAAGTGAGTTGTTCTAGAGGTCGGGCAAGCTAGTGGGGTGAAGTGGGTTCTATAATTGCTGAAATCAGTCTCTTTAGGTTGTTATGCAATTTATACTCAAAGCACCTTTATATATAGAACATGTTCAATCCCTAGAGCTGTGTTACTTCGTTTTGGACATGTAGATAATGAAGTAGAGTTGGAGAAGGCAATCCTGGTGGAAAAGTCCTTACATATTGGTGATTGAGCAAGTTTTGGAAGATCCAACCTTAGAATCATCTTGATGACCTAGTAGAGACCAAATCTACATAAGTTTATTCCATTCTTCTTAATTTTTATATTGTTTTCTCTCCTATGTATCTGTTGGATGAATTTTTTCCATGATCTATACTGGAAATCTTGCTTCTCTACCTAAAATCCCTTATTTTCTCCTTCTTTTGCCTAGTTGGAGTTAGTCCATGCAAGGTTGGATGTTGTAAGCTATTTGTAGAGATTTGGAACTAGGATTTCATGGCTCTTCTTCTTGGAAGCTTGTTCTCGAAAAAAGTAAATTAAGCCTATTTGCATATGCCAAGACTTTAAATGATGCAAACAAAGATTTATCATGTTTATTTCTAATTATCCTTTGTTATGAGATGAAATCAATGGATTACTCTAAAATATAATACATTGTTATGAATGTGCATATTTGTGTTCCTATGTATGTACTAAAGATACTAAAACTACATAAAATAGATTTTGACGTATTACCTTCATAGATGACTATATATATTATGATGAATAGTACCCTTAATTGAGATTTTCTCCTTAATCTAGGTGATTGAGAAATGAATGGGCTTGTATCTTTTCTATTACTCAACTTACATCTTATTCTCATACTTCAAGAGATCAAAGTAGTTGTTGATGTTGTAGAAATGGAATTAGTTTGTGATAGATGAAATTGACATGGAATTAAATGATTACACATAACCATTAGTTTTAGTGAAGGATAAATGTATTTTGTGGCATGAGAATCATAATATTTCACAATAATGAAGCATGAAAAAGGGTTATTCATGGATTCATAAATTTAAATATGGGGTGATTACTTGAAAATGTTACTTCTACATCGAAAAAGTCATAAATGGGGACCTTCCCTCCTAAATTTGTGCTTTTAGTTCTCTTCTTAATCTCATATGATCTTAATTTAAAAAGGTTTGGGATAATAAAAATATATATAATGCCTTGGGATAAGTACATATAAGAGGGATGAATCCATGTGGTCTATGCAATGATTTCAAATCCATTGGTTAATTTAATGTGGCAAATGTCATGTGATGGATGCCTTAAGATCAATAGTATGAGGTTGATTGCAGGTGTTGTTGGAAAAGATTAATTGAATATTTGGTGTGTATTAAAATACAACAAGGTTGACAAGGAATGCTTGGGGGTTAATGGTAGATATGTTCCTATATAACTTTTGGTACACTTAATGTCTCAAGATATATGCATACATCACAAGATCATTAATAGACCCTGCAAAAAGAAATGTTAGATTATTAATTACTTCAGCATATAATGATATATGATAGATCTAAAATGTAAAATTATCCTCTAGTAACCTCTTACACTTGAAATAGAAACATTGTCCTTGTATCATGTTATGCTTGCTTAAAGTGAGAACTTATGAGAATTCTAAATATGGGAAAGTGGTAATATCATGTGTGATCCTTACATGAGTTATGAATATGCCACACGACTTGACTAATAGTATATTAATGCCTTATTTGAGGTTAATGTTTGAGTGTTTATGGTCTAAAGAGCATATGACCCAAATGGTAAGTCATGGTTTTCCCAACTCCAAGTGAGCATGGTAATGAGTAAAGACATGTGGCCTATGGATAATGAACCAAATGGGATTGAGAAATACATCATATTTCATGACAATCATACGTAGATATTTTGTTACATGTTCATATTGTTTACTGCTTAGTCTTTCTTTACTCCTTAAATGGATGCTTCTATATAATGATAAGGTAAAATCTCTAATGGGGACATATTAAGGAAGACTATATTCCTTTTTATGAAAACCCCCCTGAAAGATGAGTAATTTGATTAAGTAATGAGAGAAATTCTAGTCGTGTAGTGTATCATATGCACCATAGATCATGCCCAGTCTTCCTAAGTTGAGGAAGGGAAATAGTATTCTTATAATGATTTAGATGTCATGATAATATGCTTAGAGTAGTAAATGATTGAATATATTTGGGTTGTGGAGAATAATATGAGGCATGCTCTCATTCGGTGCCTTGAGATTACCCCTTATATAAGTGTGGACAAGGCCATAAGTCACATTTATATGGTAATTTTTCCAATGTGATTGATATGATACATGTGTAGGTTTATATGACAACACTATCAATGTTATATTATAGGTGTGTTGCCCTATATACCCAATAAATAATCGAAGTTTATATCAGTTGCGTACCAAAGAGACCCTACTTTTTATACCCGCATCGAGTGGAGCATGGAAGAATCTTAGTGAGACTAGATACTTATGAAATTAATGATTGTGGATTTATAGGCTTCACAGTCATATGCTTCTAATCTGTATAGTACACACCAAACTAATCAGGGCATGAGTCTAAAAACATATTACTAACAAATAGTGTGAGAACCCTTCCTAGTGATCAAACTCTAAACAATCATTAGGACGAATTCGCAAACAAAGCCTAATGTAAAACTAGCATCCATCAAAAAGTGAGTAAAAAAAATTCCAAATGAAGTAATACATAGAAAGAGCCAATCACGAACAATAAAACTTCACATGAATTCATATAGAATACAATTATTTCTCATATATTTCTTTCCAAAAGTAGAAATGATAGAGAACAAATCAACATCTCTTTATTGATTTCAACAAATATAATTACAAAATGTCCATGATAATGAAATTGCGATGGTATAAGATGCCTAATTCAGTTTAAAACTTGAAACCATATTGAAACACAAAAGGGAGAACCCTATCATATACATCATTGACAAACCACCCATCAATTAGGAAAGTGAAACTATAGAGACAATATAGATATATGTACGTTATTTCTTATTACTTCTCGATTCCTATGTGCATTCTACTATGCCAACATACCAAATACATCATGGAAGAACCACATGAGACTCTAAAAGAGTCATAGTGAGATGATTAATTTAGAAAATATATAAACATACATACCACATTTTAAGTTGAGTTACAGATAAAAGGGTGAACACTAATATTTTACTTCAGTTTCTATTTATCCATATCACTTCAGAGCTGAAATTAAGGCATCCATGCTACCAATATGTAATTTGTTTTAGATTACTACAACAGTTTTCTCATTATACAATTATCTTGAATATGATGAAGATAATCATCATCACTTATAATGTGTTGGGAAATCCTTGTAACACTCTACATTTATCATGATATGCAATATCATTTCTATCCTACTTGGCCGTATATTAATTAAATCTTTCCCTAGGTTTTTTTAGGGTTGCCACTAAACTACTAGCTATTGACTATGAAGTCCAAATTATAGCTTTGTATAAGAACTTAGGATCACTGGAATCCTTAAGAAATTCCCCACCCCAGTCAGAGTAGGTAAAACAAAGTAGTAGTAAAAATACCAAACTACTTGTGGAGTACATTCCAACTAGCTAGTCCATATAGCTTAGGTCTATCCTAGGTACTCAGATCACAACTATCATTAGGTGTAAAACCCATACCAATCATATTATGATTATGATGAAACATGAGTCATACATATAAATATATTAGGATTGTGAAAGAAAATGCATCACACATCATACAAACCATACTAGGGTGCCAAAAAACATGCATATTACATGATACAAAACAATATTTTGACACCAAAGAAACATGCATCATACATGTGATGACCCTATTTCAACACATTTTCCCTTGAAGAATATTTCATTGTCATGTGTGCACCCATACCATTTCATTATTTAAAAAGAGAAACTATGTAGAGTTTTAGTTAAATAGTTGTATCTCAAAATGATGCAGAAGCCACAATCAATTCACGTCATCACATAAACTGCACAAAGCACATTCATTCATAAATAAGATATAAAGTCTTCCACCTTTTTGAGATGGAGTTTTAGCAACTGACTGGAGAAAAAATGCATAGGTATTTCTTGCAACCTATATGTCAACTAGGAAAGGAAAGAAATTATAGATATAACTACCAAGTAGAAGAAACTAAAGAATGCATTAGATCCTCCAAGATCCTTTATCACGCTTAAATTTACTTGTCTCTATTCAGTTGTTCATGGCACCTAAAATTACATGAAACATTAGATCAACACACAAGGTCTTGGTACATGTCAAAAGATACATACATATATGATTGCATACTTAAAAAAATTGAGAAATAAAATAACTAAGGAAAACATTATTTAATGTGGAAATTAGGGAAACCCATTATAGTGATCACTTTCTTGATGAGATCACAACTGGGAGTGCAAACAAAAAATAGATGTTGGAACCATAACTTTGTTGGGTATGGGATTCTAAAGTTTCTTGGTGTCACCAATGCAAATAGGGCAAAGAGGTATAGCAATTCCTACTCGACTCTAGTGAGGGAAATCTCCAACTTCTCTATAGCACCACCCACCCACAACATGGCAGCTAGAACTTTTGCTCCATCTACCGGAGACCTTTCCAGGAGAGTAGCTACCATAGCTACGATGATCCAACCACATCAGAAACCCTCTCAATATACTCAGTTCCTTTGTGCAACAATGTCACCTAAAACTAGAGCAACACCAACTAGCACATGTTCTGGGAAGAACTGACAGCTAAAACTGGTTTAGGAAAGTCCTGAAACAACAACATTGAATACCTACTCAGCTACACCACATCAATTCAACCATTAACACGTTGTGGTAGCAAATATGACTGGGTGAGACACCACACAACTTTAGGGCGGTGCCGTCCTTACCACTATAACAACCGACCTCCTTACCTCCCACAATGAGAACATGAGGGCATCTTAGCGTCACACTGAGTAAAAGCAAACATCTCCAAAATAGGAGAAATACCCCCTTACATTTAAGCAGAACTTATAAAAATAAGACGAACACCATTATCGCTAAATCAAACTTCCTCTACACTATAGAAACGACAATGACTACCCGCTTCCCTTACATGAACTATCCACATGACGATCCTACTAACCACATCTCAGTGCAGCTACCTAGGGTATGGAAATATTATGAATGCGACCTTCTTCCAGGTATAAACAAGGTGAAGATGGGTCACAAAAGCTTCAAAGTAGTTATTGACTATGATAGACAATCAAATATCTAAATCGAATATGGATGGACATAGATGATTTCATCACTAAAGCTCAAAAGAGAATGAACCATCTTCATCCATCCTATAGCAGACTGAATCCTAATGACATGGGTCACAAACTTCAACAATGAAACTACAGTGGAGTTGTACTCTCTCTTCTTCACGCTAGAGGACACTATCTCTACAAGCTCAGACTCAGCAGATCTTTGTCCCGGAGAAGCACCAACCCAAGGTGGGAACGAGAGTAAATCCCATTGAGATCACCTCTTCTCCAACAAAACCAACACACGCATATGAGGAAGACATAACCACTTCAGCACAACGCCATTCTACCATAGCAACCAGGTACGAATACAAAAACTCATCCACTGTGTCCACAACTTCTGTCATGACATCTTCAAATACTTCAACTTCATTAAACCATCTGCATACCGAACCATCTTTTTTGAACTCATATGATCAAAATTTCCCACCCCTTCGAAAGCTCACAGCTATTGACCTTGCCCTTGCCACCTTCAAGAATGACACCCAAACAAATGGCTGGAAGCTCGTTTCTCACAGATCCCAGTTTTGAGCTCTGAGATGTACCAGATGCTTTAGTAGAAAACTTTCTAAGTCCCGATACAACACTCTACCACACCACTACATCTATGAATGCCCCATACACCTCTATTATGGATGCCCCCATCGCCCTGGTCATTCCCAAGGTGGCTACAAAACCTTTTGTAGCAAAAAGGATACCTTCCATGTGAAAATTTCATTTACCGATAGATCATAACTCTTTAGAAGATTTGTCAAATCTAATAAGCACCCAAAGCCCTATGATAACTCGATTATCACCCAAAAATCTTTCACATGTCTTCATATCCTTGAACCAAATGCTCTTCCACCCCACCTTTCATATGATCATGTTCTCCAACCTACTACAAAACCCCTCACGTTGCGACCCCAAGCTCCTATAAAAACCCCATCGTCTA
The DNA here is from genome assembly GCA_963693085.1 of Alisma plantago-aquatica. Lineage (NCBI taxonomy): Eukaryota > Viridiplantae > Streptophyta > Magnoliopsida > Alismatales > Alismataceae > Alisma > Alisma plantago-aquatica. The sequence goes on from OY856410.1 coordinate 268,899,778, forward strand.
ACCTACACCATCCTTCACCCCCTTTTTCTCATACCCCAATCCCTCCATTATCTATTAACGGACCCCCCTTCACCATGGCACCTGCGATGCACCTTGATAGGGAGTTCTCCATTGACATTCCAACAAACTCCACGAGATTGTTGAAAGTCTTCACCAGTCGTAGCATCCTTATCACTATCTAAAACAATATTGACAACATCACTGTCAATATTCTTGATGCAACCAGAACGATCACTGTTCTTCTCCCTGGACATACTGTCCTCAAACCTAAGATCCTATCACCAACACAACTTCTATATTTTGTCCCCGAAGGCACCAAATAGGAACATCTGTTTGGCCAAGTCATGACTATCCCATGTGGTACTAGTTTTGTCCAAGCCAATATCTCCTGATGGATGCCCAAACAAGGATCCTCACTGGTCGGTACTAAAGGATCAGACTGGGTAGCCATCACTGACCTACCTCCTCACCTTTGGGAGATTGAGGTCTTCAGAGCCATAGCACATTCCATTGGAGACACTCTCCAGTTTGTAAACCATGACACTCTTCATCCCACCCTGTACATCAAAGCTTATTGTGTTTTCTCAGTCAAACAAGCCATCACCCTTCCCGCCTCTATAAAAATTAGACTTGGGGAAAAAATTACAAAATTAAGCTTACATATGAGAACTCTATTGTTGTCAAAACTACTTTTTATAGATATCAACTCACATCCTCCATTGTGGTTCTGTCCAACCAACACAAAGAAACCATTCACTGTCATCAGGAAACCAATTGAAAGAAATATGGTCTAGGAAAGAAAAAACGTTGCTACCTTTTCTTTAGATGACACGAAGATGTCCACAAACAACAAGAGACCCATGACATCATCACCATCTACAGACAACATCAATAATTCCCTCCAAAACTCCTTCAAACCTTTCCCTTTCCACAATAATGGCACTGACACCACTACTAACATTGATTCAAACACTGTTCAGAAGTCGAAAATTGCTATCATTGATGAAATCTAATCATCACAGAGTCTGGATAAAAAAAGGATAATCTCTCTCTACACTCCAATCTATCAATCCACTGTCAACCACACCAGAGGGGCAGACCCGAAGAAACTACTACCTTCAGAAGAACCAGGTTTATCCTCTGAACACTCATATTTATCTCAACACAATTCTCATCTTACAATTGTTGATATAACACTTTCATCGAATAGTGAAAATCAGATTGAAAATATAGAGGACATTGCGTCATGGCCTGATATAAAATTCTTTACAAATTTTGCGGATAAGATTGGTATTATCTTTGATAATGATACTGTATCACATAATGCCCTTGATGATATAGAAAAATTTATGAATTGGAGAAACCATAAAAACATCCACGGCACATACACCAACCTAGACAACCTACACTTGCATTGATACACCCTTGAGCACTGACATTTTATCCCCTACATGCTCCATCAATGAAGATCACATCCTAGAACGTTCGCTCCAGTATATAAAAAAGTATAGAAATAAAAAAAACACATTTACAAAAACAACATCAATATTATCACCACCCAGGAGACAAAATCCACACTCTCTCCTTTTAGTCTGAAAACCATAAGTGGTAAACACATTAACACTTGGCACCATATTCCCCCAGTAGGTTTCAAATGTGGTCTAACTATAGGCATAAACAATAGTCTGTTCACCATTATACAAGTTGAACTATTGAAATTCTTATAACCCTTCACATGACCAACAATACCGATGCACATAACAGGGTCTTCAATGGGGTTTATGGCGAACCTAGTTCCAAAAAAACTGAAGACATTGCTGAGATCAAATAGATTTTACAAAAATTTGCTAATAAACCCTGAATCATTGGAGGAGAGCTCAACCTCATCACTCAACCATCAGATAGAATCAACCTCTCTCAATGGGGAGGCCACATGCACCCTGCAGACATAGTCTTCAACTGGTTTATCACACAACACCAACTGATCGATATTCCCCCTGCCAATGCACGCTTCACTAAGAATCACAACCAAAATTGGGCTAGGCTTGACCACTTCATTTGCACCACACTTTGGGAAGACTTATACCCACACTCCTTTGTTTCAGTTGCATAATGGCCTATATCTGATTACTTCCATATCATCATTGACACATAACTGGAAACAAGGGGACACAAACCTTTTCGCTTTCAAAATTTCTTGCTCACTGACCCAAACTATTTGGAGCTATGTAAAAACACTTGGATTGCCTTTGATTCTCATACCATAGAACCAGGATATCACATCCACAAGAAGACTAAGAACATCAGGAAAAATTTGAAAACTTGGCAGAATTTTTTTTGGAAATATCAAGCATAAGTTAGCTAATCTAGAACAAGAATATCTTTATGTTGACAGTGACCCTACATCTAACCTAGTCCTCACCATCACCATCAAAACTGAATTGGAACACTTTTAAAACTTCATAGACACCATATGGAAACAACGTGCTAAAATCAGATGGGCTATGGAGGGAGACGAGTACAAAATTCTTTCACAAAACTTGCAACAACTATGCACAAAAAAAATCATTTCCATACTATGCATTAACAACAACATCACATCCAATAAGAACACGATCACCAACCACATTGTCCAACACTTTGAGCACATATTCAATAATGGACATAAGCCCTACTTCCTCAATTCTATAAATTGGAGACATATTTTATACAAATCCATCCCATACCCACAACACACTATTAGAGATTTTAGCCATGAGGAACTTGGAAAAAACAAATCTCCTGGACTTGATGGTCTTAATACTGAATTCTAACTTGCCAACTGGAACCAAATCAATGGAGACTTTATGAAACTTCTTCGAGCTATCCATAACAATGATAATATCCACATACATCTTAAAACTATCAATCATACCAACATAGCTCTCATCAAGAAGGTCAACCATCTTGACCAAATCACACAATTCAGACCTATCAGCCTTATCAAAACCTCTTATAAGATCATTGAAAAGTCCTTAGCAACCACATCAAACCACATCTAGAGGACATCATTTCCCACAATCAAAATTCCTTCCTCAAAAACCATAGCATACATGATGCCCACATCATGGTAAATGAAACTCTCCACCTATGCAATAAAAACAAAACCCCAATCATAGCTATCAAATTGGACTTTGAGAAATCCATTGATTACATAAACTAGACTGCCTCCTCCACACCATGTCTGGATATGACTTTTCAAAATTTGGAATAACCAAATACATGCTTGCATCTCTAAAAATCATTTCTCTACCATCATCAAAAGATCCCCATTTGGTCACTTCCACAACACAAACAGTCTTAGACAAGGAGATCCACTCTCCCCATACCTATTCATCATTATTACCTCCATTTTTACCAACATGATTAAGCTTGGCACAACACAAGGCCCCATCTCCTCTCCTTCTGAATGCTGAGATAATATTGTCCAATTTGCAGATGATACCATGATTCTAGTTTAAACAGAAGACATAACCATCATTAACACCATCCAAAACATTGGTCTTTTTTCTCATACATCTCTAGCCTCATAATAAACCTCACTAAATCTTTCAACATAGGGATCAACACCTCAACCGACCTAGTTGACAGATACAAAACTCTCCTAAAGTGCAACATTGAACAAATCCTGGTAACCTACCTCAGTCTACCCATATCTCCACACCCTATCACACACTCCCTATGGAACCCCATCATTGATATGATTAAGCAAAAACTTTTCTCTTGGACCAACCACTTTCTCAACCTTGCGAGATGCCTCACGCTCCTCAACAATGTCATTACACCGATAACTACACATTTCCTCAGTTGCATTCCCCTACCAGGCAAAACCCTTAAAGTCATTGACTCCATCAGGAAATAGTTTCTTTGGAATCACTTCAACGAAGAACATCAAAAACACAAAGTCCACTTGGTAAATTGGGACACTCTTATAGAACCAGTTGAATATGGTGGTTGGGGCATCATAAACATTAAGATTCATGCCATATGCCTCATCACCAATATCATCAACATCCTTTCTAGAAAAATAGACAAGATCTGGAAAACTTTCATCCTTGACAAATACTACAAACATAAGCCACCTTGGTACAAAATTAGTAAGTGTATTGCATCTCCTCTTTGGAAGTTTATAAATAAACACTTGGACACCATTACTCACCTCATCAACTCTCCCCCACTCCTTCATAAACATCAACTTTTGGAGATACCCTTGGTTCCAAAATAACTCCATATAGAACCTGAAATGCAATTTCCTTTTTCCACCATCCTTGAAAAATCTCAATACCAACAGAGCTTTGAAACTCCTTACCAGCAATCGAAAAAACTCTCTCAAGCTCTGCCTTACTAATAACCTTCATAAAGAAACTTTGCTAGACATCATCTACGATTTGGAAAACAATACTGCCAACTGCATTTCTTGGATTTGGGGACCAAAATATTCTCCAAAAGCAGCATACTTGCACTTAACTTATAGAGGACACATATCTGATATGAAAATCATATGGAAGGCAAAATGGCCACAAAAATTCAAAATATTCTTCTGGCTCCTTTCAAACAATAGGATCCCAACATACCATCACATCACCAGAAGAGGATTCTAGGGACCTACCAGATGCTACCTCTATTTAGCTGTAGAAGAAACAACACATCACCTCTTCACTATTTGCCCCTTCACACTACACTTCTTGTACAAATTCTTCCCACCACACAATATCACTAGCAATCTACTCCAGCCAATCCATATCACAAGTTTAAAACCTCTAACACAACATAGAAACCGTCCTCCTATGGATCTGATTATTAGTACCCTCTTGCACATCTGGCTAGAAAGAAACCAGAGAAAATATAACAACACCAACTGACCGATACATCTTTTACTAACTGAGTGAACATGCCTTGTACATAAATTTGCAATGCAGGACTGACTTCCACATCAACACAGGTGTTGGGAGCATTTGAAGATCATGATAACATCTTTGGAGACCAGAACGGTGGAGGGTGCTAGTCGCTGGAAGACATCACAACAGATGACATAGGATTCTGATCTAGATCTTTGGGAGCTTCAGCTGATAGAAGAAAAACATGCCTAGAATATCACTTTTTATTTCATCCCATTGCTGGGGCCTACTGTTAAGGGGTGCCTCCCCACAGACACTATTTTCTTTCGTTCCTACTCATTTTGCTTTTGCTATCTACATCTGAACTCGGTTCCACATCCTCGTATGTGCAACCCTGGATGAAACACCTTGTTATCACATGCTTACAGGAGTCTCAGTTTGTAAGCATTTTTTTATTAATGCATGGACTACTTACCAAAAAATGAGATTACACTACTGAATTATGTCAATATATCTAATATACATTTTATGTTGGGCCCTCACTTTCCCCTTATGTTGTGGGGATCCCTCTAACCCCTACAAATGGAGTAGCATGTCTTCTCTACTAGGAGGATGAAGTTCTACTTCTTATTTATTCTTCCTGGCATCCTCTAGGAAAGTGAATTTGCCTCTTCATTCAGTTTGGGATCCCCTCTCAAATTCTAAAGTTTATAAAATGAAATATGTCCCTAAAGAACTGACTTTTTTCTCTTTATATTTCTATAGAAACATGATAAGACATGATTTGTCTAAGGTGCAACACATCATGTTACATGCAAAGTAACCACTTGGTTGGCTATTTATTGGGTTCGATACAACATATCTATATCCAAATATGTTGTTTCAAGTCTTGAAGAAAATTTTGGATGAGTTTTATGCATGACACATTAGCATGAGTCAAGGCATGTCATGTTGATTTCTTGGATGTTGTCTCTTGTCTACTGATGAGTAACACAGTGTGTCTTAGGCGAGACACAATATTTCTTGTCAAAATAGGTCCCAAGTCCTCTCCAATATAGACATATCGCTTCTTTGAAATAGTGTCCATCTACATCCACCTGTGGTGATGCGCAACACTGACATGTTGATGCCAGGTTGATCTAGAAATATCTTACCCTTCCATCTACTGGGATGGCACTAGACAAGATCCTACAAACAAATATCCTTGTGCATCTAAGGAGATCATTATGCCACAAAAATCTTTATAGGGACCTCCCTCCAGTGTCTTCTATGTTGAGCTCAAGTTGAAGCTATTGTGGGAAGACAATATCCAAATCAATTGGTCATGTCTTCTTCTCAGGATAGCTCCTTATTCCATGATCATGTTCAAGCCTTCTTCATTGACTTCTTGGTCTAAGATCTCCCAATTCCACCTCCCGTCAGTGTCCACCATAACTTTGATCCTGAATGAAATTGGAGACGAAGTTATTGGCTTTTTAAACTCTAGAAATCTCAAGTCCCCACACCATATGTCCACCCAAAATGCTCTCTCTCCATCACCCACAATCCACTTACTGTTACTTATCATAATAGGGATCACTTTCCATAGCCTCTTTTGAGAGATCATCTCATAGGAGCTAGTTTAACGCCCGTCGGGTGGGATGGTATAGAGATATCATGTTGGCATTTTTATTTCTCACTACAAAACATGGCCCATAAGGACCACCTCCATATACTTCATGTGTTTCCTTCATAAGGAAAGCTTCTTATGTATTCCTTATACCCAGCACCCTAAGGCCTCCTCTCTCCATCGGTCTTCTGATCAGGTCCCAGTGAACCCAAGTTATTCATCGTTCCCTATTGCTAGAACTCTAAAGGAAACAAGAGAAGCATCTTCCAATCCTACAAAGAATCATTGAGGGCACTACCACCACTGACATGGCATAAAGAGGGACCAAACAAAGAACATGTTTGATCAGGATGATCCGAGCAGCAAAGCAAAGGAGTTTACTCTTCCACAAGGACATTTTCTTCTCTGCCTTCTCCACTAGGAAATAAAAAAAAATTAGCTTGAAACATCCCAGGATGATAGGAACCCCCATATAGGTTATATGACTCTATTGCCTAGCTATCCCTAGCATCCTTAGGATAAGATAAATTCGGATTTTAGGTCCTTGGATCAAGGATATGGATTTATCCCCATTCACATGTTGGCTCATAGTCACTTGATAACTCTCTAATAGATTAGCTACTCTCTTTGGAAAGCCCTCATGAGAATTGAATATCAGCATGATGTCATCTACGAATAAAAAATGTGTCGGTGCAGTACCCCCACCTCTCATCATGATATAGTGAATGTGCCCCTCCTCTGTCTCCCTCTTGATTGCCTTGCTTAGGAGCTCCTCAAAAATCACAAACAGACCAAGGGAGTAAGGATTCCTTTGTTATAGCCCTCTGAATATCTTTAAGAAACCTGTTGTACTACCATTCAGTCGAATCGAGAGCCAGGATCCTCAAAGGAGACCCATACAGATTTGAGTGGCCCATTCTGAGAATTTGAACCTCAATAGAACCTTCTCTAGCAAACACCATTGTAGCATGCCGTATGCTCTAGACATATCAATCTTGACCATCATGTTTTTCCTTCTTTTAGCTGCCCCCAGATCGTGAACTAATCCACTCGTCATTCTGATGTTGTTGGTGATCTCTCTCCCCTTCACAAATGCATTCTATTCTGGACTGAAAATATGAGGTAAAAGCCTAGCCAACTATGTCTCTACAACTTTGGAAATGACTCACAAAGAATATAACATGATGATGGAAACATGAAGACAGACTCATGACACCTTCCTTCTTGGGTATGAGAGCAACAGAACCACATTGAATACCTCTACACAGCTCCCCACATCTGAAGAAATGACGAACCAATTTGATAATATCATGACCCATGATGGACTAGGAAATAAGGAATAATCTCATCATTATTCTATCCAGTCCTAGAGCGCTATTTGGGTCTAGGTCCCTGACAGTTGAGAGAACCACCTCCTCTATCGGCTCAAAATGGAACTTAGCATCATCTTCGTGCATCAAAATAGTCAAAATCATGGCTAGGAATATCTTGTGTCTCTCCATATCCAGATCGTTTTGTTCATCAAAGAAGGAAGAAAAGACTTCAATCATCTCGTTGATTATGCCCAACTGATCTTTAATCTCCTCCCCTATGTCCATGATGATCTTCACAATCATTGAATGCCTCTAGCGGGTGTTAGCTTAAGTGTGAAAGAAACAATATTGAAACCCCCTCTTACAACCACTTCAAGCCTGATTTCTCATTCCAAAACAACTCTTCTCTGTCATATGCCATCTTCAAGTCCCTCTTCGCTTCTTCAAAGTCATCCATTCTCGCTTTTGATGGATCAACATCTAGCTCTAATTGCAAAGTATGAAGCACCTCTTCTAAAGTTGCCACGTGACAAAACACATCCCCGAAAACCTCTTTATTCCACATCTGCAACACATGTCTCAAATTCTTAGATTTGGCATAAAATCTGAAGTTGGGGCTGCCTCACCCTCCATCCTCCACCCTTCTTATATCTCCTGAATGCAGTCAGGATGGCACAACCACATTTCATGAAATCTAAATACTCCTCTCCTCTCAATAGGTTGCTTGTCTTTCACCATATGCACCAACAAAGGACAATGATCAAATTCCTCTAAGTGGGAAAGGTGTTTAAGGTTGCACACCACACCCTTTCCCCCAAACCACATTACAAAAGGATCGACCGAGTCTTTCCTAAATGTTCGACATCCCTCTCTATTTGTCCATCCAAGTAAGCATGCTTCCCTCAAGGTTCATCTCCTTCAACCTCAAATCTTCTATCCATCCATTAAAATCCCTCATTACTTCCTTGTATGGATTGCCCCCCTCTCCTTTATCAATCAAACAACATTAAAATCTCAAACTATCAACGATATATGGTTCTCCAATTGAGTAGCCACAACTTTAAGCTCGCTCCAGAGTTCTCTACACTCAACCATCAAACAACTCACAGACACTATAGCATAGTAGAAAACTCCACCATCCACTTCTCTGACATCAATGGTCACTTGCTGTATCAAAGAAGCCAAGACCACCAACAAGATAGACTCCCACAAGAAGACCCAAATCTTCACAGCCTCAACCCCTCTAGTCACCGACCAGTCTGCCTGAAACAAACCCTTCATCTTCCAAGCTTCCTCCACCGACAAGAAAGGTTCCAAAATAGCCACAATCCAGGGTTTGTGTTTCTTGCACATGTTTCTCACTAATCGTCTTGTATAACTATTCACCACCCCTTCCAAATTAAAGCTTTATCCATAAGTGAACAAAACTACTACTCCTACTTGGGACCTCCATGAATCTCAAATGTGATGTGCTCCTCCGTCCCCTGATGAGAACCTCCACTCTTCATTCTTGTGTTACCCATACTCCATTGTGCTAACCTCTATCGCCCAAAAGGATGACATCTCTTGGCATCATTGAGGAGAATGGTTCTGGAAAAGTGCCAAAGACTTGCATGCAATATCGTCCACCTCCGCCTTTAGAACCAAAAGTGTTTGGAACCATATCAAATAAGTCTCCTAATGTCCTATCTTCAAGCCTCCATCGATGAAAAAAAGAATCCCAGACTCACTGTCCCTTGGGTCTTTATGACTCAGAAACTTGTGACCTAACCTAATCTTATCCCTCTCTCCCGCCCATGGTCGAGTTGGACCCACATTCAAAATTCAGGTCTAGAATGCCCTTCCTCCCATCAATGTCCCCTCCTAAGCCCCACTCGAGCTCCTCCTATGGTCTGTCTCTTGGCCTTCCTACAATATCTTCACTGATATTGTGATACACCGTTTGAACAAAATGTTATTAACTAAACTAAATGATGCGGAAGCGATTAATTAGCAGCGTAATTACTGAAAATCACTAAAAATTAAAACTTTTTGTTAAGAGATCCACAAACGGTAAAACTCTTTCATAAAGAAACAAGGTAAGTTATTTACAATCTGATTCATCAGTACATCTCTGTATTATCTCATCTCGAGAGTCATAACACTGAATGCCCTGTTAAACTGTACATGAGCAGTATACAAAAATCTCGAGGCACTAAGCCAAAAATATCAGATGTATATCAAACTATCTATTGACTCCTAGGACCTGAGAGTACAGATACGACACATAGGACTATCTATAAACTTGACCTAATAGACAGTGACTCCACCTGTGGATCACTGCTGTCCTTGATGTTGTTGTTGTTATTGCTGCTCACCCACTGATGGGTTTCTTCTTCCTCGGCGTCTACCTAAAAAGTTGAATCCCACGGGGGTGAGACAATTGAAAATTGTCCCAGCAAGAGTTATAACTCTCAGCCAGAAACATTATTATTGCAAATAATAGAATGATGCTGAGCAGTAGGATTATAAATACTTAACAGTAGGTAAATCATTGATTAACTAAATAAAGCAGTATACTTTATACAATCATTTCAATTATAACTTGATTGAATAACAAGTCATTTAATTCAATAAGGAATATGAAGAACATGTATATTATTTGTCCAACTAGGACTTAATAAACAATGTATCATCAATCATTGTTTCTCGTAGTTCAACCTAAGAAATATGCTACACGACTGATTACATTTTACAAACATACTTATACCCTGAGGAGATGAGGTATACCACTCATATTCCAACCGACCATTGTGAAATCGAAATCGGTACCATACATAGGTCATCAGAAGAGCCGAATTTCTATGACCTCATCCTCCTCAGTCGGTGTGAGGAAAAACATGCAGGGCATCTTGTGTCTCTGCTAAAATAGCTTTCCAGGGTATTCTGGCAACTTTGCTATTAGAGTCACACTGGCATGCTGTACTCTCTTCGCAATCGAGGGATTTCTTATTTATCTCGCATCGATTCAGCATTAACAACATCATCGGGAGATTATTGATACATCATCCCGGCATAAACATATAATGAAGGATTGAGAGATTAAATGTTTATCTCACATCAATTCCTCCATTAGGACGTAAGTATATTCGCGTCCATAACCCCCACATACTCAAAAGTATGCTCTCCAGGAGTTCCCGTAGGAAAACCTATTTCACCATCACCCAACTTCTGACGATGATGGATCTATGGTCAGGGTTCTATATGATATCATTTTACTTGATTAATTAAGTACATTACAACATTCTTTTAGCATCAGGCATGTTTTCAAACATAAACCATTAAAACAATTGCTATAAAGAAAGAGTACTATTTCAATCAAGTTCATTTCACAGCTTTATCAACATTGGGATCTCAATCCCCTATCAATTTATCATCATGATCCAAGAATATGGGTTTTCAACCCTTAGATCATCAAATCACTTGTTACCACTTTAATAGGTAACTCAATGCCATTAAGTCATTTAATAATGTAAACATAATAGTAGCATTGCAGGTATTTCATATGGCTCATACCGCCTGTCAATCTCATTTGTTACCTTTCAATAGGCAACATTGCATATTATTACTTACAAGGCTCATTAAATACTTTTAAATGAACAAAGCATCATAGCTCTTACCTGGCTATACTTAATATTTCATAAAACTTGTAGATTAGCACAGATGATAATAGGTACATCAATTTCATATCAGCATATTACAAAACAAAGATAACTTCACTATTCAAGGGTTGTACCACTATGCCCTTACTAGGGTTAGGGTTTCCCTTTTCAATTCAAGTAGGATTAATCATCCCCTTAATTCAGTTAGGAATAGTGATTCTTCATTTCATTATCCAATCATAGAGCTTCATGCTATAAAGCATAACCCAGGATTAGGGTTTCACACTTTTATTCACCTTAATTGGAATTAGGGTTTACACCTTGATTTAGGGTTTACTATTCTCATACCTTGATTTAGGGTTTATCATGTCATCATAATGAATTAAGATTACATCATCATCATGCATTAGGGATACTTCCATTATTACCCTCAATTTAGGTTTAAGATTAATTAACCATCATAATTAGGGTTTTCATGATCTCACTATGAAGGATTATACCCTAATTAGATATTCATTCATATAGGAAGTCCTTTACTTGATTAAAATTTATAAAAGAAATCTTCTCTCTCTTATCCTCTATTGGATGATGTTTACTTCAACTTTGAATAGGTTAAGTAACTCATCATGAAAGAGAATTGACTCCATGGTTTATATCATCACCATTGTAATCATTAGAGCTTAATTACTTCATGGATTTCAATCACACTATCCCATTAAGGTACAAGTATCATGAATCACCTTTGATTACATCATATATTAATTAACTAATCACTTGTTCTTTAACCACTTAAAGTACCCATGAGGTTTAGGTTAAACATCCACTAAACGATCTTGGCCACTAAGGCCTCAAACGATCTTGACTAACTTAGACCTCAAACGATCTTGCATACTAAACCTCCAAACGGTCTAAGACCGTTTGGACCTTCATGCGGTCTTGGTCTACCCTTGACACCGTTTGGTAAAGTCGCACACTCAAGACCATTTTCTAAAGTAGGAGGTGAAGACCGTTTGCCAAGTTTGACTTTTGAAACCACATGGATACAATCGGTTTGAAACCGCATGAACCCTAAACGGTTTGGGATCGTTTGGTCCCAAATGGTCTTGAGACCATTTTGAATCAAACAGTCTTGAGACCATTTGGTCCAAACCACCTCAAAACCACATGGACCAAGTATGGTCTCAACAAGTCAAATTGAATTAGGGTTTCCATTGTTGGTTCCTTCAATAGTTGTATATATGTATTCAATCATCAATTGGAAATATCACCATCATTCAATTAAGTTAATTAGGTCAACCTTCAAATATTTGACCCTCAATTGACCCTCAATTGATCATCAATTAGGGCTTGAATCAATTGCATTAGGGTTTGGAATTGATGACCCTTCAACATAATTCAATGTGAGTTTAATTGATTTGAACCCATTAAACCATCATCCAATTTGGTCATGACCTAACCCCAAATGGTCTTGGGATCGTTTGGATGACCTCCAAACAGTCTTGAGATCATTTTATCAAGTCAGCATAAAAACCCAAGTCAACCAATTAGGATTTGACTCATTAGATTGATCACTAGGTCAATCAATTGAATGTACTTCAACCTAATACCTTTAGATCTTCAACCACTTAAACATAGTCAACCCTAGACCTCCAAACGGTCTTGGGATCATTTGGATATTCTCCAAACGGTCTTGAGACCGTTTGCCCATCACTTCATTAATAACCATGTCATTTATTTAGGGTTTGGATCCTAGGATTGGTCACCAACTCAGCAATTAATTACACATAACCTCAATACCTTTGGAGCTTCAATTGGTCAACCATGCTTAACCCTAGACCTCCAAACGGTCTTGGGTGATCACCAAACGGTCTTGAGACCATTTGGGTGATCCCCAAATGGTTTTGAAACCGTTTGGGTCACTCAACTCAAACTTCAATCTAATTCAATTATCAAATCAGCAATTAACCCGATTTAGGGTTTGATGATTGTTGGACCTTTAATTGGTGACCCACTTGGAATTCATTGATAATTATTGATAGGTGATTAGTCTACATTATTCTCAACAGACCTCCAAATGGTCAAAGCTTGGTCAATGCCACCAAGTAGTCTTGGACCGTTTGCTTCTACACAGTTTGGATGAAACCGTTTGCAATCAAACGGTTTGAAACTGTTTGCTCCCAAACGGTTTGGGAAACCATTTGAGCACAAAGGCAAACCGTTTGCTAAAGTAATTTTCTTTGGATAATCATCAAATTTAACGTCATCATCTTCTTCTTACAAGCAACGAAGAACTTTTGTTGTTCTTTATGGAAGTTATAGCAATTAATTAAAAGAGTACCAAAGAAGAAAATAGCTAACGATTATTAGAGAGATGGATGCATTATCAATGCTTAGGGTTAGAGTTATAAAACACACCTATAGAACTGATCCATAGCTCCAAGCTTCGCAGCTTTAATGGTGGATTGAGCTCCAGTAGTTGTCCAAGGTTCATTCTTCAATCTTTGGATGAACAAGGTGGCTAGAAAAGGAAATCGTGTGAAGAAAACCATGAATCTAACCTTGTTTTATGATTTCCACCATGAATTCGAGGTAGGAGATGATCAAGACTTACCAAGATGGTTTGGTCGTCCTTCCTCTGGTCCATATCTCTTCCTTGATCGGCCAAATCAAGTGAAGAGAGAAAAGAAACTAAGGAATGATCCTTGAGTGTTGTTGGAAAAGATATACATATATATATATTTATGGGTTTTCAAGGAAAATGGAAAAAGAGGATTATTTCCTTTTATCTCCCAAATATATCCACCAAGTCCTCCTACACTTCTTGGCTTCTTGGCCACCTTCTATTCCCTTGCAAAAATTTCTCCATTATCCAAGAATAATGGAAAAGAACTAAGCACCTTAAAGAGTTGTGTTCATATCCATCTTTTAGTGGATATTGCTTTATATTATATTAATGTGAATGGCTTCCACTTAAACAAGATATTTGTGATTCCCAAGCATGGAAAAAGCTTGTACAAACTATTACAAACATATCCTCCAACTTTTGGTTGAAGGGCTCCATAATTAATATATTTCCCTTTTACATTAAATTATATTAAAGAGCCATTTGTGCTTAAATCTTGATTATTTCAATCTCAAGATTCTTTCTCCTCCAAGATAATTCAAATGAGGCGCCCCTCTCATTTTCTTTGCTCTAATTTATGCCAAGAAACATGAGAGACCCTCTAGAGGTGACATTTTTCATATTGGACCCTAGGTTTTTGGTAAATTGCACATTACACCAAAACTAGGTTTTAATGCACAAGGTTTGCTCTACAAGCTTTATCTTAATGTCCAAGCTTGTGGAATCCATGCCACCACATCATATACATTCTTATGATGTCTCAACATCATAGGAACATCTTAACATGTGCAATTTGCAAGTTAACCCCTCTTCTTGGGTAATTTGCACTTTGGTCCAAAGTTAACAAAACAATGTTTCAACATTATTCAAAAAGGACTAAAATTGAAATATAAGTTCCTCAAAAGCCTTAATCACATTTCAAAGGATAAACACAAGCATATAATCACTTAATTAATCAAAACACCTAGGGTTAGTACATAACTCAGGTCAGGGATGTTACAGATATTGAGCACCCTCTCTGGGATTTGTAAGAATCACCCCACACTAGTGGCTGAAGACATGCCTTATGAAAGAATCTCCCCTACGACGAAGACCTTAAATAAGGTCCTTCCTATCAAGAAGATTTCCAAAAAAGTGTGGGATAGAATCACTCACTGTGTTGACACACACCAAAATGCCTCTGACATATGAAGGCTCCTTGGACCAAGCTAACAATCTAGAAAGGGCACCAAAGGGTTTAACCATGTTCTCTAAGGAAACCCAATCTTGGCAGATCATGGAACATCCTCCAGTCATAGCCACTGACCCTCCTTATGTGCCTTGTCTGAAAAGCCCTCTTCCTAAAGCACCCACATCTCAAGCCCTTCCACCACTCTTGTCCCTATTGTCATCGCTTCAGCGGCATCTCCTAGCAAAGCAAATAACACCAAAACTTTACTTCTAGCGAAATTCAAAAACTTGATGGCACTAGGCCAAAACCACCCAAGACATGGTAGAATCAGATCCCATGATGTGCCCTCTTTCCTGGAAACCTTCACCACCATGGCTAAGGTTCCTTTCCCTTCCTTTGTGTGTGAGCTCGATTGAAAGTGTACAGTCACCCGCCTCGAACACGCCATGTTAGGCATGGTTTGTGATGCCAACAGAGGGAATGAAGCTTGGTTGCCTCAGTCAGGTGGCTCTATGGGAGCCCGCCTAATCCTCATGCATGGGTCAGTGCATGTCTTTGCTTTATTCCCATGCCCACCAAATTTATGTCATACCCAAAGACTGCAACATTGTCCCCTCCAATGGCCTCTTCCCAAACATTTAAAGCAAGTATCTTTCCTCCAGATAGGGCCTCCACCTGGTCTTTTGCCCACTAGTTTTTGTGGTCCTTGTGAGTTATGTTCCTGGTGGATCTTAGAAACCCCTCCTTATTCAACTCTACATTCCCTAACTGGATCCACTGCTTCCTCCCTTTCCTTGAAAATGTCTTCCATCCCATATGTATCCTTAGCTTGTAGGAGTAGAGACATCCACTCTCAATGAGGTTACTTCTCATGTCTGTTATGGCACATACTCCCCCACATTGTTCTATGTCAGAGGATTGTAGATATCATGCCCTCTCCTCCCACAACCGCTAAGAAAATTTGGCCAACTTTGGACATCCCGGTCGTGAAGAAGCAACCTTCATATCAGAAGGATCTGAGAGCCTTGAGGTAGTAGTTTTCACCACCAGGGGAATCAGGAAACCCTAGTGTAAATATCTCTCTCTAGTAGTTTCTCACTCTAGAGAGGACACCCACAAGAGGCTAGCTTCATGCAACTTCTTTGCACCTTATCACAGTCGATATGATAAACCACGATACATGCTTATGGGACGAGCAACTGTTTCTCAACTATACCTTACTAGAAAACAAAGATTTATTTGAGGAGGCGTTGGTACACAAACTGAGTTTGGTCACTAATTTTCAAAACTTCCTTGATGATTGCAACAAATACCACTGGGGCCATCTGAAAACCAGACCCCTGATAGCCACTAAACACAGGGTACTTGAAACTAAATGCTCACACTAGTTGGAAGCCATGATGCAAGGTGGGTCTCAGAGTAGCTCACATGGACCATCATGGAAAGCTAATTGCAACCTTTTTGGGCACCATAGATCAGCTTTCATGGCTGAGGCAAAATCACCTAAAGACGCACTTCTCTGATAGTAGTTGGGATATGAACAAGTGATACTGAAGTGGAATGTAGTTCGCTTGGCACAACTTTCAAGACAAACAAACACAATAGGGGGTATGAGATCCTTAGTCAAAGGGATTGTTGCTACCTCCCGCAATCAAGGTTGCTTTTGGATTTTAAATCATAATTACAAACAAATAGAAATCAATTGTAAATTGACTAATAGGTATAAATACCAAATTTAAGATTCAAACAAGAAACATAAAATCCATGTGATCATTCAAAGAGGGACATTACTTAAAGAAATCAATGCTCTGGTATGTTTTAAATTTATGTTGTTCTTTTCATCTTCATCTCATCATGAACCCATAAAAGAGAGCCTTTCCCTCGTGGGCTGACCATGAACAACAACAACACCAATGCATCTCATTGATCATTAAGAACCACCACCCAATAGACTACATCTTCAGAAGAGAATGGACAAAAACACTTTTTCTCAAAAAGATATGAACTTTGTAAGAGAAGTGGAACATGAAAAATTGGCTACGACAGGCATATAATGGCTTAGGGTTTCAATCAAAAACTACAACTATTGATAGATGTGATTAACACTAGTGTCAGTGGCTGTACTTTTGGCACTCTCATGTTGTGTTGTATTCCCAAAGAGACAAGATCATACAATTGCTTTGATACACATAACAATATCATTTAAGATAGAGTAAATTAATTAATTAGTTAAGTAGTTATTGAAAAGTTATAGGAGTGAATAGAGCTTTATGATAATTTTAACCAAATAAAGTTACTTTACTTAAAGTGTAACATAAATACAAAGCAAAAGAGGCAACTATGGAAGACACAGATTAGAATGGTTCTTTCAAATGATGTCAATCCACTACCTAGTTGTTTCCAACTAGGATTTTTAAATCATGTATTGTATTCCTTTTATATACCGATACACAATAACTCCACCTATGTTTTTATATTTTGTGCAAATGTAGCCGGTCCCAAGCCCGTGTAAAGGAGGAGGGTTGGTGGTAGGTTGACAGCCAGCCATAAAAATTTTGTCACTCTTTCTATGACATGGATCCTTATAATAATTTTTTTGGAGTGTCCCTACCCAAAGACACACTGCATCGGCACCCAATGTAGTGATAAATATGTGAGGGGTTTCAACACATCGACGCCTAGTTGTGTTGAAGGACAAGCCAGGGTTTCCACATCTTGGACGGGTGTGGGTAAATAAGCTAGTCCCGCTGCATCGTCGCCCGGATGTAGTGAAAAATGTGCAAGGGTTTCCACATCTTGGACGAATGTGGGTAAAGAAGCTAGTCCCTCCACATCATTGCCCGGATGTAGTGAAAAATATGCAAGGGCAACATTTTCGACGAAGGCATGTAAAGAAACAAGTCCAAGAAAAAGGTTTAGAGTTGAATCTTGGAATATTGGCCCTTTGATAGGAAAATCTTTGGAGATAGTAGATACCATGATGAGAAAAAAAGTCAATATAGTTTGGTTACAGGAAACTAAGTGGACAGGGGAACATTGTACAGAGATTGGAGACATGGGATACAAAATCTGGTATACAGGCATTGATAAACACAGAAATGGTGTAGGTATTATTGTTGATAAGATGATGAAGGATGATATTGTCAAGATCACTAGGATGGGTGATAGAATCATAGCCATCAAGGTCGTTCTTGGGGGAAAGATTTTTGACATTGTTAGCACTTATGCCCCCCATGTTGGCCTTAGCGAGGAGGCTAAGAAGGATTTTTGGGATAACATGGATGAATTGATGTAAGGAATACTGATAGAGGAGAAGATCATTATTGGGAGCAATTTAAATGGACATGTGGGGAGTAGCAATGATGAATGTGAGAGAGTTCATGGTGGTTTTGGATATGGTAGTAGAACGGAGAAGGAGAGAGGATATTGGATTTTGCAGTTGCATATGATATGATTTTGGCAAACACCCATTTCAAGAAAAGAAAAATCTCATAAGATTACTTTCAAGAGTGGGAACAATTGTAGCCAAATTGATTACCTCCTTATAAGAGGGGAGGATCATAAAGTATGCAAGGACTGTAAAGTGATTCCTGGTGAAGAACTCACGATCTAACATAGGTTTATGGTTTTGGATATTAACATGAAGATCAATAAAGGCAAGCATAACAAAAATCAAGATAGCAGGATCAAGTGGTGGAATCTTAAAGGAGAAAAGAAATTGATCTTTCATGATAAACTCATCAAGGAGGGAACTCGGAACATAGAGTTTGATGTCAACACTATGTGGCATAACATGAGCTCCTGCATAACAAAAATTTTCGGAGAGATTTTGGGGGAGTCCAAAGGTTGTAGGCCTCCACAAAAAGAGACTTGGTGGTGGAATGATGAAGTACAGAAGGTTATTAAACTGAAAAGGGAGATCTATAGGAGCTTGCCCAAATTACTAGATGATGCACCATTCCAGAGATACAAGCAAGGAAAGAAAGAAGTGAAAAAGTTTGTTCAAGAGGCAAGGTCTAGATACTTTGATGATATTTATAAGAAGTTGGACACTAGAGAAGGGGAAAAGATATATATAAAATAGCTCGTATAAGAGAAAGGGAAGGAAGAGACTTGAGTCAAGTAAAATGCATCAAGAATGAAGATGGTAGAGTGCTGGTAAATGGCGATGATATCAAGAACCAATGGAGAAATTACTTCCATAAGATTTTCAATGGAGATACTGTAAATAATGTTAGAGACTCGTGTGATAGGGATACAAGAGATATCATTTACAAATGACGATTTTCACATTTTGATCTCAAGAATGCCTTAAAAAGGATGAAAATGAGAAAGGCATACAGACCAGATGGTATTCCCATTGATGTATGGAAGAGTATGGGGGATAAAGTAGTTATGTGGTTAACAAATTTATTTAACAAGATCATGAAGACAAAGATGTCGGATGAATGGAGAAATAGTACTATAGTCCCCATCTACAAGAACAAAGGTGATGTTCAGAGATGCACAAACTATAGAGATATCAAGTTGATGAGTCACACAATGAAACTTTGGGAGAGGATTATTGAGCATAGGCTAAGATCTATAAAAAAATTGCATGAAGTTTTGATTCCTTTTTGTGTATTCAGTTTTCAATAAAATTTTGGCAGCATTTCCCTACAGTTCTTCAAGTATACCGATGTATATGGGAAAATGTCCACCAACATATGTACTTAGAGAACAAATGGGGAAGTGTTGACAAAACATCTTGAAAATTGATTACACATTATACACTTACATCCTGAGTGAGATTAAGTGTTCAAGAACAAACCCAAACCGGGGACTATCTAAGATTTACTTCAAGAATAATCTCAAACTGGGGACTATCCAAGATTTACTCCTAATGAGTAAATCTTGAATGGGTTTCTATTCCAATAGATAATGTTTTCATGTTGGAAGATTACATGGAAATATTGGCACCCTTATCTAATTTTTATTACATGTTAGGATGCCATATTTTTCATTTTTATGATTTAACACATAACTTCCGCTTAATAATTATGACATATGAGGATGGAATGCAAGATCTCATTAAAGAGTGTTATTAAAACATTTAATATGAAGGTTGCATTCAGGGGAGGCTTGATTGAAGATGATATGCAACTGTGGAGGCAATTGAGTAAATTCAAAACACATAATTAAACACAAATTTAAAGCTAAATATTTCAATTTCATGTTCCAGATTCTATATAATTAAATTCGTTTATTTTCAAAGAAAGTGAGGATATAGCCAAAAATGATAGATCTAAGGAAAGGAGTGCTCTAATATATGATTAAAGTTTTATGGATATCTAACTAAGAACCCTCTTATAGAGTTTACAACTATTCATAAGTGTAGAGTGCATCACTTATATGAAGGAGAGATAATCAATCATCAGGAAGATGTGTGTCCAATGAAGAAGCTTAGGAATACAGGAGGCATACCATCTTAGTTGGCACCAAAGAGGCGATGGCGACCTAACTGGTGATGATAGTGACGGTGACAACAGTGGCTAGCTCCAGTGGAGACTACAACTAGCTCCCGTGGTGGCGGCGAGCTCAGCAGCAATGATGACGAGCTCCAACAGTGACGAAGCCAAGCTCCATTGGCAATAGAAATCCAACATTGATGGCGAGCTCTAGTGCTAGCGGTGGTGAGCAAACAAGGGACGGTGGAGAGCACACAATAGCTTGAGCATAGGAGCGGAGGCAGCTATGGAGGAAGACGATGGCGGCGGAGGTTAGAATCATCAGAGCTAGTTCGGGCGAATAATGAAGCAGAGAATGGGGAAAGGGGAAATAAATTTCAAGGGTCTTAAGTGGGACCTAGTCATCATTTGTATTAAAAAAAACTGACACCTAAGACTTTACTCATCGGTTGGGTGAGTAAAACTGACACCAAACATAGTCACTTAAACATTAGTTTATTCCAAAAACCGATGCAAGAGGCATTTACCTGAACAAAAAAAACTAACCTCTGTAATGGCAAAAGTCATCGATTACATTCAGAAAATCGACACCACACATAATGACTCAAATGTCAATTTATTCCCAAAAAACCCGATGTAAGAGGTCATAATCCAAACAAATAAATCAGCCTCAGTAATGGCAATAATCGTTGGTTGTATGTGAAAAAACCAACACTAGAGTGCAATTTGGGGGGGGGGGAGTTTTTTCGTGGAGACGTGGAGCGAACTCTAAGACGTCAATTTCTTGATAAAAAAAATGACACATCTTGTACAAATTTTAGCAGTTTCCATGTGAATTAATGTCAGTTTTATGGAGAAGAAAATGACGCTAGAAGTATTTTCGAAGAAAAATTTATTATGCGCAATAATGTCTATCATCAGTTCAACTAAAATCGATGATCATCTTAAATTTTTTGGAGGCAAATATTTTCCTCCAAAAAAAATTATTTTGTAGGTTACTTTAGACGTCGATTTTCTTAGAATATAACACACGTAAATGAAAAAGTGGTACACGTGTCTTTTCTTTATCAGACTGACTTCATCTATTGTGACGTTTGTGCTTAACAACTAATGTTGTTTGGTATCTAGTATCAGTTTTTTAGTGTAACCGACGTCAAGAAAACTGACATTGGAGGCCAGAAATGTACTAGTGACTGGTAAATGCATGTCAAGTTTTTGGTGTCATTTTTATGGAATTGGCAATGCTAGCACTACGGATGCTAAGACCGGACACTCTAGACTACCTTTTATTTTCTTTTATTCAATTAAAATTGCAAAATCTATGTTTTTAGATGTAAGTGCCTTTTAATTCTCACATCTTTCTTTTGTTTCAAGTACTAATTTATGGTTGTCACATGTACCATGGAGTACATGATCCAAAACCATCACCACCACTGCCAGTGCAAATAGTACCACTAGAGAATCAAGAGAAACCATGGATTAACCCAAAATAATGAGAGGTCGAACAAGAAGAACCATTATGTCTAATTACATTGATGATGATCATGTTGCAAATGATGAGGATCCGACCATCTAGAGAGAGTTAAGGTGTCCTTTGCCAGTACAAAAATGGGGTTCGGTTAAATGGCATGTTGTGAATGTGGGCAATTACAATATATATCCAAGCACGGTGGCTTTGGTGAAGTCTTAGACATTCCATGGACTCAATGATGATCTGGTGCAACACATCAACAACTTTGTGGAAAGTTGTGATACTCCAAAGATTGGCATGGTGCCTCCAACTGTTGGTTATTTGAAACTATATAAGTTCTTCATGTAGGTAGGGTGAAGAAATGGTTACAAGGTTTAGAGAAAGAATCTGCTAAGATATGGGATCACATGGTAGATACATTTTTATTGATACTTACCTCCATATAAGATGACTCGTGTAGGGAAGATTTAAAATTTTAAGAATGAATCTGATGAATCTTATAATGAGGAATGAGAAAGCTACTAGCATATGCATAGAAAGATCTTCAACAATGGTATTGATCTGCTTGACCAAGGTATATCATTTATACAACCTACACAAAGGGGATAGCACCCATTAATATCTTTACAAAAGGTGGAGATTTCATCTCAAGCTTAGTGGAGGAGATCCCCAAGAAGATGTATATACCTCCATACAGGTGCATCCCAACAAAAATTTCAGTCCTAAATATCAACAAGGGATAGATCAAAGATATTGACATCATAGAAGTCAATGAGTTTTTGAGTGTAATGATCCAAGGAAGCTTGTCGCTAAAGAAATAAGATCTGGGATGTTCCAATATCCCATGTACTATAGTAAGAAACAAGTCCAAAGAAGCATTATGTGACTCTAGGGAGAGCATAAATGTCATACCTCTCTCCACGTTCAAAAGGCAGGATTGAAGGATCCAACTATGGAATGCATGACAATACAATAGGAAGATAATTCCTTAGTGACGCTGATGCAGCCCTATTTTAGGGCTCCATCTTGTGCCGTTTTGTATATAAGTTGCATCTAAACATGTTAGATTACAAGTATTTTCCCCCAATTTGATTATCATTGCAAATATGCTTATGGATGTTCGTTGCACTATTTTCAGGTGTTTGGACCACAATGGATGGACGAGTGTGATGGAGAGGCCCAAAGAAGGCCCCAAAGCTCCCCCAACCTACCTTAGTGGCCAAAGAGTCATCACCAAGCAAGGACATCCGAATTTGACAAAGTTTGAAGCTCATCAGCCTGCTCAAGCCCTCACCACGGCCGTGGCCACTGCCCACGGCCGTAATGTTTATTGCCAAGGAGCAGTAGTTCCAACAGGAGAAATGGCCAGAATCATCACGGGCATGGCCCTCGCCCACGACCATGACAAACCAGATTCACCACGGCCGTGGCCACTGCCCACGGCCGTAATGTTTATTGCCAAGGAATCAACAGGGGAAAGTTCGCCAGCTGCCACGCCCGTGGCCGCACACCACGCCCGTGGCCCAGCCACTTCACCACGGCCGTGGCCCCTCGCCACAGTCGTATTGAGCCACTCCTTTCATTTCCAGTTCCCCTTCACCATAGCTGTACCACCTGACCACGACCATGTTTTAGTCACTTCACCACGGCCGTGGCCCTTCATCACGGTCGTGGTGGCCTTCATTCCAGCAGACTTTTCCACTATTTTTCCTTTTTTACCCCCACTTAACCCTAGCTCCTATATAAGCACTAGTGGCTCCTAGGGCTTGAGGGGAGGACCCAAAAAAGCACTCCTAGCTGACCCTAGATGCTGCCATTGCATCCTTTGCTCCAATCCACCCATTTCTTTGCAATCTACCCCATTTTCATCCATTTTCCACTCATTTCCACCATAGAAACCTAGTTTCTCTAGGTTTCTATCCATCCATTCCACCATTTTCATGCACCCCTGCACCTTTGGAGGAGGGAGGTCGTTTGCAGTTGCTTGGAGGTGAAGAAGGAGGCCACTACATCGAGCTTCATGGCATTTTCCCTTCTTCTATCCCCTTCTTTTCCTAGTTTGATCATGTATAGCTAAGCCCCCTTGGGTGGGCTGTTTGGGGCAAAAATGTGACTTTGATACCATGTTGGGGGAATATAATTTGTAATGAACATATTTCATTTCTATGATGATTGCCTTTGCTTATATCTCATTTCCCATTACTTGTGCATGTGGTTGTTGTTTAATTATATTAATTGCTTGCCTTGTGGTGTTTGAAGACATTTGTCCCTAGGATGTTTTGGTTTCTATGTAGCTATCATAGGATTGGCTCCTAGGTCCTTAATTCGGATCCCTAGCTAGCCCCCTATCTTCCTACATAATCACCTTCTTCCTACATGCAAATGTGAGTTCTAAGTGACTAGTATAAGTGTGATTAGTGCAACTGCCTAGGATTTCCTAAAGGCTGAGGTGGCTAGTGGCATGAGGTCAAATACCCTCATCTCTACTCCCATCCTTACCCTTGGTCCTCAATTGACTAATACCACTTATCCTAGAGACCTAGACTTGGTACGTCCTATGAGAATTACACCTAGCCCTAGTTCTCCAATTAGTAGCTTAGGGTAAATTCTCATAGCACCCACCTTGTTGTTTGGTTTGGTAATCTAGAATGAGATATGTTAATTGCTTATTATGGTGACATCCCCCAACTAATGTCAAGGTCACATTCCCAAACGGACCACCTCCTTCATCTAATTGCTTTAAAACCCTAATTGCCTAGTTTGTTTGTTAATGCTAGTGTAGTTCATTTGCTTTAGTCTAACTTAGTCAATTGCCTGGTTTTGGTAGCTAGTGTTAATTTAGGTCTTTCATGTTGCTTAGTGATTAACTTAGGTTCTAAATTGCTAGTTGCTTGCTTAGTCTAGCGTAGTTCGCTCTTGCTCTTGTTTAGATAGCTTGTTAACTTAGATTGCTAATTAAGCCTTTTGATAACTTAGTTTCACATTGCGTTTCCTACTTGCTCGTCTAGCTTAATCAATCAACAATCAACCTTAAAACCCTACTCTCTACACTAGGAACGTAGCTCACGCTTTCTAACTCTAGCGCCCCCTCTATCTCCACGGTTCGACCCCGCACTTGTCGCCTCACCTATACTACGACACGACCCCGTGCGCTTGCAGGCGTAGTGTCTTAGTAGACATAGGTAGTTAGTCTGGGACCTTACAAATTTCGAAAGCTAAAGATCCCATCTCATCCCGTGCCTCCCGACCTCGTGGATTGCACTCCTTGCAAGCCTCTAGCGGGAGCGCACCAAGCTTTCTGGCGCCTTGGCAATAAACATTACGACCATGGGCAGTGGCCACGGCCATGGTGAATCTGGTTTGTCATGGTCGTGGCCGAGGGCCATGCCCGTGATGATTCTGGCCATTTCTCCTGTTGGAACTGCTGCTCCTTAGCAATAAACATTACGGCCGTGGGCAGTGGCCACGGCTGTGGTGAGGGCTTGAGCAGGATGATGAGCTTCAAACTTTGTCAAATTCGGATGTCCTTGCTTGGTGATGACTCTTTGGCCACTAAGGTAGGTTGGGGGAGCTTTGGGGCCTTCTTTGGGCCTCTCCATCACACTCGTCCATCCATTGTGGTCCAAACACCTGAAAATAGTGCAACGAACATCCATAAGCGTATTTGCAATGATAATCAAATTGGGGGAAAATACTTGTAATCTAACATGTTTAGATGCAACTTATATACAAAACGGCACAAGATGGAGCCCTAAAATAGGGCTGCATCACCACCCCAAACTTAAAACATACTTGTCCTCAAGTATGCTCCAACTTGATCTCTCTTTTCCGTTCTTTTCAACAAAAACAAATGACAAATGCAAAGCAGCAGAAGGTTATTGAATATATATGGTCTTGGAAATGACTAAGTGCATGTGTCTCACATCTCTCCTCTCCTTCTTTCACAACCCAATCATGAACTGAGCACTGAGCATACAAACTTCAAATATAAAGCATAGAAACACAAGTTGTCCATATGTCCTTTATGTCATTACGGGTAAACCGTTTCATGTTGATGTTAATCACAGGTGACTAGGAGTGTTGTTTCACTTTCATGCATTCGGTCTTATGCTTCAAACCACACTAGATGATCCACTTGGCTGTAGAAAGGGTAAAGTGAGCTAGATTTGATGTTTTCTAGCTCAATGGGTATAAAAGAAGAAGAAAGGGTTGCGGTAAGATTTGGAGTGCTTTTACACACTCTTCTTTTCTTTATTTGAATGCTCTTAAACAGGAGCATCCTTTTATTTTATTTTTGCTTTTCTTTTTCTTTTTCTCTGCCCTTGGTGTAGATAGGGCATATGGCGGATAGAGTGAAGCGGGGAGATAAAGATGTGGCCACCCCAAACTTTTGGAGGTGGCCACGGCTAATATGTGCACTTTGGCATCTTTTATGAGGCGGAGGGGTATGAAGATGGTGGAAGAATAGTCAGATCAAAGAGGGGTCATCAGTGTAGTTTTCAACATACGATTCCCTGCATGAAAGCTACTTCAACACTTCACCAAGTAATATCACATCACATGATAGAATTAACACAAAATTCATATTTCTACCAAGTGATTCCATTGGCTTTAAGCGTTTGTCGCTTGCTCAATTCATGATTCAACCAACACATTCACAAACTTAAGAGATGCGGTTCACATGTAAAAAGTCACAACTAAGACCATATATCAATAAAATCTAAGAATGTAGCATGCATTTGTCACAAGATTAAACTTTTTCATTTCAAACCTTGGAGATTAAGTCAAAACATCCTATTGGAGCAAGAATATTCAAGTCTATGCAAAGTGGCACCATTTTTGCCAATTTCGCCCAGACTTGAATATTCTTGCTCCAATAGGATGTTTTGACTTAATCTCCAAGGTTTGAAATGAAAAAGTTTAATCTTGTGACAAATGCATGCTACATTCTTAGATTTTATTGATATATGGTCTTGGTTGTGACTTTTTACATGTGAACCGCATCTCTTAAGTCTGTGAATGTGTTGGTTGAATCATGAATTGAGCAAGCGACAAACGCTTAAAGCCAATGGAATCACTTGGTAGAAATATGAATTTTGTGTTAATTCTATCATGTGATGTGATATTACTTGGTGAAGTGTTGAAGTAGCTTTCATGCAGGGAATCGTATGTTGTAAACTACACTGATGACCCCTCTTTGATCCGACTATTCTTCCACCATCTTCATACCCCTCTGCCTCATAAAAGATGCCAAAGTGCACATATTGGGTGGCCACATCTTTATCTCCCCGCTTCACTCTATCCGCCATATGCCCTATCTACACCAAGGGCAGAGAAAAAGAAAAAGAAAAGCAAAAATAAAATAAAAGGATGCTCCTGTTTAAGAGCATTCAAATAAAGAAAAGAAGAGTGTGTAAAAGCACTCCAAATCTTACCGCAACCCTTTCTTCTTCTTTTATACCCATTGAGCTAGAAAACATCAAATCTAGCTCACTTTACCCTTTCTACAACCAAGTGGATCATCTAGTGTGGTTTGAAGCATAAGACCGAATGCATGAAAGTGAAACAACACTCCTAGTCACCTGTGATTAACATCAACATGAAACGGTTTACCCGGAATGACATAAAGGACATATGGACAACTTGTGTTTCTATTCTTTATATTTGAAGTTTGTATGCTCAGTGCTCAGTTCATGATTGGGTTGTGAAAGAAGGAGAGGAGAGATGTGAGACACATGCACTTAGTCATTTCCAAGACCATATATATTCAATAACCTTCTGCTGCTTTGCATTTGTCATTTGTTTTTGTTGAAAAGAACGGAAAAGAGAGATCAAGTTGGAGCATACTTGAGGACAAGTATGTTTTTAGTTTGGGGTGGTGATGCAGCCCTATTTTAGGGCTCCATCTTGTGCCGTTTTGTATATAAGTTGCATCTAAACATGTTAGATTACAAGTATTTTCCCCCAATTTGATTATCATTGCAAATACGCTTATGGATGTTCGTTGCACTATTTTTAGGTGTTTGGACCACAATGGATGGACGAGTGTGATGGAGAGGCCCAAAGAAGGCCCCAAAGCTCCCCCAACCTACCTTAGTGGCCAAAGAGTCATCACCAAGCAAGGACATCCGAATTTGACAAAGTTTGAAGCTCATCAGCCTGCTCAAGCCCTCACCACGGCCGTGGCCACTGCCCACGGCCGTAATGTTTATTGCCAAGGAGCAGCAGTTCCAACAGGAGAAATGGCCAAAATCATCACGGGCATGGCCCTCGGCCACGACCATGACAAACCAGATTCACCACGGCCGTGGCCACTGCCCACGGCCGTAATGTTTATTGCCAAGGAATCAACAGGGGAAAGTTCGCCAGCTGCCACGCCCATGGCCGCACACCACGCCCGTGGCCCAGCCACTTCACCACGGTCGTGGCCCCTTGCCACGGTCGTATTGAGCCACTCCTTTCATTTCCAGTTCCCCTTCACCATAGCCGTACCACCTGACCACAGCCATGTTTTAGTCACTCCACCACGACCGTGATGCAACCCTATTTTAGGGCTCCATCTTGGGTCGTTTTGTATACAAGTTGCATCTAAACATGTTAGATTACAAGTATTTTCCCCCAATTTGATTATCATTGCAAATACGCTTATGGATGTTCGTTGCACTATTTTCAGGTGTTTGGACCACAATGGATGGATGAGTGTGATGGAGAGGCCCAAAGAAGGCCCCAAAGCTGCCCCAACCTACCTTAGTGGCCAAAGAGTCATCACCAAGCAAGGACATCTGAATTTGACAAAGTTTGAAGCTCATCAGCCTGCTCAAGCCCTCACCACAGCCGTGGCCACTGCCCACGGCCGTAATGTTTATTACCAAGGAGCAGCAGTTCCAACAGGAGAAATGGCCAGAATCATCACGGGCATGGCCCTCGGCCACGACCATGACAAACCAGATTCACCACGGCCGTGGCCACTGCCCACGGCCGTAATGTTTATTGCCAAGGAATCAACAGGGGAAAGTTCGCCAGCTGCCACGCCCGTGGCCGCACACCACGCCCGTGGCCCAGCCACTTCACCACAGCCGTGGCCCCTCGCCACGGTCGTATTGAGCCACTCCTTTCATTTCCAGTTCCCCTTCACCATAGTCATACCACCTGACCACAGCCATGTTTTAGTCACTTCACCACGGTCGTGGCCCTTCATCACGGTCATGGTGGCCTTCATTCCAGCAGACTTTTCCACTATTTTTCCTTTTTTTACCCCCACTTAACCCTAGCTCATATATAAGCACTAGTGGTTCCTAGGGCTCGAGGGGAGGACCCAAAAAAGCACTCCTAGCCGACCCTAGCTGCTGCCATTGCATCCTTTGCTCCAATCCACCCATTTCTTTGCAATGTACCCCATTTCCATCCATTTTCCACTCATTTCCACCATAGAAACCTAGTTTCTCTAGGTTTCTATCCATCCATTCCACCATTTTCATGCACCCCTACACCTTTGGAGGAGGGAGGTCGTTTGTAGCTGCTTGGAGGTGAAGAAGGAGGCCACTACATCGAGCTTCATGGCATTTTCCCTTCTTCTATCCCCTTCTTTTCCTAGTTTGATCATGTATAGCTAAGCCCCCTTGGGTGGGCTGTTTGGGGCAAAAATGTGACTTTGATACCATGTTGGGGGAATATAATTTGTAATGAACATATTTCATTTCTATGATGATTGCCTTTGCTTATATCT
Source organism: Alisma plantago-aquatica (assembly GCA_963693085.1). Taxonomy (NCBI): domain Eukaryota; kingdom Viridiplantae; phylum Streptophyta; class Magnoliopsida; order Alismatales; family Alismataceae; genus Alisma; species Alisma plantago-aquatica. The sequence goes on from OY856410.1 coordinate 268,929,656, forward strand.
CATTTCCCATTACTTGTGCATGTGGTTGTTGTTTAATTACATTAATTGTTTGCCTTGTGGTGTTTGAAGACATTTGTCCCTAGGATGTTTTGGTTTCTATGTAGCTATCATAGGATTGGCTCCTAGGTCCTTAATTTGGATCCCTAGCTAGCCCCCTATCTTCCTACATAATCACCTTCTTCCTACATGCAAATGTGAGTTCTAAGTGACTAGTATAAGTGTGATTAGTGCAATTGCCTAGGATTTCCTAAAGGCTGAGGTGGCTAGTGGCATGAGGTCAAATACCCTCATCTCTACTCCCATCCTTACCCTTGGTCCTCAATTGACTAATACCACTTATCCTAGAGACCTAGACTTGGTACGTCCTATGAGAATTACACCTAGCCCTAGTTCTCCAATTAGTAGCTTAGGGTAAATTCTCATAGCACCCACCTTGTTGTTTGGTTTGGTAATCTAGAATGAGATATGTTAATTGCTTATTATGGTGACATCCCCCAACTAATGTCAAGGTCACATTCCCAAACGGCCCACCTCCTTCATCTAATTGCTTTAAAACCCTAATTGCCTAGTTTGTTTGTTAATGCTAGTGTAGTTCATTTGCTTTAGTCTAACTTAGTCAATTGCCTGGTTTTGGTAGCTAGTGTTAATTTAGGTCTTTCATGTTGCTTAGTGATTAACTTAGGTTCTAAATTGCTAGTTGCTTGCTTATTCTAGCGTAGTTCGCTCTTGCTCTTGTTTAGATAGCTTGTTAACTTAGATTGCTAATTAAGCCTTTTGATAACTTAGTTTCACATTGTGTTTCCTACTTGCTCGTCTAGGTTAATCAATCAACAATCAACCTTAAAACCCTAAAAACCCTACTCTCCGCACTAGGAATGTAGCTCACGCTTTCTAACTCTAGCGCCCCCTCTATCTCCATGGTTCGACCCCGTACTTGCCGCCTCACCTATACTACGACACGACCCCGTGCGCTTGCGGGCGTAGTGTCTTAGTAGACGTAGGTAGTTAGTCTGGGACCTTACAAATTTTGAAAGCTAAAGATCCCATCTCATCCCGTGCCTCCCGACCTCGTGGATTGCACTCGTTGCAAGCCTCTAGCGGGAGCGCACCAGACGCCTATTGAGATATGTGAAGATGTCCCGATGAATGTAGATAAATTTATCTGTCAAGTTGACTTTCTGGTTATGGACATAAAAGAAATGTGTGGATATGAACTACTACTGGGAAAGTTGTTCTAAGATAAGGAGTATGTAAACATTGCAATGGAAAGAGGATACCTCATGCTGAGCATTGATGATGATAGGGAGGAATTCAGATCGCCAACTCAGTCTTCATCAACCACTTGAAAAAACTCAGGATACAGGTAGGCATCATGTAAAGCCTAGGACATACAACATGCATGCTTGGTGGGAGGCAAACCACTATTTAGGTAAATTAATTTATATTTGTAAAAAAAATTGTTTTAAGTGTTCTCATAATTTCACTTTATCTTAAAGATGGATAATAACTAAATTTTGATGCAAGTAAAAAAGATGTATTGAGTCGTATTGTTAGTGTGCATGGATTCAAACAACAAAATCTCAGTATCACTATGATGTTGCAAAATTGTGGTCAAAATTCATAGTGAAATATCGGTGGCACCAACATAATAATTGGTACCACTGAGAGAAATTTGTGGTTAAAGTCAACAAGCTTGAAGATAACGATAGAGAAAATTTTAGTGGCACTAAGCAATAGTCGGTTCAACTGAATTAAATGAGAGAAGAATATGTAGACTATCATCCAACAAACATTGAAGCATGAATCGAGCAATGCCATCAGGCGATCAACATCTTTTCCTTAATATTGGTACCAGTGACATATGTAGGTGCCACCAACTTAGGTGATTAGTGGGTCGGTGTCATTAGCAATTGAGGAGTCTTGATACCAACATTGGATACAAATAGTGTGTGAATAGGGGCCTATGTCAGTAAAATTGACTACTTAGTCGGTGGCATAAATTTTTCACTGATCGGTTGCTTCTCTTCTATAAAAATAGGGGTGATTCTTTGATCATCCTACACCAAAGCAACCCCTTCTCTAGTACTAATCTACCAAAAATTCCAAGCAAACATCCTCAAACATTGGGCAGTGCAACTACACTGAGTTCTTTCTCCCTCCCTCTCTCTATTTCTTCTCATGTCAAGCAAGCACCTCTACCAAGAAGGATCCTCCTTTGCCATGACTCTTCATTACCTCATCCCCAAGACAACATGCATCATCCAAGGCTACAAAAACAAAAAGAAACATTATTACAATCTTCAGAAGCATGCATTAGAGGCCACGAGGTATGGTAATTGTACCTTCTTTAAGAAAATTGGCTTAATTGAAAATATGTAAAAGGTGTGTGTTGAGTGAGGAATGACAATCATCACCCCTTCTTTGGTTGTTGGTCGACATATATGAAAATCACCCTTGAGTTTCTCTCATCCCTTAAGGTGTGCTTCCTTGAAAACCACACCAATAGATGCGGGTGGGAAGTCAGTTGGCTCAAGTTTTGTCTCCACAATACCTCCTACCAACTCATGTCGTACGACTTCAATGACATCTATGGATGAGATAACCAAGGATAGTGGTGCGACTCAAACAACTTCAACCATGCTTTTGCATGGTTCAATATAATTTTCTAGATCTCCTTCATGGACATTGAGCACCCCTTATCTCGCCTTCATCACCACCTTCTAATGAAGAAATTGTTTTCCATGTCCACATAAGGGCAAGGTAAGGTTCATTCCTCTAACCTCCATGTGCTCTAGGATTTTCTTTCAAAAGGGGAGTGAGAATTGGCTCATTCCTAAAGAGGCCAAGAGTAAGAAGATAAGATACTCATTCACTTTAGAGGCCTTCTCACCTCACTTCTAGATTACCTTTGCATTGATCATTCTTGTCTCTAACCCCTCGAGCTAAGAGGAGACCTAGACTTCAAGCATTTCAAGAATGTAAAATTCTTCAACAAGAATGGTGGGTGCATTGATCATTCTTGTCTCCAACCCCTCGAGCCAAGAGGAGACCTAGACTTCAAGCATTTCAGGAATGTGAAATTCTTCAACAAGAATGGTGGGAGGATCTATGCCATACCAAAGATGAGCGGGAGGGCCACTCCTCGACCCAATCTTTGACATCTATGATGTCAACCACCTTCACCTTATTAGGAGGAGGAAGAGGAAGATGTTAAGAAGGAGGAGTGTATGGAGGAAGAAGCAACACATGTGAGTCTGGGAAGGCAACCTCATCATTCCCCCCCCCATCATGGAGCATCTTCTTTGACATGCACATGCCATCATGGGAGAGTCGCTATTATTTTGGGGGCATGTACATCATTATTAAATACATTCAATAAAGGACACTAGCAATGGACATCTATGGATAAATTCTCTAGCTATCATGAGCGAATATTTAAAAACCAATAGCATATTTTCACTCATAAATAGGTGATGTTCAAAAACGAGTGCATGCTTCTCTAGAACTAGGAGATATTTGCACCTTCCTAGAGAGAGTGGAGATCTACGCTCAACCTCTCTTTGTTCATTATTGGAGATAAGGGAATTGTGGCGGTCATCAACAACCACCATCATATTTGTCCTACCCAGCACACTTCACATTCTATCCATTAAATTTATACCTATTTCCATCCACACTCTTCAGCTTGATGCCTGGGATCTGGTACCCCGCATTCCACCTTTGAGTTTGATTATTGAAATTGAAAAAATTGTTGACATCAAGATTTTGGGGTATGGAATGGGATCATCACCCATTATCTTGCATCTTTTAGTTGTCTTACTATTTTTGCATTTTTTTTTCTCTTAAGTGTAGTCTTTCCTTGATTTGTTTAGTTCTTTGTTTATATTTATCCACCTTTATATAGTGTAATCATGGTTGTATACAACTATTTCTTTTATTTCAATTTTTCTAGATTTTGAAATGCTATCCAATACTCCATTATGTAAAACTATGCTATTCTAAAATTGTGTTCTCTTTAAGCTAATATTGCCATGTTTAATAGTGAATTAATGGGAGGAATCATTTGGAGAAGTCATCTTGAAGACATACTTACTGAACAAGATACCTAACTTAACCTTAAGGCTTGTATCATAACAATTATGTTTGAGTCCAAACCAACCAAATGGTAACATGAACATTCATGTTAATCTCATAAATGGACTTTAATGTTTCCATGTTTTACAAGTTAATGGGAGAGGGACATATCACAGTTGGGAATGAAAAAATCTCTTAATCTATGATTTCATCCACTTCAAATTCATCTTTATTCACCACCATAGATTAGTGAGTTTGATCCAAAATATTTCCTTCTTATTTCATTACATGGCATGGTAAGAAGCATGTAGTCAGCTCATTTATTTATCATTCAGAAAGAATAAATTTACATACAATATCATTTGAGCATATTAGTTTTGCATAAAAAATCTTCATATAGCTTGAATTTTACTTTGCATATTGCATAAGGTGTTATTTTTATTTTTCATTTCTCCTATATGAAAGGGAGAAAATGTATAATTTTATTCCTCCAAAATGAAAGCCCAGAAATGAATTTATTTATCTTGCTAAAATAAGTGGAAATTGAGACAAATATATTTGAAAAAATAAAAAAGAAACATAAATAGGAGAGAAGGAGGAAAAAGGATTTTCTAAGTTAAAATATCATATGCCTCTAAGAAATAAAGAAGGATATTGTAAAAGTTCCTATTTACCAACACCTTTCCACCTATATTCATCATCAGGATGAAGCATCCATTGCACTCATCATACTACCAAGAAAAAAAGTGGGATTAGAATGTATACATTTGCACTATATTCATCATTTAAGTGCATCATATATTATTCATTGCATAAATAATTTTGATTGTTCTTGTAAACCCTATTTTCAAGCTTGCCATTTCATCTACACGTTGCACTGCAAGATAGGCTACCAACATGAATTTCCCCTCAGCCATGTTAACATGGGGAATTCATTCCATGTTGATTGTATTTTTTATCAGAGCAATGTAGATAGGGAGATCACATAGAGTACCAAGCGTTTGTCCTATTGACCATGAAGTTTTTGTATTTTGGATTAATTATTTTTCAATAGTCTTTTTGTTGACATCTATTTAAAGAATGATATATCATTCTAGACTTGTTACTTGTTTTTTGGTTGGTGGGGGCTAGATTAGGATGGGCCAATGGAGGGCGGTTAGAAGAATTTATCATTTATATTGTTTTCTTGTTAACTTTTTCAAACAAATTCAAGAGTAGTGTTGCTCAAGGATAAGCAATATTCAAGCTTAAGAAATTTTAAAGCATGCAAATTGTCAATATTGGTAGGATAAGTATGTAGTTTTTCATGGTATTTGTTCTCAAAGATATATGTTTTCACTCATATTATGCAAAACTAACACGTGAGACTCTTTTCCATCCATTTAAAACTTTGAACTTTTTTTTACAAAATTATCATTTTATATCTGAACAATAAAATATTTTTACATATCATATATTTGGATATATTATGCAAGGAAGTACCACAAAGATGCATATTGATACCATCAATATGCATCAATAATAGGAAAAGTGTAGAGCAAAGTCAAGAGCACCAATAGGGCACCATGCGATTCACAGTAACAATTATGTGCACTGACACCTTTATCGATTATTCTGACAAACCTTTGATTAGACAAGGATTATAGGAGTCGATTCCACAAACTTAGAAGTATGGATGATCATAATTCTTGACCAAAAATAAATGATCCAGATCTTTCCTTGATGACTTAGGGTTCTATAAACCCAAGTGATGATGGTCATCAAAAACAAATTAAATAGCAATAGATTGTCGACCCTAGACTAGAATGAAGAGAGAGGAAAAGGTTGGAACATGGAGAAAAGATCACCTTGGAATCTTTGATGAGAAATCTGAAGACCCAAACATCATCCACTCACACCCATCTTTGGACGGGATCAACATTTTTCATTGTTCCTCAGTTCCATCTAATTATTTTCATATCTCTCTTCTCTTTTGAAATTTACAATACCATATTCAATATATGATGTTAATACCCTCTTCTCTGGGACCTAGGAGTAGCTCGGTACTAATTTGTACTTGACAATGTTATCTAGAAATTCATTTCATTTCTTGGAATTTTAATGATAATATGGTTTATTGTGCCATGTTCATGATTACCATATTCATGTTGTGGATGTTTTTTCACTACGAAAGTAGGTTTAAATATTAAACACTTATCATCAACACAGTTAACAACGCACCATAAAAGTGAGCTAACAATTGTGAGGCTAAGTAATGAGAGAGATATCATTGTTCATTACTATTTTACCACCCTCATGGGCATTCGGCCTCTGCCATGGGCGTGGGAGAGGGGGAGAGAATGCCTCCGTTAATCCCTAATAGTATACTACATTGCAAAAATGTGTGGATTTAAACTGCATATCCTTAATTCTTTTTAAGAAATAATTGTTTGTTTTTTAGATAGATTGAAATCAAGTACAAATTGAACTATTGTCAAATCAACTATCCTAGAAGATCCATTTCTCTGATTTCACAACCATCTTTAATTACTTTGGTAATTTTAGCTTGTAATTTTTCAATCAATCAATTTAATATTTTTCATTTTTCTAACTGTTTAATCTTAGTTAGTAGTAGTCTCTAACCACCCATCCCTATGATTGATATTTGTAGATCCTATTCCAGTATTACTTCAGCACGTACACTTGTGTTTTGCACACACAATAAGTGTGTATCATCTGTCAAGCTAGAGTGGTTCGAGCATTGAATAACATAGTCTGTCTTGACAACTTTTAAAAGGATGATCTAGTACTCTATATTATTTAGAATGATGGTGATAGGGGCAAGTTCAACCCTTAATGGAAGGGATCCTACATCTTCACAATATCTATGTTTAGGGAACCTTGTGACTAAAATACATAAGGGATATTCATCTCCATCACACATATGCCAATCCAACCAAATATTACTATTGTTGATGAGAAAGCTATACCGACATCAAGCCTTGAGTAAAGAACATGGCATGGGGAAAATCCCACCTTTAAACAATACCTCATTTAATTTATGTAAATACCCCACACTATCTCCAGTGGACACCTATAAGTAGTGAGTTTTGAACACAAGAACTGATTGGCCTACTATAGAAGAATCTTGTATGTTATCTTGAGGCCCAAATAGTTTACCAACCTAGATTCACACCTAATATACTTCCATACTAAAAAAAAGTCATGGTTGCAACTCAGGTAAAGACAAACTCCATGTTTACAATCATGATTTTCCTGAATATTGGGTGGTGATGAGAACACCCATCTATGGTAATTATATATTGGTTGAGAAAAGAGTTCTTTTATAGTTATAAGTACCCAAATAGGAGTTAGACCTTATCTACAAGTTGGGATATCCTGATACCTTTATAGGAATGAAACTGACCTAACTTCAATGTTTAGATATGACATTTTCTTAGTCCACAACACATAGAATTGTTTGATGGGCTATATTATAGGTAAAAGTCCCTTGTATTTGTCCATGCCTCACCCTTTAAAAGGAAGTGGAGCCAAACTTCCAACCACAAACAGAGAAGTACCTCACAAGGCAAACCCCATTCATATTATCACCACAAAATCACAAGTGCACATACTAAGGCCCTAAAAAACAATGTCCAATCCAATCCCTTAAGAATTGGATGTCTGAAAGCCCTACCCTGAATAAGCAACATATTTTTAAATCCCTATCATAAATAGGAACCTAATAGATCATTAACCGAATGGCATTTTGAAAATTGAATGTGTTCTTTTGATCAACTGCTACACTAATGCATGTTGGGAACAGAGCCCGTTGGGGTTCTATTACACTTGGCTCCTTAATCCAACTAGGTAGAGAGTTGTTGCTTTCATGCTTTCTATATGGCATGACATTAGTTACATAAGAGAGACAATTAGGGCTAGTGGAGCCCCACATCCATCTTGTTCCCAGACGAAGGATGCCCTTGCAGCATGACAGGATATGAACATCTAAAGGAGAAACACCCTAAGAATATAATGTTGAAAACATGATGATCTTAAGCATGCTTGGGATCCCAACCCTAATTGTCCCTAGCAACAAAATTGGGATATAAGGATGACGTAGAATAATATATTTCTCTATCTCTACAAACAACTTGACATACACAACATTACATTGCACCTCAAGAGTGCCAGTTAGGAAATCCTAACCAACCTGGCTCACCTATCTTCCAAAGGGACTAAAGAAGCATAGACCTCAATACTAACTGTGTTTTGAGATATCATATTAAGGGTTATGCATGATGAACATGTGGAGAAAATACCCAACTACAATATCGCAAACCATGACAAAAGATTTTCTTTTCAAAATATGTTTTATTAACTTTGAAATGAACTTATTATAATGCATAAAAATAACAATAGCACCATTGTGCCCAAAAAATACTAAAAAATATCCTAAAAATATAGAATAAGCAAGAAAAGTCACACAAGACTACTTAACTCCCTATCAGAACTAAAGGCTACTACTTTTGAGGGAAATGAAGTTGTACTTGAGGGTGTAATCATTGCCAATAGAAAATGCCTCTAGAGTCATCTTATGAGGGTTCATCCACATTCTCTTCACCATCTCATAAAAATTGTGAGAACCATCATGAAGCCTCTAGTAGAAGGAAAAAATCTCCTTAAGGTAAAATCTACATTGTCAACAATCAGATGCATATGCATAGAAACCAAATAATAATCAACACACCCTCTGGCCCTAGAAGAATGGTCATCCACTGGAAGTCATACCTTAATATCCTACAACCCAAAGTGTCAAGACAAATCCTCATCCATCCCTAATCACATCGATGTGTCAAATGAGGTAGCCTCCTATCTAGTTCACCACATAAATGAATAGGGATATCTATCTTGATATGCTTCAGTATACTCTTGTGTAAGATATGATGTAGATTCATTGTGTCATGGAACTCAAGAGGACTCACACACATCCCCATATTAATCTATAAAACCTTTAATGGTCCTTGCGTACTCCCAGTCAGCTTGGCCTCATCCAAGCATTGATATTTCTGGCTCAAGATCAATTTGCACGATAGTCTCACCATGCCACAAAGTCACCACAATGCCTACTTCTAACATTGATACATGACTAAATGTCTCTCCATAGAATAACTCTACAAAAAGGGTCAATGTATAAGCTTGTAAACAAGGCATATGAGGAAATTGTGCACTCCTACAAGTCTAAGTCTTGTATTGATCCCAAAGAAGATCCAATTTGATCTAGTGACCATCATTAGACAATGTTGAATGATTCTAGGCTTCTTTACGCCATAAGAGGAACGACCCATCTTGACTTCTTTGGGACAATTGGCCATCAATCATGAAGAAATAAATGAGTATCTTGTCCACGTCTTCTAGAGTGGGAGTTTGTACAACATCCCCAAAGAAAAATATGTGACTGAGAGGTACCAAAAATGTGTTGACTGTATGCCTTAGAACCAGTCATGTGATGATGGTGATGTATACTTTGTACATGTTTTGATTATTAATAATAGGAAATCACACTTATTATGTTTTTTTTATTGAGATGATGATTAAATGTAATTATGTCCTAAGAATGTTTTGACTTAATGACATATGGCTTGGGTTGAGGACCAAGACATGAGACTCTACATATACTAGTATCCATTCTTTTTATATCCCTAGTTGGATATTGTTGTGGAATTTATCTTGACAACAATAATACACTAGACAAGTATTTGTGATGATTGATTACTATTTCTCTTTAGCCATGATATTGGATATCAAGTTAGACACATATATACTTGTTTTAGAAAAGTTTTACTAGAAAGACCCATAGTGAGAATCATACATAAAAGATATGTTACAGCAATCATAATCATATCTCAATGTGAGAGTGGTGATAGTGATTCTTAGACATGAATGTGTTATAGTAATCACTTTTTGTTGAGTGTATTCTAACACTAATCAATGTAGACCTGAATATGGGTTACTATATATGTGGTGATTGGGTGTAGTGTAACATGTGTGGATTGTTGTGAGTGGCATAGATGGGATTGTCCCTCCTATTAGAGTGATACCCCCTAATACTTGATGATCGAGACAGTGGAATGCATGGTTATGTATAGGATATTGAATTAATTGTATATTAATTATCTACTCTAGATCAAGGAATATAGATTAAATATTAATAGAATGATTGATCCATTATTCAATCTAATATACATGACAATGGGATTATATGGTATGCTATCATTCTTCAATTTTTTTTGGAGTTATAATTCCAACTTATTCCAGTTTCTTGTGTAGAATCATTTGGTTTTTAGAAACCACTCAGTGTTTATGAGCTATTTTACATTACTTCTTACATTGGTACCTCAGTTTTAAAACCCAACTTGTGGTAGTTTTCTATATTGGATCCTAGATCATGACCTTTAATGGAAAAATCTTCATGCATAAATCTCTATCTTGAATAGGCATTCATCTGCATTTATAAGCCCTATCTCGAGTTGGCTCCTCATTGGAATAAATCCCTAGCATGGGTAGTCAAACATGTATTCATTTTGGCATTCAAGCTCTACCGTGAGTAGTCAAACCTATTAATTGCATTCAGCATTAAGACCTACCCCGATTAGGCAAACAATTTTCATTCAAACCCTACCCTGAGTAGGCAATACCATTCACTCCTTGTCATGTATAGGCACTCATTTTTTCATATGTGTTATATTTTGTGTAGGCATTGCATTATTCATTTAAAACCCTATCCTAAATAGGCACCTTACATTTTAATCATAATATAAGCCATGGCTTGAATAGAACTTTGCAAACATATTGCATTAGTGACTCCCACATTCTATGATTTTAGGGTCATGACCTAGATCTAAATTGGTGCACCCATCATGTCTCTATGTTGATCTAATTCACTTATAATCTAATTGATGTATTTTAGAAAACTACAATCTTTTAATATTAATAACTTCAAGAATCTTTCACATTCAGGCTCATGGTTCAATAGAATATCTCGTGATGAATCCCAACATCTTAGCCCTTCATGACCAAAAATGGGGTCAGACTTGACTCAAGCCTATGGCTCTCGCTCGTACCTTAAACCTTCCCTAGAGGGAAAAGTGATTACACTCCATTTTTAGTCACTTGATTAATGATCATGATGAATTTTGTTCCCTGGATAATGATGGAAATTGTCTAATTTATTCTACACTTTTTCATATTTTTGTCTATTTCATTGTCTCATACCCATATGCCAGTTGTCAAGGGTTTGTGGATAGAAAATGTCCTTTCTATAGACTCAAAAGCCATTTTCATTTCATGATCTTTTTACAAGCCCTTTTGTTAATTAAACAACATAACTCCTCATGAAAAAAAGGTTAATCCTAATCCATGTTGGGAATTCAATAGACTTTTTTGTCTCTCTTCAAAAAACAAATTTCTATATTTAAATGAAGAATATACTCGATTATGTTACATGCCATTTGATCAAGAAAATACAAGAGGGATGACTATCCCTCAAGTTTTCATCTCTCCTCTTCTCCTCTTTTTAAATTTAAATTTATTTCTCAAAGACACTATCTCATGATCAAGGATGAATTTCCAATCTGAGATACACTGAGAACCTTCTAGAAAGTCATAGAAAAGATAAAGAAAGCTTATGTTTTATGTCTATGGACTCCCAAGCAAATGTGTATTTCCCCAAGGTGTCATGCGCTGGAATGTGGTATTCTTCCAGTAGTGCACCCCAAGGAAAGAAGTATTCTGCATGGTCCCACAAGGACAAGTTTTTGTTTTATTATCTATTCCTTACTTGATGGCAATTTTTCCCATATAACTTATTTCTCAAAGTTGAACCCTCGAGTTCTCAAAAACAATTATAAACTCCCCCCATATCCATTAGCAACTCATGCCCCTTTTGATTTTCCTTAGGTCACAGTGTGACTTCCCTATCTTGGCCAGACAATGTCTAGAAGATCCTTCTTTTGTAATGATGATTATTACAGCGTGAGGTTGTGGAAACAATAATAAGGCTCCTAGTTCATCTTGATATAATGGATGTTATTTATTTACCCATCTTTTCATTGATCTTGATCATCAACTTGTTAATGTTTCACTACTTCAACTTCTTATCAACTTGTTCATCACATAACTCTTCATCTAATTGTTCATCAAGCATTAACTTGTCATGCCTAACTAATCGACATGCTTACATGCTTGCGTTCTCTTAAAAAAGTATGTCTCAATCATAATAGACTACTTCCCTCTAATGCATCTTGATTCAAGCATGTGAACTTGTCACTATTAAAATAAACACATTTATATCTTTCTTGATCTAAATAACCTCCCTTTTCCATTACCTCTCTCTACTTCCCACATTACATCCCAATTACCTAGCATGGGTCTCAGTAGTGGGAGATACAAATGAGATTTGGATCCCTTGATGAAATTGAAGACTTTGGAAATGACGACCAAAACTACTACAGACATCGTAAGGCTTATAAGACTCGAGACCTTAATCATGTTTTCACCTTCTTTTTTATTTTTAACTAAACCCAATCAAATTCTTCTTAGGAATTCCAAAATTAAAATGTAATAGTGAAGTTGTAGCTAATACGGGTCTATGTTTTGTGGCCACATTTTCCCTGTCTTATATACCTTTAATTGGAATCATTTGTGATATTGGCTGCAATTTTCCTTTGACTTAACTATCCAACTATAATTTTCCTTGTTTTCCTCACAATACAAGGTGGTGACTACATCTTTCCTTGTATTTTGTAGTTTCTTTAGTTTTATGTAATTGTACAAGATCTACTCTTTTGTAGATTTTTTTTTCTTGATGGGTAAATTAGTAATATGATTTAGTACATAAGACCAACATTAGTTAAAATTCCAATACAAAAATACAATATGTATGTTGATACACTACTAATTGTATAAACAATCGGTAATGACACATATAAGCATAAACACATTCTATATACAAGGTTATAAGTAATATACCTTGATTTAGAGACATAAACATATATGTATATAGGTAGAAATAATGATTATGAACAAACATGTTGAAAATATCAAGATATGAGAAATTAAGTTTATGAACTGTTACTTGGAGAAGCTTTTCTTCATGTTCTTAGGTAGTAAAATCAATCCCTACAGTGTCTGAAGATCAAGATAGGGAGACCTGGCATAGAAAAGAGGAGCCTGACACTTGCAAAAGCTACCAGAGGAGAAAACGACCTTCGATGCCCTCCAAACCATGAAGTAGCAAGTCATTAGGGGATGTAGAATAGACCCCAAGTGCAAAACTCGATCGAGGTTTCTTGAGGAAGCCTCGGGGAGAAGTATTTTCTAGGTGAGATGTTACAGAACTATTCCTCTTGCATAACAAATCATAAACACACAATTGCATGCATTTGGGTTATAGGGTTAGTTTTTATCCCCTTAATAGTGATAGAATGGGCCTTTTAGGTGCACATATTAATAAAGTAGGTCCATATGGGCATTTTTTGTCTTCCTGGAGGTTAGTTAAATGGTAAAGAAGCCCATAATCGATCGCTTTTGGTAGATCTACCAAATCACCACTTAGGTTTTTTTAAGATAGATGATGGGCTAGTTGCTTATGCATCTTATTAACCTATTTTTCAACACATTAATCCCATATAATAACGCATGCTTGATAAGGGTGAGGATGGATATAAGAGACAAATTAAACGATATTGAGGTATGGTTGAAATTTTACTATGCCCAACTTCCTCTAGACTAAATGTTTATGTTTATTATAGGCTTGTGTGCTAAATTTCAATCTCTACTAGAAAATATCATCTTGTTTTTGTGTAAATGAATCCTAGATACCTAGTTAAAACTCAAACTTTTTCCAATAATATCCAAAATAAAACAATTTTACTCTATCTGCATTTATGATCATGAGTACGCTCGATGTTTAATTAAGAGAAAGTGCATGATTGGCACTTGCTTTCTTCTTAGAAAATGCTTTGTTACTTGATTCTCCATGAAGAGAAGTTTAGTGGCTTCTTCAAAAAATGAAGTTGAATGCATATATGTTAGTAGTTTTTGTCCCAAGTCCCTTGGATGAAGAAAAAAATAATGATTTTGATATATATTTTGAAATTTTGTTGTTTTTATGATAATGCCATTGCAATTAATCTTTATTACAAATTTTCATGCTTGGTAGAGGAAAGTATATAGAGGTTACTTTATCATTTCTTTATGATCACATTCTTAGATAGCATTTATATCACACGCATTAACGTAGAAAACTAACTGATAGATATATTTACAAAACCATTACCTAGGAAGAAACGTGTATTTGTCAGATCTAAACTTTTGTTGACCTATCTTGATGATAATTGCAAGTCCTTTACTTTAAAAATGTATATATATATATATATATATATATATATATATATTCTGATTGAATCCAAAATGACATGTTTGATGCAATTCAATTTCCATGATAACACATATTTGATAGTAATTGCAAATGTATTTGATGGGCTTTTAATGCAAAATATTGCATGTGAGGATATGATCAGTGTCTCCTTAAATCTAACTACATTTTATCATTACTTTTAAAAACTCAAGCACTGAGGTTGGTTTAGATCCTGTTCAAATTTATTGTAGTAGGATACATCTGATGGAATGAGTTATATGACATGGAACTGGACCGTTTTAAATGAAATTACATCGCCATTACGCCCATTGACAGTAAGAAATAACTATTAGAACTATGACAGTTGGAACCTCTTTTTAAGTTTCTGAAATAATCCTAAATGATTGTTTTGGTTTTATTTCATCTGATAATCATGCTTAAATAACAGTGTTGGTCTAGCTGATTTCCAAATTCTTCAATGATAAAATGCATGAAGAGGGTGACAAAGAAATCTTACAGCTATACAATGTGCTATTTGAAAGCTTGGTCCAAAGTACTATTTTTGGCATTCTTCGTGCTTACTCTCTTATTCATGTACTCTGTTGATAAGATCCAATTTTGTGGATATTATATGCTTTATTTTTATCCTTATTTCCCTCTTATTAAGCAAATTTATACTCACTTCCCTCATACTTTGCATATACTTCCTTTACCCCATTTTGAGGATGGCAATGATGTCACATACAGGTTTAACAATTACAAGAAGTGCATTACCAAGGAGGCAGGACCACCATCGGATGATAACCGATGTATGGTACCGTTGGTCCATAACCACCAAATGCTCCCCTAGGTAGCTCGTTGGTGGACGCTTCCCTGTGGTTAGACAATAGGAACGCCATCAGATGACGGTCGGTGGTGCTCTAATGAGCGTCATCCAGTGGCACTTCTGTGACCATCACCCGATGGTACTTCTGCGAGGATCAGCTGGTGGCACTTCTGCAACTGACACATGATGGTACTCCTATGAGCATCAGCTAGTGGTGCTTCTGTAGACAACATCCGGTGGTGCTTCTGCGAGCATCAGTTGGTGCCGCATCTGTGGCAAACACTCGGTGGTCCATCTGCACCCATGATCGGGTGACTTGATAATGTCGTCACTTGATAACCACATTCTGATGGCGGCTCTGACAAGCACTATACTCGGGACAGTTTAGCATGTGCCCCGAGGAAGGTACATGGGAGGCATGGGGCGCAAGGACCCCAAGCTAATGCCTATAAATAGGAGATGACTAGCTACATACATGGGGATGTGCGCATTGCCTTTGTACTTGCTCTACGGACCAGACACGGAGTCACCGGAGGAAGCACCAGCCATCGGCTGATCTTTTTCACCACCATTTAGCAGGAACAGCGGATAAGAGTCCACTGACCCTACCCCTGGACATCCGCCCGCTCACTCTGACCCACTTCTGGAGTTCCTCCTTTGATGGAAGGAGGAAGAAGAAGGAGTAGAAACTTCCAGCACTGCCTCATTCATCTATGAGAAATAGATCCAGGCCATCAGATGTGGCCACTGTATGGTCGCCATCAGTGTATCCCTTGGTCCCCTGCTTCGATGTTCCTTTTCTCCTTACTCCAAATCTCTCTTCCTATATCACTCCATGTCTCAGTTCATTTATAATTCCAAATGTTGCTCACGAGAATGAGTGGCTAAAGTCATAGCTTGGGTTGGGAGTAGCCACTAAGTCTCTCTCAACATGTATATACTTAAATCTGTTCAAATATATACAGTCTTGGTAAAGATTATCTACATACTATTGTTCTTAATGTTTCACTTGCATGCTTAGCTACCATCTTGTGATGTATGATTGTTACTACCTCAAAAGAGTAGTACTAATCTTATCTAAGTATTATGGAGTTGTATGAATGTATGAAAATGTTGGAATGCTTAATCTTATGATCATATGAGTCCTTTGTGGTTGTTTGTTTGTCATATCGAGAGAGAGATAACTTTATAATCTAGACCTATCCCCAGCTTGAGAGAGGAGGGAATAGACATACATGATGATTGCTTGTAATATTCCTAAGGGTATACAAAAAGGTGTGAATATTACATGTTGGTGAGAGATTTTAGTAGGTGAAACCCAATCTAAGTTCTCTTTCATACTTTTATTACACGAGTTTGTTTGCCTTTATTTTATCTTACTATCTTTTTCCTTTCTTTTCTTTTACTTGTTATTTGGTTGATGCTACCTTATTTTGTAAGGAACGCTTATTTTGATCTATCTCTCATTTGGTGTATTTGAGTCAAAGGTTCTTCTCTCTTAGCACTTACCATACTTGTCCCAGTGGTTTGACCCCAACTTACTACTTCGAACCCCGTATAATAGTTGTGGGGGGGCTGAGAGTCGGGTTATAACCTTAAGAGTCTGACTACTCTAGATCCACTCCATTTTGGATGTGTGATTTAGGCCAGTCAACTTTTGGGACCAGACAGAGGCCAACCACAACAACAAAATTCATGGAGATAGGACATGATATTGATGACCTCCGTGAGATGGTCTCAAACTATAATTTGAATTTTGCTAATATAACTACAACCTTGACATCACTAATGACGCAGGTATAAAAGCTAACTAAGGACATCCAGCTTGGTCTCAGTCTCCCTTTGCAGATGTAGCAGTTGGCTACAAATCAATTGTAGGTAATGCAGGCACTCGCAAGGGTGGCAAATGAACTCGCCATCCTATGAAAAAACACAAAGAACTGTGGGAAGAAAATATGAAGTTGTGAGAGGAGGTGGAGAAAAGAAAGGAGGACTCCCCCGCAACTATCAACATGTATGTTGAAGTTTGGCAGACAGCCCCTACCGGCCTGATGTCATATGCTAATTTCCACCTTAGGGCAGACATGTTGATAGCAAAGGTACAGACAGGACAGGAAGTGATCTAGACAAATGTCGCCACATCCAGATGCACACTCCCCTTGGAGGAAGAGGAGACATTGGCATTTTCCATCAACAAAGGAGTGCTTACTGGAGGAATTGACACAGCCACATCCCCAGTCTTGCCAGGGCACTCAACCAACAACAACGAGGATAAGGGGCTCAAAATACTACTGAAGCAAAGCGCCCTTCATCCAATAGAACCAGTAATCCCCATAGATCCAGAGGAAACAGTGGGAGAAAATGATGTGGGGACCATACTACCTGAAGCAAGGGGGGAAATGATAGAAACAATTGAGGATGTAATGGACGGTCTCGATCCACTATTCAACTACAAAGCACCACCCCCACCACCTGATTATGATAGCTTCATGAAAGAAATACTTTTATATGAACCATTCACGGGCAGAGGATTCCCCATCTCTTTTGAGGTAGAAATTGAACATATGATATATGAAGGGGACACCAGTAACATGGATCACATGTTTGCCG
This sequence comes from Alisma plantago-aquatica, assembly GCA_963693085.1. Classification (NCBI taxonomy): domain Eukaryota; kingdom Viridiplantae; phylum Streptophyta; class Magnoliopsida; order Alismatales; family Alismataceae; genus Alisma; species Alisma plantago-aquatica. The sequence goes on from OY856410.1 coordinate 268,947,565, forward strand.
ACACACCACAAAGCGGGAACATCTTGTTTTCCCCAACCCCCCTATAACCCCTACTACTAAAGAGAGCCCAAGCCCTGCAGTACCACCCCCATTACCATGCAAGATGGAGAACATGGACATGAGCTTAATAACATGGATGTTGGTTCATGACGTACATGTCCTAGTTGATATCCTAGATGACAAAAAACAAGGACAAGAAATCATCTACCGCAACAACCAATACAAACTTACAAGAAACAATTTGCATTCCGCATTTGTACCTTTAGCAAATATAAGTAGAACCTTTTTCAAGATTCTCTACAGAATGATCATTGAAGAGTTTATGTATGGAGACAAGGACGAGCCTATCTTTAATGCAACATTCAACCTAGTATCCCACCTCTTCAAGGAAAGAGGAGATACCACATCCATCAATGAGCTACAGGATGCCCAGGACAGAAACAAATCTTTAAAGTTCATCACCCTACCTTTCAAGGCCTTCAACCACTGGCTCATCACTATGGCTGACCTTTCTAAAAGGAGACTGGTCACTTAGAACTTTAGCGCCAAAGACTTGCCCTATGGAAGAATGGTCTTTGAAAATCCAGAGCACAGGATGATACAAGAACTCCCAACCCACTTAAAAAGGTCGATTCAAGGAGTCAGTGGGTGGTATCACACAAACTGGAAAGAAATTTCCATAGACTGCAACTTCGCTCAGGAGAGACATGATTCAAGGGACATTGCCTTCATAGCACTAAGGATAATAGAAGCCATCAATAGAGGAATCTCAATGGAGCACATTGCTAATGAAGATTTCCACACTCTGTAAGAAAAATATGTCATGGAAATCATTCACGATAGGAGATTCTTCTATGATGGGCATATGGCAGACATACCAAGGCGCATGTACTCTCTTATTCCTCTGCTAAAAAATAGGCCTTGGAGAGAGGATCTTAGAAAGCTCATGGGTACAGTTGAATCCATGGTTGCCCCAGCCACTTCCCCACCTCCTCCCTCAACTGAACTTGAAGCCCCAGTGGAAGTTCCTACAACCTCTGAGCGGGAACCACCTCAAGAAGTTGAAACAACAACAACTACACTGCAACACAAGGAACCTCATATGGTCCCTCTGTCCACTGAACTCATTATAGCAGCAACCTCACCTCTAGAAAAACACATCACCGAAGGAAGTGAAATACACACAGAAAAAGAAGAAGAAGTTGCTGACACACCAGAAGGACTACAACCAACAGATGTCACCACACCTATTTTTGAGAAATTCAATGAACTAGCATGCTACAGATTATCTATGGAGGACGTACAATTCCTTCAAGATGTATAGCGACAAAGGGAGGATGACTTTATCGTTATTTTTGAAAGAGAAAGCGTACAAATATTGCTCCCAGAACTCCGTGATATATTGAGAACGAGAGGTATATGACGGTCAACGTCATGACAACATGTTAGTTACTTATGGAAAATGAACTCACCAATGTGTATATGGTGTTCTATGACATACTGGGAGATGTCATGTCCAAGAAGGAGTCGGGTGAGCTACAATGGTTGATCGAACACTTAAAATACAATATACCAAGATGGATATTCATACCAATTTTACATGACGGTCACTAAGAACTCCTAGCAGTTGATACCATTAACAAAACATCCATCTTTTAGAACAGCTCAGATGCAATGTGTAGTGCCAAGCGCACAAAATATCATAAAACCACTAACAGTGTCATTGAAGAAAAAACTACCAAGTAGTCAACAAGATTGTGGAGTTGATCCACATGTTTGGTCGTGACGTTCTAGTTGATCTCAAGTTTGAGAAACTACAGTTCTGTCATAGGTTCCCACAGCAAGAACCTCTATCAAATGAATTTGGCTTTTATGTACTCTACTGGATGCAAATGTTAGCAATGTCAAACCAAAAAATTGAACAATATCAAGATGACTACTACCACCATCTATGAGGACAATATGATATGAAGATCATAGATTACACATAATGACCTATAATTCACCTTTTCTAGATCAACATCATCCTTTGACAACCTGGGGACAGGGTGGAAGATAAGTTTTAGGGGTCTGAACAAGAGAACATGGTATGACTCTACACTAATTTTGATGAATTTTGACATTTTTCTTACCTATCTATATGGAAAATTTTGATTTAGTTTTGGTTCATGTATATATCCTCAGCGAACTATTCTGATGCACAGGTACTCTTAAAAAGGCAAATTTTGAATCCCTTTTTCTTGGATTGTGTCATAACCTCAACTCGTAGACTCCTTATCTTTAGGTTAGCTCTTAGAAAAATTATTTCAAGAATGGCAGATCCAGAATCCTTAATCTATTTAAATTTTTTGTGTGATAATGCCTTAATGTCATCCTAACCTTGAGATAATGTAGTGGACACAGTTATGTTAGTCAACCAAAAAGAAATCTCAAAGAAAGGAGGACTCATCCAATTGCACTCCTGATTGACACCATGATTGTGATGACCTTGATTTTAGGGTTCTGATAACCAAAATGGCAGTTGTAGTTCATGAATGTCTCATGTGGTATAGACCAAGTTGGAGTGACTTCATTTGAAAATGGAACACACAAATATGAGTAACATGCCATGAAAGATTTATGCTAGTTTTTCATGGCAATTTATATTCACGTGGATGATTATAGTACATAATAGTTTTTTTTAGTACGTATGAAATTAAGTACAAGTTCGGTGTAAATTGGATTGATATGATCAAATTATGGACCATAGGATGCATAATGATGAAACTAATTGTATCATACTTGTTTCATCAAACTTGGTGACTAATTGGTGTGTATTCAAGGTCTTTACCAGTTTACTTATGTGGACATTTGAGGAATTATGTTTACTGATAAAATGTCAAAATTTTGGTGACGAACTCGTCTCAATGCTAGATCACATTTTGAGGAACTCATGATAAAAGTTTGATGGAGAGATGAGGTTCCTAGAACAAGTTATTTTGGTTTTAATATTGCAAACAAATCACAAAATTTATGCATCAAGGATTATAGTTGTTGAGTAATATTAAAGATCACAACATTGATGTGTAACACTAATTATCAGGGGTTTGGGGAGTTGGCTTCAAGGCGATCTGGGTGTATATGACGTGATCTAGCATTCCACCTCCGATTCCCACGGATAGGCCAACACTTTAGGCCGCGACCTTTTGCCTTGACTATCACATCCTCAGATCACGGATCTCAGAACTTCCCAACCAAGGAACACCTCCACATGTTGAGGATCTTCCTAACAACCCCTTGAAGAGGGTGTAGAACGACCTATGTCTCCAGATCGACTCCCCCTCCCTCCCTCTTTTCACGACGGCTGCACCATTTTGCAGAAGGATCGTGTAGAACAAGCTGAATCGCACACAAGATTTACAACTACAAATCACCTTCTTCGTCAGATCCGACGCTGCAAACTAGCTACAACCTCGACGCCCCAGACTATAGCAATGTCGTGATAGATCCAAGGTGCGACGACACCCTAGACTAACCCTCTTCACCCTGCCACCATCTCTTCCAAATCCCAGGCATCTGCCACCGCATATCCATAACATCGGCCACCATCTCTGACCTGTGATCGCTGAAGCAAAGCTGAAACCTAGCAGACGTAGAACCGCCGAAAAGGATGAATTGAAGATGCAGATCGTATGGGATCATGCTACCAATGCCACCCATATTCCTCAGAATCCATTGACACCTCGACAGCCGCAAATCCTCACCGGAGTCGTCCCAGCGGCGGCACCTTGCAGAAGGTAGACGCTGAGATGCGATGCAGCATCGAGCAGAAGAAATAGGCGGGTGTCGGACGGGCTGGCGATGCGCTGTTTGTGAGACGACGATCCAGAGGCGTTGAGGAGGAGGAGTGTAGGCGGCCTATCTCAGTCGGAGTTCATGAGGAGGAGGCGCTGCTCTTTTGCTCGTCAGAGATGAGCTGCGCAGTAGAGCCTTGCGGAACAGGTTCCATCGGCGGCGAGCTGGTGAGGGTAGAGTCCAGCCAGAGACGAGACCTACGGTTGCGTTGCGTCGTGCGGAGAAGAGAGACCTAGTGTGGGATGGCTCTCGCGGCGGCGGCCGTGAGAACGATTCTCATGGACTCGTACGCCTGTTTGAGAACGCGAGAGAGAAGGCAGGTTGAACTGGGTTTAGGCCCCAGAACCGGCTGGACAAAGGAACTGGTTGGAGCCACGTGGCACCACTTCATTGGCCAAACAGGTAAATACTTCAGTAAATATGCATATCTTCAATAAGTCATAGAAAATATCCTACTGATCAGAAAAATGTAAATAAAGTATCGAAATTCTCAGAAAAATATGTAGAACAATATGAAAGCTTAATATCAGGCTTTTTATGCTTTAATATTAGCAATATCATATAAGACATGTAATACTTGTTTAATGGAAAATAAATATCAAAGGATGATATAAAAGTATGAAAAAAATATCAGTAAGTCCAAAATTATGTATAGAACGCATATGATGTCAGATATCGTCATGTTGATGCACAAAATTCTGTAATATGATTAATATGGCTAATTAGGACTAATAACCCTAATAAAATACAATAAATACATATGTGCTCTATAAATGATGAAATTTACAGAGAAAGCCCATATCAGTATATTGAACCTTAGATTTAATTATGAGATCATCATGATGAACAAAATCTATGTTATATGAAGATGAATTTTAATGCATGTTATAAAACCCTAATCTAGGTTAATGATGTAACCTAGGGTCAATATGTGCACAAAAATAGAATATGGAGCCTAGTATTCAGATAATGGATCACAATATGGAAAATGACATCATTAAGATTATTCTAAGACAAGAATGCAAGTAATGATGAGAATATCCTAATGAATTAAGAAAACCCTAAAATGGATACGACTAGGGTTAAGATGATGAGAATCTAATGATAGTATGTGGTCTTATCTTAATCAGGTGATGACCAGACTTCTAGATGATCAAGGATAAGTTAGAAATCTCTGAACTCAGGTACGTGGGTTTATTTAATTATATGACTATGGTTTTCTTGCTTGCAATCATGATATGTATGTATGCTCTCTTCTATTTGCAAATATTGGATGTAGTATTGCTATGTAGTAACTGTTGTTTTGTCACTTGAAAACATGAATATATGAGTAGATGTTTTGTAGTTATTTAAGGTGTTCATTATCCCCCTTATGAGGGAATGGATTAATGTTGGCTAGTACACCTCCCTAGAGCACACGGTGTACAGGGAGTCTCCCTAGAGTACTTGGTACACGGGGATGGGCCCATATTTATGTTTTGGTACTAGTCCGCCTTGATAATGCAATTCATATAGGAAAATGACTTAAATCGGCGTATTTCTCTTAATAAAGAAGTGTTTTCTATGATTTTCTTTCCTTCTGCAAATCTTTTTCAAAAATTATGAAAGCCATAAATATATGTATCTTTCTGCCCATGTACACAACACCTTGTGTGTTGATTTGTTGTTTCACGTATGTTTTAGGTTCAGAGCTAGCATGGGAGAAAAAGTACAGGATGTGAGCAAGTTGTACAGGTTGTACCTATTGCGTAGATCCTAGTTTAGCATACATGTTCTTAGACTGTAGAATTTTCATTCAATATGTAATTGTAAATCATGTTGTAATAATTCATGTTGTATAAATTTACATGTTGAATGTTGAGAATGTTATGGTTGTATGATCATGTATGCGCATAATGCTTTCGCATCGCTCTCTGATATGATTGGATGATGTTTTCGGATTCTGACATCTCATTCCCAATAGGGTTTGGAGAAGCCAAAATCTGGGGACGTCACAGTTGGTATCAGAGCATGAACAATAGCTACACCTAACAATTGCTCACCATGAAACATTAAACCTAAATCTCACCTTTCACTTTAAACCTTAGAAATTTAGTAAGTTGTTCTATAGGAATAAGGTTTGACTTAGCCTCTAGGTTAGAACCTAGATGTTCGAGAACTAGGTTTAGATAAGTGTGAGAAACCCTTTCCATATAGAGCTCATATGTATTGGGTAGCTACATTAATCTACACCATGTTCTCACCATTTCACTAGGTTACATGTCACCAGACTATCTACTGTGTGTTGGACACTCGGTTTTGCTGATTTGGTTTTGTTTTCCAATCGGCTTGAGCCTCGACAGTTTTCTCTGACGCCTTCTTTCTCGGAGAAAAACTATATAATATTTTATTAGATATATGTAAATATCAAAATGTGTCCCTCACACAGGAGAGTAGTGGGTGTTCATGCAATCTAAGTGAAAAGGAGTGACATCGGTCTAGAAGAGAGAGTAGTCTAGATTAGATGTCTAGAGCCTTATCAAGATATGTGATACATAGATTAGATGATAGAATGATAGTTGAAATAAGCAAGTGACATCTTATCTAAGTTTGATATCTGATGGTATAAGTTTCCTTATAAAGGTTTAAGTTGTATACTTGTTAAATCCAATTTTGTAGAATTTAAGCAAAATCTTGATGATGAAAGTACATTCTCTTTTCCTACTTAAGTTAAGCTAAGTTCAGATAGAGATGAGTGTGCATGAGCCTCAAGCTCTTATACAAGGAGGATATCTAGTGGTAGGATGAGATATGTGGTGAACTCCAGAGAGAGTAAGACCCACAGGAAGAAGTTCATAGGACCTAGCCTCCAATATATGAGATATGTGTAAAAAAAATGTCCTACACTAGATTACTCTTGAGTGTTGAGTTGAGTCCTTATGCATGATTCAAATCTATATGTGAGAATTGGGTAAAAGAAAAGGATGGGTATATGACCCATATGATAAAGTCAATCCTTTGGCTGAGTTAGGTCCTAGCTAGAGTGACATATTTTTTGAATCTCATCATTAGTTGCAAGTGAGGTAATATATGAACTCTAGTTATGAGAGTATGATGCTTTGTGCAAAAGATACTCAAAATACATGTTCTCCCTTCTTCTTCTCTTTCTTAATATATGATGATAGAAACCTCACTTGAGTTATATAGATGATTTATATATGAGGAGTCACTCGTATAAGCTTGACCTATTCTATATTCCCCCCCATATCATACATGTAGTACCCAATATTGAAATCATGATAAGTTTGACTTTAAATATTCCCTTCCCCTTCATATGAAACATGAAAGATATGATGCTGAGATTATGGGATAAACTTAGTATATTCTCTTTTTCCCTTCACATAATACATACAAGACATAAAAAGTTGAACTCATGAACTTGATGTAAATATATTTTTGGGTCATAAGATATATGATCAGAAATATAGTTCGTAACTTTGATCCTTCTTAATGTATGCTTCTAAGTTGAGTATGAATATCACACCATAGGGTTAAATTATAATGGTCAAGCATGTTACATAAGCCCTTCTTATATAGAAAAAAAATCCTAATATCAAGGATGAAGATAAATCTACTCTAATCCTAAAATCATTGAAAATGTTAATGATGTTAGATTTGAACGATCTGAGTACCATGGCATATAAATGAATTCCTCTTGAACTTTAAAGGTATGAACAAAACATGAGGTATGAACAAAATATGTATCCTTAGGGGTGATGCAATCCTAAGATAACATAATGTCATGCTATGGCTAAGACATTAAGTGATGCTTCCACATAATAAGGTGGGGTGGGCACGCCCAAGAATCTCTAGACCCTAAACTGACAACTTAGAGTGCATGCAACTAAGGTGGTCTTAGAACCTAAGAAATGATGATATATATGAAGTTGAACTCCTAAATAGCCTCTTAAGGATGTGATTGTTGAATTTCGAGGACGAAATTCCCCATAAGTTGGGGTGAATGTGATGACCTTGATTTTAGGGTTCTGATAACCAAAATGGAAGTTGTAGTTCATGAATGTCTCATGTGGTATAAACCAAGTTGGAGTGATTTCATTTGAAAATGGAACACACAAATATGAGTAACATGCCATGAAAGATTTATGCTAGTTTTTCGTGGCAATTTATATTCACGTGGATGATTATAGTACATAATAGTTTTTTTTAGTACGTATGAAATTAAGTACAAGTTCGGTGTAAATTGGATTGATATGATCAAATTATGGACCATAGGATGCATAATGATGAAACTAATTGTATCATACTTGTTTCATCAAACTTGGTGACTGATTGGTGTGTATTCAAGGTCTTTACCAGTTTACTTATGTGGACATTTGAGGAATTATGTTTACTGATAAAATGTCAAAATTTTGGTGACGAACTCGTCTCAATGCTAGATCACATTTTGAGGAACTCATGATCAAAGTTTGATGGAGAGATGAGGTTCCTAGAACAAGTTATTTTGGTTTTAATATTGCAAACAAATCACAAAATTTATGCATCAATGATTATAGTTGTTGAGTAATATTAAAGATCACAACATTGATGTGTAACGCTAATTATCAAGGGCTTGGGGAGTTGGCTTCTCAAGGCGATCTGGGTGTATATGACGTGATCTAGCATTCCACCTCCGATTCCCACGGATAGGCCAACACTTTAGGCCGTGACCTTTTGCCTTGACTATCACATCCTCAGATCACGGATCTCAGAACTTCCCAACCAAGGAACACCTCCACATGTTGAGGATCTTCCTAACAACCCCTTAAAGAGGGTGTAGAACGACCTATGTCTCCAGATCGACACCCCCTCCCTCCCTCTTTTCACGACGGCTGCACCATTTTGCAGACGGATCGTGTAGAACAAGCAGAATCGCACACAAGATTTACAACTACAAATCACCTTCTTCGTCAGATCTGACGCTGCAACCTAGCTACAACCTCGACGCCCCAGACTATAGCAATGTCGTGATAGATCCAAGGTGCGACGACACCCTAGACTAACCCTCTTCACCCTGCCACCATCTCTTCCAAATCCCAGGCATCTACCACCGCATATCCATAACATCGGCCACCATCTCTGACCTGTGATCGCTGAAGCAAAGCTGAAACCTAGCAGACGCAGCACCGCCGACAAGGATGAATTGAAACTGCAGATCGTATGGGAGCATGCTACCAATGCCACCCATATTCCTCAGAATCCATTGATACCTCGACAGCCACAAATCCTAGCCGGAGTCGTCCCAGCGGCGACACCTTGTAGAAGGTAGATGCTGAGATGCGATGCAACATCGAGTAGAAGAAACAGGCGGGCATCGGACGGGCTGGCGATGTGCTGTTTGTGAGACAACGATCCAGAGGCGTTGAGGAGGAGGAGTGTAGGCGGCCTATCTCAGTCGGAGTTCATGAGGAGGAGGCGCTGCTCTTTTGCTCGTTGGAGATGAGCTGTGCAGTAGAGCCTTGCAGAACAGGTTCCATCGGCGGCGAGCTGGTGAGGGCAGAGCCCAGCCAGAGACGAGACCTACGGTTGCGCGGCGTCGTGCGGAGAAGAGAGACCTAGTGTGGGATGGCTCTCGCTGCGGCGGCCGTGAGAACGATTCTCGTGGACTCATACGCCCGTTTGAGAACGCGAGAGAGAAGGCAGGTTGAACCGGGTTTAGGCCCCAGAACCGGCTGGACAAAGGAACTGATTGGAGCCACGTGGCACCACTTCATTGGCCAAAACAGGTAAATACTTCAGTAAATATGCATATCTTCAATAAGTCATAGAAAATAGCCTACTGATCAGAAAAATGTAAATAAAGTATCGAAATTCTCAGAAAAATATGTAGAACAATATGAAAGCTTAATATCAGGCTTTTTATGCTTTAATATTAGCAATATCATATAAGACATGTAATACTTGTTTAATGGAAAATAAATATCAAAGGATGATATAAAATTATGAAAAAAATATCAGTAAGTCCAAAATTATGTATAGAACGCATATGATGTCAGATATCGTCATGTTGATGCACAAAATTCTGTAATATGATTAATATGTCTAATTAGGACTAATAACCCTAATAAAATACAATAAATACATATGTGCTCTATAAATGATGAAATTTACAGAGAAAGCCCATATCAGTATATTGAACCTCAGATTTAATTATGAGATCATCATGATGAACAAAATCTATGTTATATGAAGATGAATCTTAATGCATGTTATAAAACCCTAATCTAGGTTAATGATGTAACCTAGGGTCAATATGTGCACAAAAATAGAATATGGAACCTAGTATTCAGATAATGGATCATAATATGGAAAATGACATCATTAAGATAATTCTAAGACAAGAATGCAAGTAATGATGAGAATATCCTAATGAATTAAGAAAACCCTAAAATGGATACAACTAGGGTTAAGATGATGAGAATCTGATGATAGTATGTGGTCTTATCTTAATCAGGTGATGACCAGACTTCTAGATGATCAAGGATAAGTTAGAAATCTCTGAACTCAGGTACGTGGGTTTATTTAATTATATGACTATGGTTTTCTTGCTTGCAATCATGATATGTATGTATGCTCTCTTTTATTTGCAAATATTGGATGTAGTATTACTATGTAGTAACCGTTGTTTTGTCACTTGAAAACATAAATATATGAGTAGATGTTTTGTAGTTATTTAAGGTGTTCATTATCCCCCTTATGAGGGAATGGATTAATGTTGTCTAGTACACCTCCCTAGAGCACACGGTGTACAGGGAGTCTCCCTAGAGTACTTGGTACACGGGGATGGGCCCATATTTATGTTTTGGTACTAGTCCACCTTGATAATGCAATTCATCTAGGAAAATGACTTAAATTGGCGTATTTCTCTTAATAAAGAAGTGTTTTCTATGATTTTCTTTCCTTCTGCAAATCTTTTTCAAAAATTATGAAAGCCATAAATATATGTATCTTTCTGCCCATGTACACAACACCTTGTGTGTTGATTTGTTGTTTCACGTATGTTTTAGGTTTAGAGCTAGAATGGGAGAAAATGTACAGGATGTGAGCAAGTTGTACAGGTTGTACCTATTGCAGAGATCCTAGTTTAGCATACATGTTCTTAGACTGTAGAATTTTCATTCAATATGTAATTGTAAATCATGTTGTAATAATTCATGTTGTATAAATTTACATGTTGAATGTTGAGAATGTTATGGTTGTATGTTCATGTATGCGCATAATGCTTCCGCATCGCTCTCTGATATGATTGGATGATGTTTTTGGATTCTGACATCTCATTCCCAATAGGGTTTGGAGAAGCCAAAATATGGGGACGTCACAGTTGGTATCAGAGCATGAACAATAGCTACACCTAACAATTGCTCACCATGAAACATTAAACCTAAATCTCACCTTTCACTTTAAACCTTAGAAATTTAGTAAGTTGTTCTATAGGAATAAGGTTTGACTTAGCCTCTAGGTTAGAACCTAGATGTTCGAGAACTAGGTTTAGATAAGTGTGAGAAACCCTTTCCATATAGAGCTCATATGTATTGGGTAGCTACACTAATCTACACCATGTTCTCACCATTTCACTAGGTTACATGTCACCAGACTATCTACTGTGTGTTGGACACTCGGTTTTGCTGATTTGGTTTTGTTTTCCAATCGCCTCGAGCCTCGACAGTTTTCTCTGACGCCTTCTTTCTCGGAGAAAAACTATATAATATTTTATTAGATATATGTAAATATCAAAATGTGTCCCTCACACAGGAGAGTAGTGGGTGTTCATGCAATCTAAGTGAAAAGGAGTGACATCGGTCTAGAAGAGAGAGTAGTCTAGATTAGATGTCTAGAGCCTTATCAAGATATGTGATACATAGATTAGATGATAGAATGATAGTTGAAATAAGCATGTGACATCTTATCTAAGTTTGATATCTGATGGTATAAGTTTCCTTATAAAGGTTTAAGTTGTATACTTGTTAAATCCAATTTTGTAGAATTTAAGCAAAATCTTGATGATGAACGTACATTCTCTTTTCCTACTTAAGTTAAGCTAAGTTCAGATAGAGATGAGTGTGCATGAGCCTCAAACTCTTATACAAGGAGGATATCTAGTGGTAGGATGAGATATGTGGTGAACTCCAGAGAGAGTAAGACCCACAGGAAGAAGGTCATAGGACCTAGCCTCCAATATATGAGATATGTGTAAAAAAAATGTCCTACACTAGATTACTCTTGAGTGTTGAGTTGAGTCCTTATGCATGATTCAAATCTATATGTGAGAATTGGGTAAAAGAAAAGGATGGGTAGATGACCCATATGATAAAGTCAATCCTTTGGCTGAGTTAGGTCCTAGCTAGAGTGACATATTTTGTGAATCTCATCATTAGTTGCAAGTGAGGTAATATATGAACTCTAGTTATGAGAGTATGATGCTTTGTGCAAAAGATACTCAAAATACATGTTCTCCCTTCTTCTTCTCTTTCTTAATATATGATGATAGAAACCTCACTTGAGTTATATAGATGATTTATATATGAGGAGTCACTCGTATAAGCTTGACCTATTCTATATTCCCCCCCATATCATACATGTAGTACCCAATATTGAAATCATGATAAGTTTGACTTTATATATTCCCTTCCCCTTCATATGAAACATGAAAGATACGATGCTGAGATTATGGGATAAACTTAGTATATTCTCTTTTTCCCTTCACATAATACATACAAGACATAAAAAGTTGAACTCATGAACTTGATGTAAAGATATTTTTGGGTCATAAGATATATGATCAGAAATATAGTTCGTAACTTTGATCCTTCTTAATGTATGCTTCTAAGTTGAGTATGAATATCACACCATAGGGTGAAACCATAATGGTCAAGCATGTTACATAAGCCCTTCTTATATAGAAAAAAAATCCTAATATCAAGGATGAAGATAAATCTACTCTAATCCTAAAATCATTGAAAATGTTAATGATGTTAGATTTGAACGATCTGAATACCATGGCATATAAATGAATTCCTTTTGAACTTTAAAGGTATTAACAAAACATGAGGTATGAACAAAACATGTATCCTTAGGGGTGATGCAATCCTAAGATAACATAATTTCATGCTATGGCTAAGACATTAAGTGATGCTTCCACATAATAAGGTGGGGTGGGCACGCCCAAGAATCTCTAGACCCTAAGCTGACAACTTAGAGTGCATGCAACTAAGGTGGTCTTAGAACCTAAGAAATGATGATATATATGAAGTTGAACTCCTAAATAGCCTCTTAAGGATGTGATTGCTGAATTTCGAGGACGAAATTCCCCATAAGTTGGGGTGAATGTGATGACCTTGATTTTAGGGTTCTGATAACCAAAATGGAAGTTGTAGTTCATGAATGTCTCATGTGGTATAAACCAAGTTGGAGTGACTTCATTTGAAAATGTAACACACAAATATGAGTAACATGCCATGAAAGATTTATGCTAGTTTTTCGTGGCAATTTATATTCACGTGGATGATTATAGTACATAATAGTGTTTTTTAGTACGTATGAAATTAAGTACAAGTTCGGTGTAAATTGGATTGATATGATCAAATTATGGACCATAGGATGCATAATGATGAAACTAATTGTATCATACTTGTTTCATCAAACTTGGTGACTAATTGGTGTGTATTCAAGGTCTTTACCAGTTTACTTATGTGGACATTTGAGGAATTATGTTTACTGATAAAATGTCAAAATTTTGGTGACGAACTCGTCTCAATGCTAGATCACATTTTGAGGAACTCATGATCAAAGTTTGATGGAGAGATGAGGTTCCTAGAACAATTTATTTTGGTTTTAATATTGCAAACAAATCACAAAATTTATGCATCAAGGATTATAGTTGTTGAGTAATATTAAAGATCACAACATTGATGTGTAACGCTAATTATCAGGGGCTTGGGGAGTTGGCTTCAAGGCGATCTGGGTGTATATGACGTGATCTAGCATTCCACCTCCGATTCCCATGGATAGGCCAACACTTTAGGCCGCGACCTTTTGCCTTGACTATCACATCCTCAGATCACGGATCTCAGAACTTCCCAACCAAGGAAACACCTCCACATGCTGAGGATCTTCCTAACAACCCCTTGAAGAGGGTGTAGAACATTCTATGTCTCCAGATCGACTCCCCCTCCCTCCCTCTTTTCACGACGGCTGCACCATTTTGCAGACGGATCGTGTAGAACAAGTAGAATCGCACACAAGATTTACAACTACAAATCACCTTCTTCGTCAGATCCGACGCTGCAACCTCGCTACAACCTCGACGCCCCAGACTATAGCAATGTCGTGATAGATCCAAGGTGCGACGACACCCTAGACTAACCCTCTTCACCCTGCCACCATCTCTTCCAAATCCCAGGCATCTGCCACCGCATATCCATAACATCGGCCACCATCTCTGACCTATGATCGCTGAAGCAAAGCTGAAACCTAGCAGACGCAGCACCGCCGACAAGGATGAATTGAAGCTGCAGATCGTATGGGAGCATGCTACCAATGCCACCCATATTCCTCAGAATCCATTGATACCTCGACAGCCGCAAATCCTCGCCGGAGTCATCCCAGCGGCGGCACCTTGCAGAAGGTAGACGCTGAGATGCGATGCAGCATCGAGCAGAAGAAACAGGCGGGCGTCGGACGGGCTGGCGATGTGCTGTTTGTGAGACGACGATCCAGAGGCATTGAGGAGGAGGAGTGTAGGCGGCCTATCTCAGTCGGAGTTCATGAGGAGGAGGCGCTGCTCTTTTGCTCGTCGGAGATGAGCTGTGCAGTAGAGCCTTGCAGAACAGGTTCCATCGGCGGCGAGCTGGTGCGGGCAGAGTCCAGCCAGAGATGAGACCTACGGCTGCGCTGCGTCGTGCGGAGAAGAGAGACCTAGTGTGGGATGGCTCTCGCGACGGCGGCCGTGAGAACGATTCTTGTGGACTCGTACGCCCGTTTGAGAACGCGAGAGAGAAGGCAGGTTGAACTGGGTTTAGGCCCCAGAACCGGCTAGACAAAGGGACTGGTTGGAGCCACGTGGCACCACTTCATTGGCCAAACAGGTAAATACTTCAGTAAATATGCATATCTTCAATAAGTCATAGAAAATAGCCTACTGATCAGAAAAATGTAAATAAAGTATTGAAATTCTCAGAAAAATATGTAGAACAATATGAAAGCTTAATATCAGGCTTTTTATGCTTTAATATTAGCAATATCATATAAGACATGTAATACTTGTTTAATGGAAAATAAATATCAAAGGATGATATAAAATTATGAAAAAAATATCAGTAAGTCCAAAATTATGTATAGAACGCATATGATGTCAGATATCATCATGTTGATGCACAAAATTCTATAATATGATTAATATGGCTAATTAGGACTAATAACCCTAATAAAATACAATAAATACATATGTGCTCTATAAATGATGAAATTTACAGAGAAAGCCCATATCAGTATATTGAACCTCAGATTTAATTATGAGATCATCATGATGAACAAAATCTATGTTATATGAAGATGAATCTTAATGCATGTTATAAAACCCTAATCTAGGTTAATGATGTAAACTAGGGTCAATATGTGCACAAAAATAGAATATGGAACCTAGTAATCAGATAATGGATCATAATATGGAAAATGACATCATTAAGATAATTCTAAGACAAGAATGCAAGTAATGATGAGAATATCCTAATGAATTAAGAAAACCCTAAAATGGATACGACTAGGGTTAAGATGATGAGAATCTGATGATAGTATGTGGTCTTATCTTAATCAGGTGATGACCAGACTTCTAGATGATCAAGGATAAGTTAGAAATCTCTGAACTCAGGTACGTGGGTTTATTTAATTATATGACTATGGTTTTCTTTCTTGCAATCATGATATGTTTGTATGCTCTCTTCTATTTGCAAATATTGGATGTAGTATTGCTATGTAGTAACCGTTGTTTTGTCACTTGAAAACATAAATATATGAGTAGATGTTTTGTAGTTATTTAAGGTGTTCATTATCCCCCTTATGAGGGAATGGATTAATGTTGGCTAGTACACCTCCCTAGAGCACACGGTGTACAGGGAGTCTCCCTAGAGTACTTGGTACATGGGGATGGGCCCATATTTATGTTTTGGTACTAGTCCACCTTGATAATGCAATTCATCTAGGAAAATGACTTAAATTAGCGTATTTCTCTTAATAAAGAAGTGTTTTCTATGATTTTCTTTCCTTCTGCAAATCTTTTTCAAAAATTATGAAAGCCATAAATATATGTATCTTTATGCCCATGTACACAACACCTTATGTGTTGATTTGTTGTTTCACGTATGTTTTAGGTTCAGAGCTAGCATGGGAGAAAAAGTACAGGATGTGAGCAAGTTGTACAGGTTGTACCTATTGCGTAGATCCTAGTTTAGCATACATGTTCTTAGACTGTAGAATTTTCATTCAATATGTAATTGTAAATCATGTTGTAATAATTCATGTTGTATAAATTTACATGTTGAATGTTGAGAATGTTATGGTTGTATGTTCATGTATGCGCATAATGCTTCCGCATCGCTCTCTGATATGATTGGATGATGTTTTCGGATTCTGACATCTCATTCCCAATAGGGTTTGGAGAAGACAAAATCCGGGGACGTCACAATGATCCCAAGTACATGTAGGAAATTACATAACCCTAGAAAATGAGGAAATAGATACCCATTCTAGTTTTAAAATCCCTACTCTGGGATCAAAAAAGGTACGACAGCCAAAAAATCCTATCATCCCAAAGTCTGTGAGAATGAATAAGAGCTGAGAGGAATGAAATTATGAGAGTTGTTCCCAAAAAGATGTCAAAGGGCTTCTCCCATCAGGTATATAGTTGCACTCACAAATGCAGATATGTCGTGCCCATTAGCGGAGTTTGGGAGCCAACTTCTGCACACCAATACTCCAAAGGGGGCCTCACACAACCACTTGACATTACGTCAAGGCTCATTCAGGCAGTACTGTCTCTAAGGCAGCTTAAATGGTTGAGCAAAACTAAGGAATGTAGGAAACACTACATCCTTAGCCTACCCAAGCATAATAGCTAGGAAATCCAAAAAATAAAAGTTCATGTGAAAGCTCCTCTTTCAGAACTTTGTGCAAGTACAACCTGGAAAGAGATCATTAGTGCATCATGAGAGGGAAACTTTCTAATGAAAAAAGTCGTAGCAAACAAAATGGGTACTACAACTCCAAACTAAGAGGGAGAATTTTGGGGTGTCGACAACCTTTTGTCCCAATGCATAAATCTTGACTTAAAACTGAAATTATCACATTTATTGCACTCACTAAAATAATAAGAAATAAAGTTCATGATGCTTTAATTCTAATTGTTATCCTGAGGATAGGCAGGAGTTGATAACATCCAATTTTACAGATATTACACGCCTTATTTTTATCCTTATTTCCCTCCTAATAAGAAAATTTATTCTCACTTTCCTCATACTTTGCATATACTTCTTTTATCCTATTTTGAGGATGACAATGATGTCACATACAGGTTTAACAAGTATAAGAAGCACATTGCCAAGGGGGCAGGACCATAATCAGACGATAACCAATGGATGGTGCATCGATCCATAACCACAAAATGCCCCCCAGGTAGCTCACCCACGGAAGGTTCGCGGTGGCCCGACAATAGGAGCGCCATTAGACAACATCCAGTGGTGCTCCTGTGAGCATTAGCCAGTGGAACTTCTGCGACCATCACCCGATGGTACTTCTACAAGCATCAGTCGATGGCACTTTTGTGACCATCACCCGATGGTACTCCTGTGAGCATCATTCAGTGGCACTTCTACACAGTTGATGGTGCTTTTGTGAGCATCAACCAGTGACTTATCTATGGCCAACACCCGGTGGTCCACCTACACCCATCATCTGGTGACCTACTAATGTCATCACCCGATAACCACCTTCTGATGGAATCTCTGACAAGAACTATACTCAAGACCATTAAGCATGTGCCCTGAGGATAGTTGTTGGGGGGCTTGCAGCACAAGTAAAGAACCCCAAGTAGATTCCTATAAATATGAGACGACCAACTATGTACAGGGGGTTGTGTGCATTGCCTTCGTGCTCGGGCTACTGACCAGACGTGGATTCATCAGAGGAAGCACCAACCATCAATTGATTTCTACCCATGATTAGAAGGAACAACAGATGAGAGTCCACTAACCCTACTCCTAGACATCTGCCCGTTCACCCCAACCCACTTCCAGAGTTCCTCCTTCGATAGAAGGAGGAAGAAGAAAGAGACAAAACCACCAGCACTGCAACATTCATCCATGAGAAGCAGATCTAGGCCATTTCTTGTGGCCACTGTTTGGTCACCATCGATGTATCCCCTGGTTCCCTACTTCGACGTTACTTTTCTTCTTACTCCGGATCTCTCTTCCTACAACAGTCCATATCTCCGTTCGTTTGTAATTCTTAAATGTTGCTCATGAGAATGAATGGTTAAACTCATAGCTTGGGTTGGGAGTACCACAAAGGCTCTCCCAACATGTATATACTTACATCCATTTGAATATATATAGTATTGGCAAATATTATTCACAAACTCTAATTTTTAATTATTCACTTGCACACTTATCTAACATCTTGTGATGTGTGATTGTTAGTGCCTCGAAAGAGTAGTACTAATTTTATCTAAGTGTTATGGAGTTGCATGAATACATGAAAATGTTAGAATGCATAAGGTTATGATCTTATGGTTCCTTTGTGGTTGTTTTTTTATCATCTTGAGAGAGAGACAACCTTATAATCTCGATCTATCCCCATCTCGAGAGAGGAGGGAATAGATACACATGATGATTTCTTATAATCTTTCTAAGGGTATACAAAAGGGTGTGAGTATTGCATGTTGGTGAGAGATCTTAGTACATGAAACCCAATCCAATTTCCATTCCATACTTTTGTTACACATGTTTGTTTGCCTTTATTTTATCTTACTTTGTTTTTCCTTTCCTTTATTTTACTTGTTATTTGGTTGATGCTACCTTATTCTATGAGGAACGCTTATTTTGATCTATCTCTCATTTAGAGTATTTGAGTCAATTGTTCTGCGTTCTTAGCACTTGTTGTACTTGTCCCTATGGTTTCAATCTGACTTACAACTTCAGACCTCGTATAATAGTTGTGGGGGCCTGAGAGTCATGTTATAACTTAATGAGTCTGACTACTCTAGATTCACTCCATTTTGGATGTTTGGTTTAGTCTGGTCAGCTATGTACTTTCTCTTTATAAGAATATCAAACTTCATCCCAAAAAAATCAATCTAGAATTGCTTAATTTGTACTATTATAGGGTTTTTTTCATGGTGAAACAATATTTGTTAAGTGAAGTCAGTATATTTTCCATTACATTACTTATTTTGATACCACTCAAAATGTGGGAGATGTCAATCCACCTTATTCCAATGTGATTTGTGATCTTTCCAAAATACCATCTCTAAGTCCCTCTTCATCAACTCAAATACACTTCCAACCGCAAGGGTGGTCTCACAAATGCTAGTCACTTGAAGAAAAGGCATTCTAGTGGTGAAGCATTATATTCTCAAGATCCACTTCAAGACCAAGCTCCACCATGTCCTTCTATGGGCAGAATCATTGTCACTAATGAGAAATGAATGGGATTCATAATTAACAAACCCCTAATTTTGGGGATATGACATACTATCTTTATAATGCCCAAAATCATGTTCATTAGGATATCTCTCCTATCATGTGTACTATGAATATGAGTTATTCTTCACCTAGTCCTCCCACTCATTATCTAGAAACTTACATTCATTTTTTCCTTACTGGGGATTATGCTTTTTATGCAAATCAACACTTGTATCCACAAGCCCCACCCTTTGATGATACTCCCACTATAATTATCCTTTTAGAAATGGATCTTACTCTTGCTTTACCCTTTGGTACTATTCACATTTCTCTTTTTAGGTTCAATTAGTTATTAGTGCCAACCTTCAAGCATGATAATGTGTTGATCTTTCATGGTCTCATGACTAGGGATCAAATTTGCGCATGTTGGACATCCTACCATCATCTAGAGTAAGATGAGGAGATGGAAGGAAGGTAAGGTGAAGATGAAGAATACAAAAGTGATGATGACGAAGAAGAAGAAGATGAAGATGATGAAGAAGAATAATAAAAAGATTTTGGTGATGATAATAATGATGATGATGATGATGATGAAGGTGATGGTGGTGGTGGAGGTGGTGCCTGCGACAATAGATCCTACTAGGGACTAAGTTTAAGGCTAGTCTAGGTGCCCATACATTGGTTTTTATGCTTTATTGTAATATTTAGGGCATCCTTATAAGGTGTGTACCATCACTATGCACTTCTTTTTATGTGTTTACAAATCTAGCCATCACTATTGTTTCCTATGACTTAATGCATGCAGATCTTTGTTCATTTGGAATGCATTTTATATTGTTGATTGTATGTCTTGATTATTGCTAGCTTGGTATTAGGGTTTCTTATTAGTTATTTTGATTGAAATATTTGTGTATTTTTGTATGACCTTTGTTAGTTCTCATCTAGCCCCATCTACTTTTTAATATGACAAAAGGGGAGAAAATGGATTCATTACAAATATATTATGCGTCCAGCTCCCACAAGCTTTTTCTTTCCTATGAAAATTAGCAAACATGTAATCTAGGATGAGTTTAGGTAGAGTTATTATATTCTTATCAACTAACCTTATAGCTCTACACAGTATAAAATTTATAATTTGTGTTGTTTAATACATTGAGAAATGGTTTGTCATCTTTGAAAAGGGGAAGAATTAACTCCAAGTTGCATAATTCCATATTTGGGTGATGACATAACCATTTTATATTATTGTGTCTAATGCATCTATCAAATATGTTTTAGATATATGGACACACTCCTCTCACTTTACTTGACAAACAAAATATGAAAAGTCAATCATGCAAAAATATCAAAAGGAAGTCATTACAATGACTGATGATCAAGTCAAGAAAGGAAGGTCACTAATAGGCCAAGCTGGGAAAGGAAGGATGATATAAAAGGAAGTCATTACAATGACTGGTGATCAAGTCGGAAAGGAAGGTCGCTAATAGGCAAATTAGGGAAAGAAAGGTCACTAATAGGCCAAGCCTAGGGGGGAAGTCCACCATGAAGACCAAACCTATTAGGGAATGTCGCCATGAGCCAATGCATAGGCATAAAGTAAATAATGTGTACCGTAAGAGATTGAGGAAATCTGGGGTAAAGAATTACATAAGAAAAAATGTGCTCAAAAATTGTTAAATGCATGAAATCTCAATAAACCCTAGGTAGGGTAGAGCCCTAAGTCAATCCTAAGTTCAATACGGAGGATTAAAGGTACATAAAACCTATCAGGTTAGGAGGTTGTACTGTCCTAAGTGCATAAGACCATGGGGTTAGGAGATGGCCACCCATTTTTTCCAAGGCCCATGGGGTCAGGAGATTGGCCACCTTCATGAGTTCATGAGGCCCAAAGGGTAAATGTGAGAGGCACTCCATAAGTTTAGAAGGCTCGCAGGGTCAAGAGGGGATCTCTCTGAAGGTACATGTACCCCTACAGATCTTGAGGAGACTAAGGCTAATGATATATGATATGCAAATATAAAGAATACAGGAAGTTGTGTAATAATGTTGAATAAAAGCATTAGGGAGTTATGCACAAACTCGGAGTGAGAAAGGTGTTATCCCTTGAGTTCATGAAATATAAGAATATTGAGGGATTAAAAGTATTCATGGTTTGAAGCCATTATTTAGGATAATTCAACCAAAATGTGGAATTAGGAGCTACTGTGTGGATACACCATCTCTTGTCTTGGAATGGGATGAACTTTATATTTGGGATGCAGCCAAATGCTTATTTCATCTTATTATGAGTGTGAGAGATTGGATAGACACATTTTATGCTTACAAAATGATATATGAGAATGAATATCTAAGTTGAAATTTAATGGCATATTCTAGGTGTTATCTAACCCTTATGTAAAAATAATGAATAATAGATTGGAAACTTAGGTAAAAAGGGAATTACCAAGTGAAATTCAAACCACAAATGAAAATGTAATCACCAAGTGATAATGGCATGTAATGAATGTCCTAACATGATGTCTTTCCAATTGCATAAGGAAACTTTATGGAAACTAGACTCGTCGATCTCCAACTCTTGTTCTATTTAAGAAGTGGTATAAAGATAAGATGGACTACCCTATCCCCCTCATTCCTTGATGTGCATCCTTCCACAGCAGTGTGGTAGAAAATCTATCTCTCCCTTCATCATGGCAATGCTCTTCCTCATCTATGACAGTCTTGTTGTATCTCGTAACATGGTGCTTGCCAAAATGACACAGAAGTCCAGGATCTTTTGAAGTAATTTGCCCCCTCATCTGTTTCCTTTCGAGTCTCCATGGAAGAGGCTTCCATGTGACCCCAAGTTTGAGGTATAGATTTTTATTTTGTTTAATTCATAGAAATTGCTAGGATTACCTAAATATGGAAAAATTATATGCCAAATTGATCAAGAGAATGACTAGAATCCAGATAAAATAGTACCATGACGTACATCTGATCCTAATTCCAAAAGTAGGGCTAATACATGATTAAGTGATGATTATATACATGGAAGGCTTAGATCTAATAATTATCATGTTGAGTATATCAAAAAATGTTTACTTTGAGATATAAACAGATATCATTGAATACGATGAGAAATCAAGATGATGATGAATATTTAGGTTTCTAGACCAATAAACATACATGTGTTGAATTAGGGTTATGAAACCAAGGTATATCTTGCTATGACCTTAATGCATATGATCTAATCTAAATATTCGTAATAGCTTAATATGTTCAACCTGATGAGAATCCAAGTCCTTGATACAGTTTGGATAATAACGTTCACGATTAAAGGTTCTGAGACATAGATGTGATAATTAGGGTTTAGAACCTAATCTGCTTGGGTTATTATGATCTTAATTTGCATACTTTAATGTGGTTTCTCTTAATGATATAAAATTCTTAACTTGATAATTAGGGTCTCACCTAATGTTTAAATAGGATTTATAACTCTTTTGAAATGTAATGTGATGGAATTAGGCTTTGTACCCTTATTCTTTATTCAAACATGAGACAACCCTAAAGCCTAGTTTAGGACATATGTTAGATTAATATGACTTGGATATGATTGGTGACTCTATAGGATATACACACTTGCGGATAGTGTTGGTTGATTATGTTGAATGCTTAGATGTTTGGATATACTTGAAATATGATTGCATGGTTTACATGGTTCTACATTGAGGTACGTGATTATGATTATGAATACTCACATAATCGGTTGTCGATGTTTGTCGAAGGTTTCTCGAGGGTTGATGAAATAAACTTTTGGATGTTTATTACATTATATTCACTTATAATCCCACTATGAATATTACATAAAGTAAGATATCATATTCTGAACCCTAGGATGACATGCATCAAGGAGTGATGCACATTAGCCCTTGAGCTTGCGGATAGTGTTGGTTGATTATGTTGAATCCTTAGATGTTTGGATATACTTGAAATATGATTGCATGGTTTGCATGGTTTTACATTGAGGTACGTGATTACGATTATGAATACTCACATAATCGGTTTTCGGTGTTTGTCGAAGGTTTCTCGAGGGTTGATGAAATAAACTTGTGGATGTTTATTACATTATATTCACTTATAATGCCAATATGAGTATTACATAAAGTAAGATATCATATTCTGAACCCTAGGATGACATGCATCAAGGAGTGATGCACATTAGACCTTGAGGGGATTGTGATTATGCCCAATATAATATATCAAGTGTGGATTAGAATAACCTCAAAAAAAGTGTGGATTAGAATATGTATTGAAAATGGTAGTTCTTATTTGTAAGTAATTGATTGATTATACGTTGTTATATTACTTGTAAACTTGGAACCACCCACACGAAGGCATCACCCATCACCGAGCACATTGATCGAGACACATAAAAAAAAGTGGGTTTTGAACTCGACCTCTCATAATCATCGCAACAAAAGTTCGTACCCCACATTCACAATATAGCAATATATTTATCTGTGTTTTGTTTGTCGACTATTTAGGTAGCTGCAATATATGAAGATATCAAGACATGATGAATCTGATGAAATCAACTAAAGACATTAAAGCTAAGTAAAGGAGGATTGGTTAGATGCTTCTTCTCATATGTAATAGTTTCTTATTGAAATTTTATATAAATCTCTAGAGGAGCATCATCATACATCTTGTAAGCAATATTTGTGAAATCATGGAAATTATTTGCTATTATTTGTTATTTGTTAAATCCAAGTCCTTGGGGAATTTGGGTAATTGTGCTCAATTTTAAGGTCATTCCTTAATTGGGGGACACTGGAAAATATAGAGTTTGACTAGTAGATGTCTATAGGTTGCATTTCTCTAGGGATCTTTCATCTAACCATGTAATATGGAAAAAAGCCAAAATAGTTGTTGGTTGGAATTTCTCAAGGAAGTATTATCAACTCATTTTGAATTTCTAATAAGAAATATATTTAGTTGAATACCCCCCAAAAAATCTAATAGTATGTGTAACACATAATAGATAGTCATTGAATGGTTTTTTATAGAAATTCCAATTAATTGGCCTACTGGGAGATTAATTTTCAAAAGTGAACTAACCATTTTCAAGAGACAAAAAAACCTTAGTATTTTCATCATCTCCCCTAGAAACAACTAGAAATTGGCCTAATAATCTCTATTATCTAGTAGGCACCTAAATAAAAATTATTTGTAAGCTATTAAAGGTCGACAAAGTATTCATATGAGTAGAGATAATATAGTGATGCAAGAACCTTCAAATTTTCTTCTTAAGATTACACTTGTTTAGGTGAAGGGGTAATGCCTATTGTGAGATGAAATCCTCTAGTGATATGATTGAGGGATTGAAATCCCACAGTGATGTGACATCAATGATAGCCTTGTATGGTTGTGTGACATTGATAGTAGCCTTGTGAATGGTAGTGCTACAAGTAGCATGTCGAGAGGATGTGACAAGTTCACACCTTATACATTTTATAACTTTTAGAGTTGCACTATTCCTTTATCTTTGTAGAGTTTATTTTGGATTTTTATGTTGTAACTTAATTCATGCTAAAAGACACCCAATTGGCTAGCTAATCAAGTGAAACCCTATTCATGTAGGTGCCATGTGCCATAGATCCATTCTAGTGAAAGTCTTAGTGTTGGATGGTGAAATGAGGCATTCCTACGGGAAACTCAGACCACATATTTTCGAATATACAGGGATGCAAGTCGAGTATCTCCTTGTGTCCAAAATTATAGGTGGTGTGATACAGCCATGTGTGAGTCGTTCTCCTTTTTATATGGATGTTTATGCGTGGGCCATTCCTTACTTTCTAAAAATGGCTATGTGTGAACATGTTCTTCTAGCATTGTGACATGTACTAAGGCAAGCTGGGTGTTTATATATGGATGGGCATGCGTGAGCCAATCCTTTAGCTTGACTATATGTCAATGTTTTGCAGTTGACTGATATTTCTCTATGGTGTTTCTCTTGTACTGGCCAAGATGTTTTGGGGATGTCGTGGGTTTTGAATCTTCCATTAACCTTGTATGGCACCGATTTTGACTAGCAGTGGTCGGTTGGATTTGAGTGGTATGACTCAAATCCTCAAGACAATTATAAAAGATGTAATACAGTTGTGTAGTATATTTTTCTTAGGGTCATATATACTTCACATTGGTTGAACCATTTGCCTTATCTTTGTACTGATTTCTTGAATTATAATGTGGTAAGAGAAATTAACTATTATACATGTTCTTCATATCCCTTCTTAAAATTTTACTTGTTCTAGTGCTTAGTGGTGACTGCTTGGTTTGTTAATCTACATTACTTGTTGGATACATACCGTTTAGATGAATCAGCTCAACTAGTTAAGTATGTTATCTACCTGCTTTAGTGTCTATGCTTTAATAGACATTGGCAGGGAGTTACATCTCTCGCTTAGACTTTTGGTCTCACCCCGTGGGTTTCCACATATTTTAGGTGGTCGAGCATGAGGACGTAGAGATCGTCATGTTAAGGCTGAGCAGCGAGAGGAGTAGTAACTAAGTAAAGGTTGGATGAGCTGCTTGTGTTTTGTAGTAGAGTTCTATGTTTCATCCCTATACTCTCAGGTCCTTTGGGGATTTTGTAGACATTGTATATTGAGACAATGTTTTGGATTTATGCCTTTGCTATATGGCATGTACATATATGTGATAGGTTATCATATGTACATGTTCTGGTCTGTGAGCCAGTGAACAATGCTATGTAATAATCTTTTGGCAGGTGTTATATATACATGTGGCTTTTGTGGACTCTGATGTGATATGTTCCCAATTGAGATGGATATTTGAAATGGTTTTAATTTCCAGTATTCTTCATTTACCTAGTTTGTTAGTTGTAATTCTGTGTTTTGTTTTGAGTAATCTTGCTTTGTGTGGCGTGGGGCATCACAATTACTCATGCAGAAGGATTGTTTATCGAAACTAAGAAGTATCTAGTGGTTTGTTCATAGACATGCTCTAAATGATGTTTCATAGTTATATTTGATTTAAGTGATTACCTTATCTATTTTATTAGATTACCATTGTAAATTAGGCTTGACTTATGCTAGAACTATATGCTAGACCTTTCAATATTTGCAAGTTTCTTTTGGGTTCATTATATTTAATCTGATGTTAATGCATGTACCTATATTGAGTGGGAGGTATCAACTCACTAGGGCTCTACATGAGTCTCGTGAGGTTGGTTCAAATGTTTTTAGGTATAATACTATCCAGCGGAGAGGTAATGCAAAGAAGATATAAATAGAATAATCTAGATAGATTAGATTGTCCTTGTACACTCTCTTTCCTGGGATAGATAGTATATCGAGTTGTTCTTTCATGTACATGTATATGATGTAAACTGAACTACATGTGAGTAGTAAGATTTGCTTCTGGTTTTCATGGAGTTGAATAAGAATTATGCTATCTTAATGTGATGTTCTTGACGTGAAACATATTTATGAAAAATGTAAAGAAAGAGAAAGGGAAAACTAACATGTGTTTTTCATATACTATGTTATTTGTGTTTGTCAATAATGATGTGTTTTGTTGCTTAATCGAGGATTAGATTTAGGGTTTCTCTCTAATCAACAGAGAGGTCCCGACAACATAGTATCAGAGCCTAGGTTAGACGAGTCTACAAGGACAATAGGATTTAGGATTAAATGATAATGTGGATGTTGAATATAACCTCAACTAACTCGGTATCCAAATATTGTAGTCCAATATTTGGGTATTGAGATAAGACAGTACAGAACTATCAATTGAACTTCCTCTGGCTACCCTGACTAAGCATCCGAATGACTAATATAAAGAGTGGGACCCTGTAGGGGACCACTTCTTACTCAATTCAAGGAAATAAATATGCATAAATCCCCTTAATACAATTATGACCAAATAAAAGGGGTGCAATATTTTTTTTTCAAATAGATGATGCAGAAACATAGTTTGTGGTGGTGGAAAATTAAAAAAATCTAACTATTACCCAAATTCATTGTTCATATTAACATTAGGCCTTATAGGAAAAGTCTATACTACAAATCTAATTATCACAATCATATTGTGGTGAGCAACCTTCTCATCTCATAACTCATACTTGCACTAAGTCTTGAGCAAATTCCTCTCCTCTCTGAACCACAAGATGAGCTAACTCTGAATGGTTGGAAAAACAACACCCATGAAAAAGGAAAATAAAAGAAAGTAAGTCAGTGAATGTTGAGAATGCACAGAGTAAAATAGTTAGGCATTAATTAAAGTGAGAGAAGATTTGGAATAAAGAGATATCGATAATGAGATATCCAAAAGAGAAGAGTTTTCCAAAGAGATTTAACATGTTCCAAAGGTGAGGCAATTATTAACAAGGATATGATTAATAAAGTGATTTTTTCCACACTCATATTAACATAATCACAAAGATAAATAGTTGCATGGTGATAAATAAACACTAACTAGCATATACTAAAAAGTAGGATATGAACCCATATGTATTCCATACCAAAAGGGAAGGAGGACTAAAACCTAAATGCCTTGTAGGGGAATATAACCCAGTGCATGATAGGGGAATAAAACTCAGTGTCTAATATCATATGTGGTAGGGGAATAGAACCCAGTGTCAGGCAGGGGAATAAAACTTAGTGCCTAATATTGTATGTGGCAGGGGAATAGAACCCAGTTCCTGGTAGGGGAATAAGACCCAATGCATGTAAATAATATAAGTGGCAGGGGAACAAAGCCCAATGCCTATATGGTGTCACTACTTCAATTTATGACTAGTCGTCCACACATGTAAATAGGACAGGTAAGAATGAAGTATAGTTATTTTCATGAAAAGGATGAGAATATCAAGTTTACATCAAATGGGGTCAAAGAACCCAAATCATTGCTAAGATTAGGTCAAAAGACCATCAAATTAGGAAAATACTAACAAGGAATAGTATTTTCACAAGATGATAGGATTGTCCACAATTTAGTCAATGCCTCATACTAGAAAAGATATTTAGTCACAATGTTATGCCCAATTTAAATAGATTAGAAACACATACCTACAAGAGGTTTGTCAGCTTGACAAAGTTCAAACCTTTAGTCCAACTCAAGGTTCCAAATTTTTATACATCGATGGTTGAGGAGGGATCACCATGAGATTATAAGTCTTTGATGACTCACACAAGGGACTCGAATAGGAGGATAGGATAGAAGATTAGGGTGGCCTATTAGTCAAGTGATTTCAATGTGTGTGAAGGCCATGGGGAGGGGTCTATATATAGGACTATTTGGATTGGGTAGAAAGAAACTTACCTATTTTTGTTTAATAAGCAAAATATACAACATATATTGTAAATGGATAAAAGTCAAGAATTTGTTAACAAATGATAGGTAAGAAAATTAAAAACCATATCAAACTGAATGTATTTAATTAAACAATTAAAAGTTAATGCTTCCAATTGTATATTCTCTTTCCAAATTTATTTTAGGGTCCAAACAAAGTTAAAATAAAGTAATGTTTGATACTTATGTTAATTAAGCCATGAAGAATTCGAATTGTACATTAGTTTTCATTTTTACAATGTTCCATATGTCATTTACTTTAATTTGAATCCATTTAGAATTATCATGTTAATTTATTTTATAATTTTCTTATGAGTACTAGTATTATCCAACTAAAAGGCATTTGACAATTGCACCAAATTAATACATGAGAAATAAATTTGACATTACTTTCTTGTTTAAAAATTGTATAGTGGATTATTTTGTATACATGAACGGTTTACTTACTATGTTGGATATTTATGATCTTTTTGAAATTGTCCACTCATGAGATAAGTAAATAATATCTTATATTTACTTAAATTCCTCAATCTCTCTTCATTATCCTCAACTATGTTTATTTCTAATTTTTTCCAGATAATAGTAACTTAGTTTCCCAATACATGCTAATTGTTTTCATAATATTAGTAACATCCTCTAGAGATAATATAAGAGTGTAAACTTTATTCTCTTACTTTTTTTTACTACTGTCATTGTACATCTATTTTTAGAACATATGAGTGTGATGATATAATTTTTTATATGTATTAATTAGTGCATTTCTAAAATAAGTTTTGGATTTTATTTCTTTTATGTTTCTTGTACAACATTGTTTGCCATTATGTTTCACCACAATTTTATATATTACAATCCATACAAGTTGGTTTACATTATTCATTTAATATATTAGATGGTTTCTTTTTAATAATAAATTCAATATTTTGGCCTTATCTTTATTTTCTTTCCTTAAGGAATTTGAGGCATCTAGAAACTCCTAAAAGATGTGAAACTTAGCCTACAAGCAAACTTAAACATGAGGAAAACAATTTTATAATTAATTCTTCCTGTTGTGATTGTTTAGCATTTTATTTAATATTTTGGGCTTTAATATACATTCTCTCCCCTAAACTACCCTAGGATGTCCAAATATTGTGAAAATTCACACATAAACTGATTTTGGCATGTAGATTATAGATTTGAGGTTTATATCCAATTTTGAAGAATTCTATTATTTTTACATAACACTTTTGGCTCTTAATCTTATTTTCTTCTCTAAATAGACTTAAAATAGTTATCATTATGCAAACAATGTGAAACTTGGCACCCAAAGCAATTGGGGCCCAAGGAACACAATTTTACCATTATATTTTACTTTTGAAATCCCCTTGTATGAGTCATGGCACCATTATAATGTTTGAATTATTACCATTATGTTTATCAAAACAAAACATCCACTCAATTAAGTCTTATTATCTTCAATACATTTTAAAACAACTATATATTATTATTTTGCACGAAATTCTACATTTTACTTATTTTACATATTTAATCAAGTAATTTCATTTTTATTTAAATAATACACCTTATTAATATTTGTGGACATGGAATTACCAATAGTTACTCCAAAGTATATTATTCCTTTTTATTTTGTCATTATGTTAGTAAAGAATATACATGTAACATATTTCATGATTATATTACACATTGGCACATTATTATGTTAATGTGTTTAAATTTTTATCCTTTTTGGTCAAATATAAGAAACCAAATCTTTCTAGATTTTTTATCATGGAATAGGGTAAGATTCTACGTTTTGGTTCATTACAACTATAGTTTGGAAGTATAATAAGATGCATGATGAAAAAAAATGGTGATAAAATGGTGAAATAGAAAAGGATTTCATAATTCAATATGGAACCTATGGCAAGTAGGAAATTTCATATAAGAAAGATAAAAGCCTAATGAATTATGAAGATAACCTCTAATGAGTGTGAATCTGAGTATGAAATTTGAAATTGTAAGAAAAAGTTGAGAACTAAGAATGATGCACACTAATGATCTTCTTTATGAAGGAAAATGATGAATGCATATGATAATATACAATGAGTCATAATATTGATCCATGAGATACATAACAATTTTTTAAAAAGAATATGAAAGGTGATGTGAACAACATATTGACAAATGATGCATTACTAGTGATTTTAGTGTTTGTAATACTCCATGAGATATATGATGATGACAAGGGATGATATATCCATCTAATGCTAAGAAAAAAATAAGATTCCAATATAAAAGATGCAGGAAGCAAGAAAATGACATCATATGAAAGAAAGATAAAATGGAAATCCTTCTAACTATTATGCCGAGAGAGTGAACGATTAGATGATGTGATATTCTTCTAGATCTTATTATGGATTTTGGGACGAAATCCTAAAAGGAAGGGAGAATTTGTAACAACCCATTTTCAGAATTATCATCTAATTAGGGTTTACTTGGATGATTGCATGTTTAGCCAGATTGATCATTGTTTAAAACTTGATAAATGAAGGTGGTTTAATTTTGATGTTTTAAACCTAATGATAAGGTGTAATAATATTTTGATTCACATAATTATGATTTAAGAACTAAAAACCATATTCGGTAAAATTAGGGTTTTGATGGCATATTAATACATAATTTGATAAGTATAGTGATGATCTAAATGATCTTTAGTATTTTATATACAACTATGATTTAGTTGAAATTTGGATATATATTGGATAACTCAATTAGTAGTGTTATTGAAAAATTCAGAATTTTTGAAGAATTTTCTAACATGTTTGTCAACTAAATTTTTTCATGACAAACTCAGCCAACCATATATTCAGATTGAAATATAGCAGTGTAGTATTTAAATTTTGTCTTTTTTGGTACATCCAATAGATCTAAAATTTCAAATGTAGCTTGGGAACTCTATTTTAGATATCTTGTTAAATTTTCATAATTTTTGGATGATATATGAGTTCTACATAGTGTGGTGTCGATCGAGTTTTCCTCAGGACAGACTCAGCTGACCATACATTTTGGCTAAAAAATATTAGTTCGTATTTGATTTTTATCTTTTTATTGTTAATTCTTATTAGGATTAGAAATTTTTAATGGAGCTCTGAAATGTTGTTTTAGAAAACATGTTAATTTTTTAGATTCTTTTAAGAGGTTTGACCTTAGTAAACGGTTTTCATTTACATGTTTTATGACAGAAAAATGTGTTGAAATAAAACAAGGTATAAGTTGGATCAATTTGCAATTGACCCAAGCACCTTAATTGATCTATATGAGCAACCAAGAACCCAAGTAGCTCTCATATTTTTTGATCCATTCCAGAGAAACAAAATCCTAGTGAGAGATGGAGAGTCAGGGTTTGATAGGAAAAAGTGGTGGAATTGATGATCTAGGGTTTATCATTCGAGAAATAATGGAATCAAGTAAGTTTAGCTTCTTTGCATAGTCTTTCATGGTAAATCTCCTCTCACATGGAAATATTTCGTCCCTCCTCTAATTTGATTCGAAATCACATCAAATCACCCCCATTTTCTCACTCTTTCTCTCTTGATCTCCATTTCTAGGGTTTCTGAGTTGAGAGGAGGAAGAAATGAATTCAATTGCTATAGTTTTATTGGATTTCTAGAAATTCAGAGTTTTACCTATGTTGTTAAGGTGCTTGTCACCTTAGGTGAGTGTTTATCTCCCTATTAATCTTTGTATTCATGTTGAAAACTTAATTCTATCCAGCTAAAATAATCAAAAATCTTGCTTGTATTTGTATGTGACTAGGTATTGATTTGGAAAGATATTAGGGAATAAAATTCTACTGATTTCAATTATTTATCATTGAATGGAACTTGATAAGTTCCTGATATATAGATTGATTTTTCATGGAAAATTTTATGAATAGATGACTATGCTATTTCATGTGAATATTGTTTAAAAATCAGCCCAATGTTCAATATGCTTGGGTACTGAATTGACATGTCTAGAATCATATTTTAATTGTATTAGAATGAATTATGTAACTATATTGTCAAATTTTACTAAAATTGAACATGACATACATATGGATTAGCATGAGGCGAAGATATTCCCTTTTAGGGTTTGTGTTGAGGAATTGAATAAAATGAATAAATTAATCAATGTATACTTATGATTCATGAATGAAATGTGTGAAAATGGAAACTAGGGTTTCCATGTGTGTGAATTACCCTGATAAAACCTTGTACACCGTGATGAGACTACTAAATAGTATGACTCTTATGATATGTTGAACTAAGATGACTTCTTAAACCCTAGAAATCTAGTATTGAGTTGTGTATGAGAGATAAAGCTCAAGGTTGCATATAGTCTTATGAATGTGATGAAATTCTCAAATGTAGGTATAATTACTCTAATTGAAGATGAAAAGTCTAGTTAGTTTGATCTAAGTCTAACTCATCTATTTTAGAATAATTTATAGAATTAGATATGAATATGAGTCTTTTATACAACCTACACAAGAATGAATTGTGAAGGATGATTAGAGATTATGGTGTAAGAAGATGTAACCCTAATTCATTCCTTTTACCTAAAGTTAGTAGTATAATAAGGAATGATCATTGTTAATTATGGGAGTGCCATTAGAAATCAGTGATATGGTACACTTATTTAAATATAAGAAACAATATGAATAAAAATGTATTGAATGGTGATGGCAAGTTAAAGGTGAAACAGTCGACGAGCAGTAGTTCAGGTGGTCACAGTACAGGGCCCCTCATGAAGGGTCCTGGGTTCGAATCTCCCTGGTGGTGCTGTTCGGAATTGTTTCTCCCATAGCGCAGCCGGCCTTTGCACGAGTTAATGGTCTATGCTCCTTATAGGATGGGACTGAGCTCCCCAAGTTGGGCTTGAGGCAAGCCTTACGAGTCTCCTGGGTTATCAAAAAAGTTAAAGGTGAAACTAATGTAGTTATTATGATGAAGTATTTAATATTTTATTTTAATTACATGTGGATTAACCCAAATTATTTCAAATATACCAAAATTGGATTTTGATGTATGCCAATGAGAAGAGAAGAATTGTATATTAAGTGAATTAAGAATGATTGGTTTCAATAATGTAATGAACATGAAATGAAAGAAGTTGAGACTAATAAATATAAAATGAAGGAAAAAGATGGGAATTAGTAGATGAATCTAAGAACCTAAATCTAACCCTAAAATAATGAGCTAGATGACACTAATGAATAAAGATCTCAAATGAGAAATCAAGGAACACACATAATGCAGTTGAATTCAATTGAAAGATGAAGTTCAATCATTTGAATTGATTTACATGAATGTATTATTGGATTGTGATTATTTGATAGAATACTTATACTCTGAGAAAGACATATTTTAATGGACTTCATATGATATTCAATATGTGTTAATTAGTAACCCTAACTAAAGAATGTAAAATAAAAGAAGAAGAGAACTAAGTATGTTATGCATGTTTATGCATAAAATTTATTTGCAACCATTGAAATTGGATGGAATAAGTATATGTTGTATGATGAACCTATTCTGAGTATGATGAATGATGCAAGATATCTATATGCTTTTATTGTTACTAGTTCTTATGTTTCTGTGAATATTTGTTGAGAACTATGATATCGAATGAACAAAAAAATATGTTGAGATTGAATTCAACATGCACTAATTACATTTGAGAAACCTTGATGAGGATAAATGTTGTACAATGAGATTATGTCATAGGCTAAAAGCCCACCAATGATAATAAAACTCTGATGGGATAAATGTTTGACAATGAGATTATGTCTTGGGCTGAAAGCCCAGATGATGACTGCTATGAGATGATGTGGAAATACAAGGAATTGTATGTGTTACAAATTACAAATTGTTGTGCTTCTTGTTTTGGTCATTGTCTTTCTTGATAATCTTAATCGGTTTCATGTTATTCTAGTTACGCGAGAATACACACATATGATATATGATGTTTGAAATTATTTTAAGATGAATAAAAGAGATTAATAACGAGTGAAATGATGAAATGTCTAGTTAGATGCCATGAACACCATCAATTCCTTCAAGGACCACACTGGGGAAACAAAAAGGATCTCCTTGTAGTAATCGATGAATTATGAGAAGGATTTCTAGAGTGTGAATCAAGACCTTAAAGGTTAGACCACCAGGATTTAGGTGTGAGTCATATGGAGTGACTCTGGCCTTAAATCCTTGTTGTAAAAGTCTATGTTCATGAGGAATGGACTCTGATGAAATGAAATATGTAAAATATGAAAAATATGAGAAATATTGTTATACATGATATATTTTTCTACTGGTCCCTATCTCGTGTACCTGAGATGAGGATGTGATCCTCTTTAAGTAAGCATGAGGTTGCCAGGGTCTGTTGCTAATATATTAGGTTAGCTGGCTAAACCCTAAGATAGTGACGATGAGTTGTTGACATGAGAACCAGGCATGATGACTTCTACCTGATGAGGTACAAGTCAAGTAGTTTTAGCGCAAATGAATAAAAGATGACAATTTGTGTAGAATATGATTTGAATGTTTGTTACATTCCTTCTACTACTAGATGATAATTTGCCATTGTTGATTATGTTTCGTTTTGGGGAAAGTAATCATATGGTTATAGAGATTACCATTTCATATTCCGATCTATCTTATTGACAAGTAGTAAATGTTGGAATTTATATCAACTCTGCAGATGATTTGGGTTGCTTTTCGTTTGATGGTATTATTTTGCAGACATTTCTTATGTGTACTTCAGCTTTAGGACTGCATGTTATGTTTTGGGTCTAGCTTGTGGGATATCACAAATATGATGTTATTGTTATGAGTTTATTCAAAATTCTTAGAACTTGACTTGTTACTCATGCAGAAGGATTGTTAATCTAAACTAAGAAGTATCTATCAGTTTGTTCATAGACATGCTCTAAATGATGTTTTAAAGTTATTTTGGTTTAAGTGATTACCTTGTATGTTTGATTAAATTACCATTGTAAATTAGATTTGACTTATGCTGGAACTATCTGCTAGACCTTTCAATATCTACAAGTTTCTTTTGAGTTCATTGTATTTAATATTATGTTGATGCATGTACCTAGCTTGAGTGGGATTTACCCACTCAGTGGGGCTCATGAGGTTGTTTCAAATGTTTCTAGGTATGATGTTGTCCAGTGGAGAGGTTGTGGTAAAAAAGATATAAATAGAATAATCTAGATAGATTAGATTGTCCATGTACAGTCTATTTCTTGAGATAGGTAGTATATTGAGTTTGTTCTTTTGTGTACATGTATATGATGTAAATTGATTTACATGTGAGTGGTAAGATTTGCTTATGGTTTTCATGGAGTTGAATAAGAATTATGATATCTTAATGTGTTATCCTTGATGTGACACATGTTTATGAAACTTGTGAAGAAATAGAGAGTAAAAACTGACATGTGTTTTTCGCATACTGTGTCATTCATGTTTGTCAACAATATGTGTTTTTTTGCTTAATCTGGGATTAGATTTAGGGTTTCTCTCTAATCATTAGAGAGGTCCCGACAACATGGAATCAGAGCCTAGGTTAGATGAGTTTGCAAGGACAATAGGATTTAGGATTAAATGTTAGTTTTGATGTTGAATATAACCTGAATGATGTGCATACCGAATGAACTCAATATCCAGATACATTGGTCCAATATTTGGGTATTGAGATAAACTAGTATGGAACTGCCAACTGTACTTCTTTTGGTTGCCTTGATCAAGCATCCATATGACTAAAGTTTGGGAGATAATAAGGTGCATGATGAAAAAAATTGTTGATAAAATGTTGAAAGAGAAAATGAATTTATAACTCAATATGGAACCTATGGCAAGTAGAGAATTTCATATAAGAAAGATGGAAGGCTAATGAATTACGAAGATAATCTATAATGAGTACGGATTTAAGTCTGAAATCTGAAATTGTAAGAAAAACTTTAGAACAAAGAATGATGCACACTAATGCTCTTCCGTATAAAGGAAAATGATGAATGCATATGATAATATTGAATGAGTCATAATCTTGATCCATGTGATACATAATAAAATTTTAAAAAGAATATGAAAGATGATGTGAACCACATCTTGATAAATGATGTATTATTAATATTTCTTATTTGAGTGTTTGTAATACTCAAGGAGAGATATGATGATGACAAGGGATGAAATATCCATCTAATACTAAGACAAATTTGATATTTCAATATAAAATATCCAAGAAGTAAGAAAATGATGTCATATGAATGAAAGATAAAATGGAAATCATTCTAATTATTATGCCGAGAGAGATTAATGGTAAATGATGTGAATTGTTCCACATCTTTTTATGGATTTTAGGATGAAGTCCTAAAAGGAGGGGAGAATTTGTAACGACCCATTTTTATATTTACCACCTAATTAGGGTTTACTTGGGTGATTACGTGCTTAACTAGATTGATCATTGTTTAAAGTTTGATTAATAACAGTACTTTAATTTTGTTGTTTTAAACCTAATGAGAAGCTTTAATCATATTTTGATTCACATAATTAGGATTTAAGAATTGAAAGCCCTATTCAATAAAATTAGGGTTTTGATGGCATATTAATACATAATTTGATAAATATAGTGGTGTACTAAATGATTTTTAGTATTTTATATACAACTCTGATTTAGTTTTTTTGGATATAGTTTAGATAACTCAATTATTAGTGTTATTGAAAAAATTAGAATTTTTGAAGAATTTTCTGACCTATTTGTCGACCGAGTTTTCTCAGGACAAACTCAGCCAGCCATATATTCAGATTGAAATATAGTAGTGTGGTATATAAATTTTGTCTTTTTATTGGTAAATCCAATAGATATGAAATTTTAAATGTAGTGTGAAAACTACAATTTAGATATCCTATTAAATTTTTATAATTTGTGAATGATATATCAGTTCTATAGAGTGTGGTGTCGGTCGAGTTTCCTTAGGGACAAACTCAGCCGGTCATACATTCTGGTTGAAAAATAATAATTCGTATTTGATTTTAATTTTTTTTATTGGTAAATCAAATTGTTCTGAATTTTTTACTGAAGCTCTAAAATATTTTAATTGATAAAATTTTAATTTTTGAGAATTGTCATAGGAGGTTTAGCCTATTTAGTAAATGATTTTCATTAACATGTTTTATGACAGAAAAAACTGTTGAAATAAAATAAAGTATAATTTGGAACCTTAATTGATCTATATGAGCCACCAAGAACCCAAGTATCTCTCATATTTCGTGATCCATTCCAGAGAAAGGAAAGCCTAGTGAAAGATGGAGAGTTAGGGTTTGAGAGGAGAATGTGGTGGAATTGATTATCTAGGGTTTTATCATCTGAGAAATAATGAAATCAAGTAAGTTTATCTTCTTTGCATGGTATTTCATGGTGAATCTTCTCTCAAATGTCAAGATTCCATCCCTCCTCTGATTTGATTCGAAATCACATCAAATCACCCCATTTTCTCACTCTTTCTCTCCTAATCTCCATTTCTAGGGTTTTCAGGTTGAGAGGAGGAAGAAATGGATTTAGTTACTAGAGTTTGATTGGATTTCTAGAAATTCAGAGTTTGACCTACATTTTTAAGGTGCTTGTCATATTAGGTGAGAATTTATCTCCCTCTTAAGCTCTGTATTCATGTTGAAAGCCTAATTCTATCCAGCTAAAATAATAAAAAAAATCTTGCTTGTATTTGTATGGGACTAGGTATTGATTTGGAAAGATATTAGGGAATCAAATTCTAATGATTTGGATTATTTCTTATTGAATGGAACTCAATAAGTTCATGATATATTGATTGATGTTTCATGTAAAATTCTATGGATAGATGACCATGTGAATATTGTCTAAAAAATAGCCCATTGTGTGATATGCTTGGGAATTGAATTGACATGTATCAAATCATATTTGAATTGTATTAGAAAGAATTATGTAAGTGTATTGTTGAATCTTACTAAATTG
The DNA here is from genome assembly GCA_963693085.1 of Alisma plantago-aquatica. NCBI lineage: Eukaryota > Viridiplantae > Streptophyta > Magnoliopsida > Alismatales > Alismataceae > Alisma > Alisma plantago-aquatica. The sequence goes on from OY856410.1 coordinate 268,986,471, forward strand.
AATATGGTATATACATATGGATCAGTATGAGGTGGCAATATTCCCTTTTTAGGGTATGTGTTAAGGGATTGAATAAAATGAATAAATTAATTAATGTATACTTATGATTCATGAATGAAATGTGTGAAAATGGAAACTAGGATTTTCATGTGTATGAATAGCCCTAATGAACCTTGTGCATCATGATGAGACTATAGAATAGTATGAATCTTATGATATGTTGAACTAACATGACTTCTTAAACCTTATAGTACTAAGCTAAGTATGAGAGATAAAGCTTAATGTTGTAAATAGTCTTGTGAATGTGATGAAATTCCCAAATGTAGGTGTCATTACTCTAATTGAAGATGATAATTATGATCAATATGATCTAAGTCTAATTCATGTATTTTAGCATAATTTATGGAATTATATATGAATGTGAGTCTTTTATACAAGCTACATAATAATGAATTGTGAAGGATGATTAGAGAATACGGTGTAAGAAGGTGTAACCCTAATTCATTCTTTTTACCTAAAGTAAGTAGTATAATAAGGAATGATCATTGTTGGTTATGGAAGTGTCATTAGAAGTCAATGATATGGTACTCTTATTTAAATGTAAGAGACGATATGAACAAAATTGTATTGAATGGTGATGGCAAGTTAAAGGTGAAACTAATGAAGTTCTTATGACAAAGTTTTTCATCTTTTATTTTAATTACATGTGGCTTAACCCAAATTCAATTAAATATACTAAAATTGGACTTTCGTGTATGTTACTGAGAAGAGAATCCTTGCATATTAAGTGATTTAAGAATTATTGGTTCCAATAATGTAATGAACATGAAATGAAAGAAGTTGAGACTGATGAATATAAAATGAGGGAAAAAGATGGGAATTCGTAGATGAATCTAAGAAACTAACTCTAACCCTAAAATAATGAGCTAAATGATGATGATGAATAACGATCTCAAATAATGGATTAAGGAATGCACATAAATGTAGTTGAATTCAATTAAAAGCTGAGGTTCAATCATTTGAATTGGTTTACAAGAATGTATTCTTGGATTGTGTTTGTTTGATAGAATACTTATACATTGAGAATGAAATATTTTGATGAACTTCATATGATATTCAATATGTGTTGATTAGTAACCCTAAATGAATAATGAGAAATAAAAGAAGAAGAGAACTAAGTGTGTTATGAATGTTTATGCATGAAATTTATTTGCGTCTATTGAAATTGGATGGAATAAGTATATGTTGTATGATAAACCTATTCTCAATATGATGAATGATACACGATATCTATATGCTTTTATTCTTGCTAGTTTTTATGTATCTGTGAATATTTGTTGAGAACTTTGATATAGAATGAACTGATAAGAAATGTGTTGAGATTGAACTTAACATGCACTAATTACATTTGAGAAGCCCCGATGAGGGCAAATGTTGCACAATGAGATTATGTCACGGGCTGAAAGCCCACTAATGATGATAAAACTCTGATGGGGTAAATGTTGGACAATGAGAGTATGTCTTGGGATGAAGGCGCATTGATGATGAATGCTATGAGATGATGTGGAAATGCAAAGAATTGTGTGTGTTACAAATTACAGATTTTTGTGCTTCTTATTTTGGTTATTGTCTTTCTTGATAATCTTAATTTGTTTCATGTTATTCTAGTTATGCAAGAGTACACACATATGATTTATGATGTTTGAAATTCTTTTAATATGCGTAAAAGAGATTAATAATAGTGAAATGATGAAACATCTAGTTAGGTGCCCTGAGCACCGTGAGTTTCCCTCGAGGACCACACTGGGGAAACAAAATGGAGATGGATGAACTATGAGAAGGATTTCTGGAGTGTGGATCGATACCTTAAAGGTTAGACCACTAGGATTTAGGAGTGAGTCATCTGGACTGGCTCTAGTCCTAAATCCTTGATGTAATAGTCCATGTCCATGAGGAATAGACTCTGATGAAATGAAATATGTGAAATATCAAAATATGAGAAACATAGTGATATGTGTTATATTGTTTTGTTGGTTCCTATCTCGTGTACCCGAGATGAGGATGGGAGCCTCTTTAGGCAACCTTGAGGTGGTCAGGGTCCGTTTTTGATATATTAGGGTAGACAACTAAACCCTAAGATAGTGACGGTGAGTCGTTGACATGAGAATCAGGTGTGGCGACTTCTCCTTGATGAGGTACAAGCTAAGTAGTTTCAAGGAAAATGAATAAAAGATGTCAAACCATGTAGAATATGATTTGAATGCTTATTACATTCCTTGTACTAATCGATGAGAACTTGTCATTCTTGATTATTTTTCTTGTTGGGGAAAATAATCATATGGTTATAGAGATTATCTATTTCATATTTTTATATGCCTTGGTGATAAGTAGTAAATGATGGAATTTATATCCACTATGAAGATGATCTTGGTTTGCTTGCCATTTGATAGTATTGCTTGGTTGAAATTTCTTATGTGTACTTCATCTTCAGGACTACAGGATGTGTTCTGGGTGTGGCTGGTGGGATCTCACAAATATGATGTTATTGTTATCAATTGATTCTAAATGCTTAGAACTTGTCTTGCTACTCATGCAGAAGGATTGTTAATCTAAACTAACAAGTATCTACTGTTTTTTTCATAGACATGCTCTAAAAGATGTTTTAAAGTTATATTTGGCTTAAGTGATTACCTTGTCTGTTCGATTAGATTACCATTGTAAATTAGATTTGATCTATGCTAGAACTATCTTCTAGACCTTTCAATATTTACAAGTTTCTTTTGGGTTCATTATATTTAATCTAATGTTGATGCATGCACCTAGCTTGAGTGGGAGGTATCCACCATTGTAAATTCGATTTGATCTATGCTAGAACTATCTTCTAGACCTTTCAATATTTACAAGTTTCTTTTGGGTTCATTATATTTAATCTAATGTTGATGCATGCACCTAGCTTGAGTGGGAGGTATCCACTCATAGGGGCGCTACATGAGTCTCATGAGGTTGTTTCAAATGTTTTTAGGTATAATGGTATATATTAGAGAGGTCATGGCAAAGAAGATATAAATATAATAATCTAAATAGATTAAATTGTCTACGTACACTCTCTTTCCTGGGATGGGTAGTATATTGAGTTTATTCTTTTGTGTACATGTATATGATGTAAATTGAACTACGTCTGAGTAGTAAGATTTGCTTTTGGTTTTCATGAAGTTGAATAAGAGTTATGATATCTTAATGTGATATCCTTGGTGTGACACATATTTATGAAAATTGTGAAGAATGATAAAGGAAAAATTTACCTAAGTTTTTCATGTACTGTGTTGTTTGTGATTGTCAAAAATGATGTGTTTTGTTGCTTAATTGATGATTAGATTTAGGGTTTCTCTCTAACCAATAGAGAGGTCTCGACAATGTGGTATCAGAGCCTAGGTTAGATAAGTATGCAAGGAAAATAGGATTTAGGATTAAATGACAATGTTGTTGTGAATATAACCTGCATGATGTGCATACCAACCAAACTCAGTATCCAGATACTTCAGTCTAGTATTTGGGTATTGAGATAATCTAGTATGGAACTGCCAATTGTACTTCTTCTGGATGCCCTGACCAAGCATCCAGATGACTACAATTTGGGAGTATAGTAAGATGCATGATGATTTTTTTTTGATAAAATGATGAAAGAGAAAAGGATTTTATAATTCAATATGAAACATATGGCAAGTAGGGAATTTCATTTAACAAAGATGAAAGCCTAATGAATTATGAAGATAATCTCTAATGAGTGTGAATTTGAGTATGGAATCTAAAATTGTAAGAAAGAGTTAAGAACTAAGAATTATGCATAATAATGATCTTCTTTATGAAGGAAAATGATGAATGTAGATGATAATATAGAATGAGTCATATTCTTGATCAATGAGATATATAATGAAAATTTAAAAAGAATATGAAAGGTGATGTGAACCACATCTTGATAAATGATGTATTATTAATATTTATGATTTGAGTGTTTGAAATACTCAAGGAGAGATATGATGATGATAAGGGATGAAATATCCATCTAATGCTAAGAAAAAATTGAGATTCCAATATAAGAGATTTAGGAAGCAAGAAAATGACGTCATATGAAAAAAAGATAAAATGAAAATCATTCTAACTATTATGCCGAGAGAGATGACCAATTAGATGATGTGATATTCTTTTAGATATTTTTATGGCTTTTGGGACGAAATCCTAACAGGAGGGGAGAATTTTTCATGACTCATGTTCATATTTACCATTGAATTAGGGTTTATTTGGATGATTGCATGCTTAACAAGATTGATCATTGTTTAATGCTTGATTAATGATGGTAATTTAATTTTAATGTTTTAAACCTAATGAGAATATTTAACCATTTTTTATTCACATAATTAGGATTTAAGAATTGAAAACCATAGTTGGAAAAATTAAGGTTTTGATGGCATATAAATACAGAATTTGATACGTATAGTGGTGTACTAAATGATTTTAAGTATTTTACATACAACTATAATTTAGTTGAACTTTAGATATAGCTTAGATAACTCAATTATTAGTGTTCCTAAAAAATATCAAAATTTTTGAAGAATTTTTTTGACCCATTTGTCGGCCGAGTTTCCTCAGGACAAACTCAGTCGGCCATATATTCAGATTGAAATATAGCATTGTGGTATTTGGATTTTATCTTTTTATTGGTAGATCCAATTGATCTGAAATTTTAATCCTATCTTGGTAACTCTATTTCAGACATTTTTTAAAATTCTAATAATTTTTTGATGATATATGAGTTTGGTCGAGTTTCCCTTGGGACAAACTCAGTCGACCATACATTTTGGTTGAAAAATAGCAGTTTGCATTTGATTTATATCTTTTTATTGGTAACTCAAATTGATCTGAGCTTTTTATTGGAGATCTAAAATGTAGTTTTAGACAACATTAATTTTTCAGAATTGTTGAAAGAGGATTGACCTATTTAGTAAATGATTTTCAGTAACATGTTTAATGACAGAAAACATGTTGAAACAAAACAAAGTATAAGTTGGGCCAATTTGCAATTGACCCAAGCACCTTAATTGATATATATGAGCAACCAAGCAACCAATTAGCTTTCATATATCATGATCCAATCCATATAAACTAAATCCTAATGAAAGATGGAGAGCTAAAGTTTGAGAAGAGAAAGAGGTGGAATTTATGATCTAGGATTTTATCATCCGAGAAATAATGAAATCAAGTAAGTTTAGCTTCTTTGCATAGTATTTCCTGGTGAATATTCTCTCACATGTCAAGATTCCATACCTCATCTAATTTGATTGAAATAAAATCAAATCACTCCATTTTATCTCTATTTATCCCCTGATCTCCATTTCTAGGGTTTTCGAGTTTAGAGGAGGAAGAAATGGATTCAGTTGCTAGAGTATGATTGGATTTCTAGGAATTCAGAGTTTGACCTACGTTTTTAAGGTGTTTGTCACCTTAGGTGAGTATGTATCTCCCTCTTAAGCTCTTTATTCATGTTGAAGCCTAATTCTATCTGACTAAAATAATCAAAAATCTTCCTTGTATTTGTATGTGACTATGTATTGATTTAGAAAGATATTAGGGAATAAAATTCTATTGATTTTGATTATTTCTCATTGAATGTAACTTGATAAGTACATGATACATTGATTGATGTTTCATGGAAAATTCTATGGATAGATGACTATTCTATTTCATGTGAATATTGTCTAAAAACTAGCCCAATGTGTGATATGCTTGGGAATTGAATTGACATTTTTAGAATCATATTTGAATTGTATTAGGATGAATTACGTAAGTGTATTGTTGAATCTTACTAAAATTAAATATGATATATAAATATAGATCAGTATAAAATGGCGATATTCCCTTTTTAGGGTTTGTGTTGAGGGGTTTAATCAAATGAGTCAATTAATCAATACTATACTTATGATTGATAAATACAATGTGTGAAAATGGAAATGTAGATTTCCATGTGTGTGAATAGCTCTAATGAAACCTTGTGCACCGTGATGATACTACTAAATAATATGACTCTTATGATATGTTGAACTAAGATGACTTCTTAAACCCTAGAAATCTTGTATTGATCTGAGTGTGAGAGATAAAGCTCAAGGTTGTATACAATCTTCTGAATGTGATGAAATTCTCAAATGTAGGTGTTATTAATATAATTGAAGATGATAAGCTTGATCAGTATGATCTAATACTAATTTATCAATTTTAGCATAATTTATGGAATTATATATGAATGTGAGTCTTTTATACAAGCTACATAAGAATATATTGTGAAGGATGATTAGAGATTATGGTGTATGAAGATTTAATCCTAATTCGTTCTTTTACCTAAAGTGAGTAGTATAATAAGGAATGATCATTGTTTATTATGGGAGTGACATTAGAAGTCAATGATATGGTACACAAATTTAAATATAAGAAACGATATGAACAAAAATGTACTGAATGGTGATGGCAAGATAAAGGTGAAACTAAATGAAGTTATTATAATGAAGTCTTTAATCTTTTATTTTAATTATACATGGCTTAACCCGAATTGAATTAAATATACTAAAATTGGATATAGATGTATGTTAATGAGAAGTGAAGCACTGTATATTGAGTGAATTAAGTATGATTGGTTCCAGTAATGTAATGAACATGAAATGAAAGAAGTTAAGTCTAATGTTTATAAAATGAAGGGAAAATATGGGAATTAGTAGATGAATCTAAGAACCAAACTCTAACCCAAAATAATAAGCTGGATGATGCTAATGAATAACGATCTTCAATAAGGGATTAAGGAATGCACATAAATGTAGTTGAATTCAATTAAAAGATGAGGTTCAATCATTTGAATTGATTTACAAGAATGTATTCTTGGATTGTGATTGTTTCATAGAATACTTGTACACTGAGAATGAAATATTTTGATGGACTTCATATGATATTCAATATGTGTTGTAGTAACTCTAACTGAATAATGTGATATAAAATAAGAAGAGAATTAAGTGTTTTATGCATGTTTATGCATGAAATTTATTTGCATCTATTGAAATTGGATGGAATAAGTATATGTCATATGATAAACCTATTATGAGTATGATAAATGATACAAGATATCTATATGATTTTATTGTTGCTAGTTCTTATGTCTCTGTGAATATTTGGTGAGAATTGTGACATATAATAGATTGATAAGAAATATGTTGAGATTGAATTTAACAACATGCACTAATTGCATTTGAGAAATCATGATGAGGGTAAATGTTGCACAATGAGATTATTTCATGGGATGAAAGCCCACTAAAGATGATAAAACCCTGATGGGGTAAATGTTGGACAATGAGATTATGTCTTGGGTTGAAGACCCACTCATGATGACTGCTATAAGATGATCTGGAAATGTAAAGAATTGTTTGTGTTACAAATTATAGATTGTTGTGCTTTTTTGTCACTGTCTTTCTTTATAAAGCTAATTTGTTTCATGTTATTCTAGTTATGTGAGAATATACACATATGGTATATGATGTTTGGCATTCTTTTAAAAAATAGATAAATAACAAGTGAAATGATGAAACATCTAGTCATGTGCCTTGAACACCATGAGTTTCCCACGAGTACCACAGTAGGCAAACAAAACGGATCTCCTTGTAGTAAATGATGAATTATGAGAAGGATTTCTAGAGTCTGGATTGAGACCTTAAAGGTTACACCAACATGATTTAGGAGTGAGTCATTTGGAGTGGTTCTGGACCTAAATCCTTACTATAAAAGTCTATGTACATGAGGAATAGACTCTAATGAAATTACATATGTGAAATATGAAAATAAGAGAAATGTTGTGATATGTGGTATACTATTTTGTTGGTTCAGCCTCATTAGGCAACCTTGAGGTGGTGAGGGTATGTTGTTTGATATCTTAGTGATGGGGGAAACCATCGAGGAAGAAGAAGACCAAAGGGGAAAATGATAATTGTTTATATCAATTCATATTCAACTGCCTGGAATAAGCCCCTATGGCTAGTATATATACTAAAATACATAAAACCCTAGACCTAAGACAATTGCACAAATTGTCGAACAAAATATGATAATTAAAAATAAAACTTTAAATTGCAACTAAGTGCATATAACTATATAAATCACACTTAGGTCCCTACATATAAAAATAACACAAATAAATCAAATTAAATGGACTTTGTTCTGCATCACTTAGGGTGGCAAGTTAAACCCTAAGATAGTGATCGTGACTCATTGACACAAGAATCAGGCTTGGTGACTTCTACTTGGTGAGGTAAAAGCCAAGTAGTTTTACGGAAACTGAATAAACAATGACAAGTCGTGTGGAATATGATTTGAATGTTTGTTACATTCCTTGTACTACTAGATGATCATTTTCCATGTTGATTATGTTTCTTATTGGGGAAAGTAATCATATGGTTATAGAGATTATCTATTTCATATTTTGATCTGTCTTGTTGATAAATAGTAAATGTTGGAATTTATATCCACTCTGAAGATGCTTTGGATTGCTTGTCGGTTGATAGTATTGTTTGGTAGACATTTCTTTTGTGCACTTCAACTTCAGGATTGTAGGATGTGTTCTAGATCCTACTGGTGGGATGTCACAAATATGATGTTATTGTTATGAATTGATTCAAAATGGTTAGAACTTGGTGTGTTACTCGTGGGGAAGGATTGTTAATATGAACTAAGAATTGTCTATTAGTTTGTTCATAAACATGCTCTAAAAGATGTTTTAAAGTTATATTTGGTTTTAGTGATTATCTTATCTGTTTGATTGGATTACCATTATAACTTAGATTTGACTTACGCTAGAACTATCTACTAGACCTTTCAATATCTGCAATTTTCTTTTGAGTTCATTATATTTAATCTCATGTTTATGCATGTACCTAGCTTGATTGGGAGGTATGCACTCATTGGGGCCCTACATGAGTCTTGTGAGGTTGTTTCAAATGTTTTTAGGTATAACACTATCCAACAGATAGGTCATGGCTAAGAAGATATAAATAGAATATTCTAAATAGATTAGATTGTCCATGTACGCTCTCTTTCATGGTATGGGTAGTATATTGAGTTTGTTCTTTCATGTACATGTAAACTAAACTACATGTGAGTAGTAAGATTTGCTTCTAGTTTTCATGGAGTTGAATAAGAATTATGACATCTTAATGAGATGTCCTTGATGTGACACATATTTATGAAAATTGTGAAGAAAGACAAAGGAAAATTTTACTTGTATTTTTTGTATACTGTGTTATTCATGTTTGTCAATAATGATGTGTTTTATTGCTTAATCGGGGATTAGATTTAGGGTTTCTCTCTAATCAAAAGAGAGGCCCCGACAATGTGGTACTAGAGCCTAGGTTACATGAGTATGTAGGAACAATTGTATTTAGAATTAAATGATAGCGTAGATGTTAAATATAACCTGAATGACGTCCATACTGACTGAATCAATATCCAGATACGCTGGTCCAATAATTGGGTAATGAGATAAGCTAGTATGAAACTACCAACTATACTTCTTCTGGGTGCCTTAACCAAGCATCCATATGACTATAGTTTGGGAGTATAATAAGATGCATGATGAAAAAATGGTGATAAAATGGTGAAAGAGAAAAGGATTTTATAATTAAATATGGAACCTATGGCAAGCAAGAAATTTTATATAAGAAAGATAAAAGCTTAATGAATTATGAAGATAACCTCTAATGAATGTGAATCTGAGTATGAAATATGAAATTGTAAGAAAAAATTAAGAACTAGGAATGATGCACACTAATGATCTTTGTTATGAAGGAAAATGATGAATGTAGATGGTAGTATAGAATGAGTCATAATCTTGATGCATGAGATACATAATAAGATTTTAAAAAGAATATGAAAGGTTATGTGAGCCACATCTTGATTAATATGTATTATTAATATTTCTGATTTGAGTGTTTGTAATACTAGAGGAGAGATATGATGATGATAAGGAATGAAATATCCATCTAATTCTAAGAACAATTTGAGTTTCCAATGTAAATGATCTAGGAAGTAAGAAAATCACGTCATATGAAAGAAAGATATAATCAAAATCATACTAACTATTATGCCAAGAGAGATGGTCAAGTAGATGATGTGATATTCTTATATTATATATATATATATATGTGTGTGTGTGTGTATATATATCTTTTTATGTATTTTGGCACGAAATCCTAATAGGAGGGAAAAATTTGTAATGACCCATTTTTAGATTTACCATACAATTAGAGATTACTTGGATGATTGCAAGCTTAACTGGATTGATCATTTCTTAAAGCTTGATTAATGATGGTAGTTTAATTTTGATGTTTTCAAACTAATGAGAAGTTTTAATAATATTTTGATTCACATAATTAGGGTTTTAAAACTGAAAACCCTAGTCAACATATTTGGGATTTTAATGGCATATTAATATAGATATTGATAAGTATAGTGTTATACTAGATGATTTTTAGTATTTTATATACAAATCTCATTTAGTTGAAATTTGGATACAGTTTGGATAACTCAATTATTAGTGTTAATGAAAAATATCATAATATTTGAATAATTTTTTGACATGTTTGTTAGCCGAGTTTCCTTAGGACAAACTCAGCCGACCATATATTCATATTGAAATATAAAAGTGTGGTATTTGAATTTTATTTTTTATTAATACATCCAATTGATCTAAATTTTTAATTGTAGTTTGGGAACTCTATTTTAGACATCATCTTAAATTGTGATAATTTTTAGATGAGATATGAGTTCTACAATGGTGTCATCCGAGTTTCCCTCACAAACTCAGCCGACCATACATTCTGGTTGAAAAATAACAGTCCATATTTGATTTTTATATTTTATTGGTAACTTTGATTGATTTGGAATTTTTAATGGAGCTCTAAAATGTTGTTTTAGACAAAATGTTAATTTTTTAGAATTTTTGGAGGAGTTTTGACCTATTTAGTAAACGGTTTTTAGTAACATTTTTTATGACAGAAAAAATGTTAAAATAAAACAAAGTATAAATCGAGTCAATTCGCAATTGACCCAAGCACCTTATGATTTGTATGAGCAACCAAGCACCCAAGCAGATCTCATATTTAGGGATCCAATCTAGAGAAATGAAATCCTAGTGAGAGATGGAGAGTTAGGGATTGATTGAAGAAAGTGGTGGAATTGATGATCTAGGGTTTTATCATTCAAAAAATAAATGAAATCAAGTAAATTTATCTTTTTCCATAGTCTTTCAATGTGAGTCTTCTCTCACATGTCAAGATTCTGTCCCTCCTCTAGTTTGACTCAAAATCACATCAAATAACCTTGTTTTCTCACTCTTTCTCTCTTGATCTCCATTTCTAGGGATTCTGAGTTGAGAGGAGGAAGAAATGGATTCAGTTGCCAGAGTTTTATTGGATTACTAGAAATTCAGAGTTTGACCTGTGTTTTTAAGGTGCTTGTTACCTTCAGTGAGTGTTTATCTCCCTCTTAAGCTTTGTATTCATGTTGAAAGCCTAATTCTATCTGGCTAAAATAATCAAATTCCGCTTATTTTGAATATCTCTCATTGAATGGAACTTGATAAGTTCCTGATATATTGATTTATGTTTCACGGGAGGTTCTACGGATGGATGACTGCTATTTCATGTGAATATTGTCTATAAATCAACCTAATGTGTGATATGTGTGGGAATTGAATTGACATGTCTAGAATCATATTTGAATTGTATTACAATGTAAGTGTATTGTTGAATCTTACTAAAATTGAATATGATATATACATATGTATCAGTATGAGGTGGCGATATTCCCTTTTTAGGGTTTGTGTTGAGGGATGGAATTAAATGGGTCAATTAATTAATGTATACTTATGATTGATGAATGAAATGTGTGAAAATGGAAGCTAGGGTTTCCATGTGTGTGAATAACCCTAATGAAACCTTGTGTACCATGAGTGGACTACTAAATAATATGAATCTTATGATATGTTGAACTAAGATGACTTCTTAAACACTATAAATCTATTACTGAGATGATTATGAGAGATAAAGCTCAAGGTTGTATATAGTCTTGTAATGTGATTAAATTCCCAAATGTATGTGTTATTACTCTAATTGAAGATGACAAGTCTGATCAGTATGATCTAAGTTGAATTCATCTATTTTAGCATAATTTATAGAATTAAATATGAATGCAAGTCATTTATACAAGCTACACAAGAATGAATTGTGAAGGATGATTACAGATTATGGTGTGAAAAGATGTAATCTAATTCAATATTTTTACCTAAAGTGAGCTTTATAATAAGGAATGACCATTGTTGATTATGGGAGTGCCATTATAAGTCAATGATATGGTACACTTATTTAAATATAAGAAATAAAATGAACAAAAATGTATTGAATGGTGATAGTAAGTTAAAGGTGAAACTAATGAAGTTATTATGATGAAGTCTTTAATCTTTTAGTTTAATTACATGTGGCTTAACCCAAATTGAATTAAATATACTAAAATTGGACTTTGATGTATGTTAATGAGAAGAGAAGCATTGTATATTAAGTTAATTAAGAATGACTGGTTCAATTACTGTGATAAACATAGAATGAAAGAAGTTGAGATTAATTTATATAAAAATGAAGGGAAAATATGGGAATTAGTAGATGAATCTAAGAACCTAACTCTAACCCTAAAATAATGAGCTAAATATGATTCTAATGAATAACGATCTCAAATAAGGGATTACAGAATACACATAAATGTAGTTGAATTCAATTAAAAGATGAGGTTCAATCATTTAATTGATTTACAAGAATGTATTCTTAGATTGTGATTGTTTGATAGAATACTTGTACTCTAAGAATGAAATATTTTGGTGGACTTCATATGATATTCAATATGTGTTGATTAGTAACCCTAATTGAAGAATTTGAAACAAAAGAAGAAGAGAACTAAGTGTGTTATGCATGTCTATGCATGCAATTTATTTGCATCTATTCAAATTGGATGGAATAAGTATATTTATATGATAAATCTATTATGAGTATGATGAATGATATAAGATATCTATGTGCTTTTATTGTTGCTAGTTCTTATGTCTTTGTGAATATTTGTTGAGAACTATGATATAGAATGAACTAATAATAAAAATGTTGAGATTGAATTTAACATGCACTAATTACATTTAAGAAACCTTGATGAGGGTAAATATTGCACAATGAGATTATGTCACGGGATGAAAGCCCACTAATGATGATAAAACCCTAATGGAGTAAATGTTAAATAATGAGATTATGTCTTCGGTTGAAGGCCCACTGATGATGACTGCTACGAGATGATGTGGAAATGCAAAGAATTGCATGTGTTACAAATTACAGACTGTTGTGCTTCTTGTTGTGGTCATTGTCTTTCTTGATAAGCTTAATATGTTTCATGTTATTCTAATTATGTGAAAATGCACACATATGATACATGGTGTTTGAAATTCTTTTAGGATGAGTAAAAGAGATTAATAACACGTGAAATGATGAAACATCTAGTTAGGTGCCTTGAACATCGTGATTTTCCCCTGTGGACCACACTGGGGAAACAAAATGGATCCCCTTGTAGCAATCGATGAATAATGAGAAGAATTTTTGGAGTGTGGATTGAGAACTTAAAGGTTAGACCACCAGGATTTTGGAGTGAGTCATCTGTAGTGGCTCTGGCCCTAAATCCTTGCTGTAAAAGTGTATGTCCATGAGGAATAGACTCTAATGAAATTAAATAGTGAAATATGAAAATAAGAGAAATCTTGTGATATGTGATATATTATTTTGTTGGTTCATCCTCTTTAGGAAACCTTGAGGTGGTCAAGGTCTGTTGTTATAGTGATGGGGGAACCCATCGAGGAAGAACAAGACCAGAGGGGAAAATGATAATTGTTTATATCAATTCATATTCAACTGCCTGGAACAAGCCCCCAAGGCTAGTATATATACTAAAATACATAAAACCCTAGACCTAAGACAATTGCACAAATTGTCTAACAAACTATGAAAATTAAAAATAAAACTTTAAATTGAAACTAAGTGCATATGAATAGATAAATTGCACATAGGTCCCTACATATAAAAATAACACAAATAAATCTAATTAAGTGGACTTTGTTCTACATTACTTAGGGTGGCCAGCTAAACCCTAAGATAGTGATGGTGACTTATTGACACAAGAATCGAGACTGGAGACTTGTCCTTGGTGAGGTACAAGCCAAGTAGTTTCACGACAAACGAATAAACAATGACAAGTCGTGTGGAATATGATTTGAATGTTTGTTACATTCCTTGTACTACCAGATTTTAGTTTGCCATTGTTGATTATGTTTCTTATTGGGGAAAGTAATCATATGGTTATAGAGATTATTTGTTTCATATTCTGATCTGTCTTGTTGATAAGTAGTAAATGTTGGAATTTATATCTACTCTGAAGATGATTTGGATTGCTTGTCGGTTGATAGTATTGTTTGGTAGACATTACTTTTGTGCACTTCAGCTTCATGATTATAGGATGTGTTCTAGGTCCTGCTAGTGGGATGTCAAAAATATGATGTTACTATTATGAATTGATTCAAAATTCTTAGAACTTGACTTGTTACTCATGGGGAAGGATTGTTAATCTGAACTAAGAATTGTTTGTTCGTAGACATGCTCTAAAAGATGTTTTAAAGTTATATTTGGTTTAAGTGATTATCTTATCTGTTTGATTATATTACCATTATAACTTAGATTTGACTTATGCTAGAACTATCTACTAGACCTTTCAATATCTGCAATTTTCTTTTGAGTTCATTATAGTTAATCTGATGTTTATGCATGTACCTAGCTTGAGTGGGAGGTATGCACTCATTGGGGCTCTAAATGAGTCTCCTAAGGTTGTTCCAAATATTTTTAGGTATAATTCTATCCAATAGAGAGGTCATGGCAAAGAAGATATAAATAGAATATTCTAGACAGATTAAATTGTCCATGTACGCTCTCTTTCCTGGTATGGGTAGTATATTGAGTTTGCTCTTTCATGTACATGTATATGATGTAAACTGAATACATGTGAGTAGTAAGATTTTCTTTTGGTTTTCATGGAGTTGAATAATAATTATGACATCTTAATGATATGTCCTTGATGTGACACATATTTATGAAAATTGTGAAGAAAGATAAAGGAAAAATTTACCTGTATTTTTCGTATACTCTGTTATTCATGTTTGTCAATAATGATGTGTTTTTTTGCTTAATCGGGGATTAGATTTAGGGTTTCTCTCTAGTCAAAAGAGAGGTTCAGACAATTTGGTATCAGAGTCTAGGTTACATGAGTGTGTAGGGACAATATTATTTAGGATTAAATGATAATATTAATGTTAAATATAGCCTGAATGACATTCATACTAACTGAACTCAGTATCCAGATACTCTGGTCCAATATTTGGGTATTGAGATAAGCTAGTATGAAACTGCCAACTGTACTTCTTCTAGATTACCTAACCAAGGATCCAGATGACTATAGTTTAGGAGTATAATAACATGCATGATGAAAAAATTGGTGATAAAATGGTGAAAGAGAAAAGGATTTTATAATTCAATATGGAACCTATGGCAAGTAGGAAATTTCATATAAGAAAGATAAAAGCCTAATGAATTATGAAGATAATCACTAATGAGTGTGAATCTGAGTATGAAATATGAAATTGTAAGAAAAAATTAAGAACTAAGACCGATGCACACTAATGATCTTCTTTATGAAGGAAAACGAGGAATGTAGATGGTAATATAGAATGAGTCATAATCTTGATGCATGAGATACATAACAAAATTTTAAAAAGAATTTGAAAGGTGATGTGAGCCACATCTTGATTAATATGTATTATTAATATTTGTGATTTGAATGTTTGTAATACTAAAGGAGATATATGATGATGACAAGGGATGCAATATCCATCAAATGCTAAGAACAATTTGAGATTCCAATATAAATGATCCAGGAAGCAAGAAAATGACGTTATATGAAAGAAAGATAAAATGGAAATCATTCTAACTATTATGCAGAGAGAGATGATTAGATGATGTGATATTCTTCGAGATCTTTGTATGGATTTTGGGACGAAATCCTAAAAGGAGGGGAAAATTTATAACAACCTATTTATAGATTTACCATATAATTAGAGATTACTTGGATGATTGCAAGCTTAACCAGATTGATCATTGTTTAAAGCTTGATTAATGATTGTAGTTTAATTTTGATGTTTTCAAACTAATGTGAAGATTTAATAATATTTTGATTCACATAATTAGGATTTTAAAACTGAAAACCCTAGTCAGCAAAATTGGGATTTTGATGGCATATTAATACAGAATTTGATAAGTATAGTGTTGTACTAAATGGTTTTTAATATTTTATATACAACTCTCATTTAGTTGAAATTTGGATATAGTTTGGATAACTCAATTATTAGTGTTAATGAAAAATATCAAAATCTTTGATTAATTTTTTGACATGTTTATTAACCGAGTTACCTCAGGACAAACTCAGTCAACCGTATATTCAGATTGAAATATAAAAGTGTGGTATTTGAATTTTATTTTTTATTAGTACATCCAATTGACCTAAATTTTAATTGTAGCTTGGGAACTCTATTTTAGACATCATCTTAAATTTTGATAATTTTTAGATGAGATATGACTTCTACAAAGTGCAGTGTCAGTTGAGTTTCCCTCATGACAAACTCATCTGACCATACATTCTGGTTAAAAATTAGCAGTTCATATTTGATTTTTATGTTTTATTAGTAACTCTGATTGATCTTAAATTTTTAATGGAGCTCTAAAATGTTTTTTAGACAAAATGTTAATTTTTTAGAATTGTTGAAGGAGGTTTGACCTATTTAGTAAATGGTTTTCAGTAACATTTTTTATGATAGAAAAATCTGTTGAAATAAAACAAAGTATAAGTCGAGTCCATTCACAATTGACCCAAGCACCTTATGATTTGTATGAGCAACCAAACACCCAAGAAGCTCTCATATTTAGGGATCCATTCTAGAGAAACAAAGTCCTAGTGAGAGATGGAGAGTTATGGTTTGATTGGAGAAAGTGGTGGAATTGATGGTCTAGGGTTTTATCATTTGATAAACAAATGAAATCAAGTACGTTTAGCTTTTTTCCATAGTCTTTCATGATGAATCTTCTCTCACATGTAAAGATTATGTCCCTCCTCTGATTTGACTCAAAATCACATCAAATCACCCTATTTTCTCACTCTTTCTCTCCCAATCTCCATTTTTAGGGTTTCTGAGTTGAGAGGAGGAAGAAATGGATTCAATTACTAGAGTTTTATTGGATTTAAAGAAATTCAGAGTTTGACCTATGTTTTTAAGGTGCTTATTGCTTTAGGTGAGTGTTTATCTCCCTCTTAAGCTCTGTATTCAAGTTGAAAGCCTAATTCTATCTGGATAAAATAATCAAAATCTTGCTTGTATTTGTATGTGACTATATATTGATTTGGAAAGATATTAGGGAATCAAATTCTACTGATTTTGACTATCTCTCAATGAATGGAACTTGATAAGTTCATGATATATTGATTTATGTTTCATGGGAAATTCTATTGATGGATGACTATGCTATTTCATGTGAATATTGTCTAAAAATCAACCTAATGTGCAAAATGCGTGGGAATTGAATTGACATGTCTAGGATCATATTTGAATTGTATTACAGTGTAAGTGTATTGTTGAATCTTACTAAAATTGAATATGATATATACATATGGATCAGTATGAGGTGGCGTTATTCCCTTTTTAGGGTTTGTGTTGAGGGATGGAATTAAATGAGTCAATTAATTAATGTATACTTATGATCGATGAATGAAATGTGTGAAAATGGAAACAAGGGTTTCCATGTGTGTGAATAGCCCTAATGAAATCTTGTGCACCATGAATGGACTACTAAATAATATGAATCTTACGATATGTTGAACTAAGATGACTTCTTAACCCTATAAATGTAGTATTGAGCCAATTATGAGAGGTAAAGCTCAAGGTTGTATATAGTCTTGTGAATGTGATTAAATTCTCAAATTTATGTGTTATTACTCTTTTTTTTTTTGAAGCCAACACGCCTACTCTTAATTAATTAAAGGGTCTATAGAAATACAGAAAGAAGCAAAGGATGGGGAAGAAGATGTCGAATTAAAGCTATCACTACTGAAGACAGCCCTACATGCAAGCTGATGTGCTAGCTCATTTGCTTGTCTCCTATAAAAGTAGAAAGAAATCTTAGAGAAAGCAGGTTTGAGATGGTGAATGTCGCTGAGTAGAGTTCCCAGCAGGTCAGCCCTCCTGGCTTCTGTCACAATGCACCTGATGACCGTCTCCGAGTTGGATTCTACCACCAGACTCTCCATTCCCAACTCCCTAGAGAGTTTGATACCTTCCAGGATTGTCCAACCTTCAGCACATTAAGCATCTTGAATCGTTGGCTTCCTATGATCTGCAACTCTGAGCACATCTCCATCGATGTTCCTCCATACAATCTCGGCCCCGTCATAGCCTTGGACCCCCACTGCTACGTCGCAGTTTAGTTTCACTTCGCCCGACTCCAGAGGTATCCATCCTTGTGTCGTTCTCGCCTGTGCCTAGTTTCTTCCACTATGAGCCACTGCTCGATGCCCTTTCAGAAGCTCCAGCATAGTTCGTTGCACGACGGGGGGGCGGTCTCACCTTATTTCCAAAGGTCAGGTCATTCCTTCGCATCCATATCGCCCAAAGGGAGGCGATCATGACTTCGTCATATTCTATTGTGCTCAACCAAGCGATGGTAGCAATGGCTTCCTCAGTCCTCTTGTTCTCTAATTCCTTCACCCTGTGTTGTGTCTCTGGCAAGCAGTCCTTCCAAAGCTCCCATGCTTGTGAGCATCTAAACAACATGTGATTGATGTCCTCCTTTTGCCGTCTGCAGATGCTGCAAATACCATCCCTATGATAGTGTCTATCAAATAGCCAACCCACTATGGCCAAAGCTTCCGAAGAGCAACGCCATAAGAAGTGTGTCGCCTTAGGTAGGATACCCCTCTTCCAAATAGCTCTCCATCCTCGCTCCCCTTCATGCAAGATTTGTGATGTTGTACTGGACGGGGGTTGAGACACCATCCAGTAGGCTGAGAAGACCGAGTAGTCTCCCGTTCTACTGTGCTTCCAAAAAATCCCGTCAGTTTGCTGGGACATGCCTAGCGGAATTGCAAGAACCTTGTTCGCAATCTCAAGGGTGAATAGGTTGTAAATTGCCTTGTCGTCCCACTCCTTGGTCACCTGGTTTATGAGTTGGCTCACATTCTGAATTGTATTGCAAGTGACTCCATAAGTATCATATAGGTTGCTGTGTATATTAGGTATCCAACTATTTGTCCAGATATTAATGCTTGATCCATTTCCAACTCTCCATTGCAAGCCTTCAAGGATAATACTTTTTGAGTTCCAGATGTTGCTCCTGGTGAAGCTTGGGTTGAAGCCACACCTTGCCTGGAGTACAGAGGTCGAAGGGAAGTATCTTACTTTGAGTACCCTATACACTAGAGTATCTTGTATGTGGAAGAGATGCCAGACTTGTTTGGCCAAGAGAGCTTGATTGAAGGTATGCAAATTCTTGAAGCCCAAACCTCCCTGATTCTTTGGCTTGCATAAGTTTTCCCAGCTAACCCATGCAATTTTCCTCTCTGCGCCCTTATCTCCCCACCAAAATCTTGAGATGATACTGTTTATGGATTCTAGGAGATAAGATGGAAGTTGGAAAATGCTCATTATATAAGAAGGGATTGCCTGAGCTACTGCTTTGATGAGAACCTCCTTTCCCACTTTGGATAAAAGTTTTCCCTTCCATCCTTGTAGTTTCCTCCAAACCCGTTCTTGGATATATGCAAATACCTACTTTTTGAATCTTCCCACCACAGTGGGGATTCCCAAGTACTTGGCATGCCTGTCTACTTCCTTCACCTACAATAAATTTATGATTTCATCCTTCCTCACCCGATCAACCCCTTTACGGAACGCAACTTCCGTTTTCGATAAATTAATTTTCTGTCTGGATGCCCGTTCGTACTGGCTGATGATGTCAGCTAATTTCAAGCATTCTTCTTTGGTTGCTTTGGTAAAGAGAATCGAATCGTCTGCAAAGAAAAGGTGAGAAATGTGGGGGCCATGACGACTGGCCCGTAATCCATGGATACAATTTTGTTGTGATGCAAGAGTAAGTGAAGTAGAAAAGGCTTTAGCACACAAAATAAAGAGATATGGAGAAAGAGGGTCACCCTGGCAAAGTCATATGGACGGTTGATTCTTTCTAGTACATTCCCTGTTGATGGCAAAAGAGTGGCTTACAGATGATATGCAGTCCATAGCATTTATCCTCCATCTCTCTCCAAAACCCAATTTCCTTTGGATGTAATCCACTAAGCTTCATTCTACCCTATCATAGGCCTTAGACATATCAAGCTTTAAAACTGTGTCCTTTCTTCCTTCTTTTATCACCCTTCATTGTGTGAAACAGTTCATAAGTAATAAGAGCATTATCTGTGGTGAGTCGCCCTGGAATGAAAGCGCTTTGATTTTCAGAAATAATCTTGTCCATTAGAGGCCTAAGTCTGTTGGCCATGACTTTGGAGGAAATCTTGTAGATGACATTACATAAACTGGTGGGCCTAAAATGACTGATTTCTGTCAATTTTTGAATTTTCGATACCAGCACCACCAATGTGGAGTTTAATTCAGCAATGCTCCTCTCTGATTTCCACCAACCTTTGATATAATTGGAGACGTCCTCACCAACAATGTGCCAGTATTTCTGAAAAAATAGGGCCTTCACACCATCCGGTCCCGGCGCTTTATTTGGATGCATGTTTTTTAGAGCCGATTGGATTTCTTCCATAGTGATGTCCCTATCTAGCACCTCCCTCTCTGACATCCCTATTTTTTCAACAATCCCTTTGGTCGCCTCCTCCCATCCCGACAGATTTGATGACTGGAAAAGGCCTTGGAAAAAATATAGGATGACTTTCTCTATGTCTTCTTCTGTGGTTACCCATTATCCATCTCCATTTTGCAGCCCTTCTATTTTATTCTTTTTTCTCCTTTGTGAAGCTTTATGGTGGAAGTATGTAGTATTTTTGTCACCAGATTTCATCTCATTAACCTGTGCCCTTGCATGCCAGAAAGCTTCATCATGTCTGTGCCATTGTTGGAGTTCCGCAACTAGCTGTGTACATCTCTCTAGATTACCTCTGTCCGGTGGCAATTATTGTATCTCCCCCAACTTGTTTCTAGCTCTTTGATTCTCTTTTTCATGTCTCCAAACTTTTCAGAAGCCCATTCTTTTAATTTGCTACTGCACCAGTCCATCTTTGCTTGTAACCCAGTTGTTTGGTGTTCCTCCCAAACTGCCTTGATAATCTTCTCACACATGTCATCCTCTGTCTACATAGGCTCAAAAAAGAAATGTTGGTTCCTCCTCACCCTCCCCTTTCTTCTCTTCTCTGTGTAGATAATAATCAGCACATGGTCAGATTCATATTTGGTGAGATGTATTACTCTGGCATGGTAGAATCTAGCTGCCCATGCTGGGCATGCTAGGGCCCTGTCAAGTCTCTCTTGGATAAGATTTTTTGGCGTTAGTCCTATCTTCCAAGTGAAATTACTACCGTTGTACCCAGATCTATAAGCTCACAATCATCAATGACGCTCCTGAAGTCCTGGATGAAACGTAGGGGTTTAGCCCCCCCCCCTTCTCCGAGTTCAAGAGTATCTCATTAAAATCTCCAAACAAAATAGTAGGAAGCTCGGATTCTGCCTTCAACTCGTGCATTAGATTCCACGTCCTATATTTTTGTTGTTGGTCAGCCCATCCATAAATGCCCACTGCCCTTGAAACTCCCTTCATGCTTCCCTCAGAAATTTCATAGCTGCAATGATGTTGAGAGTAAGACATGACTTTGAGATGTTATTACTCTAATTGAATATGAAAAGTCTGATCAGTATGGTCTAAGTCTAATTCATATATTTTAGCATAATTTATAGAATTAAATATGAATGTGAGTCATTTATACAATCTACATAAGAATGAATTGTGAAGGATGATTACATTTTATGGTGTAAGAAGATGTAATCTAATTCATTCTTTTAACCTAAAGTGAGTATTATAATAAGGAATGATCATTTTTTATTATGGGAGTGCCATTAGAATTCAATGATATGGTACACTTATTTAAATATAAGAAACAATATGAAAAAAATGTATTGAATGTGATAACAAGTTAAAGGTGAAACTAATGAAGTTATTATGATGAAGTCTTTAATCTTTTATTTTAATTACATGTGGCTTAACCCAAATTGAATTAAATATACTAAAATTGGACTTTGATGTATGTTAATGAGAAGATAAGCATTGTATATTAAGTTAATTAAGAATGACTAGTTCCATTAATGTAATAAACATGGAATGAAAGAAGTTGAGATTAATTTATATAAAATGAAGGAAAAAGATGGGAATTAGTAGATGAATCTAAGAACCTAACTCTAACCCTAAAATAATGAGCTATATGATGCTAATGAATAATGATGTCAAATAAGGGATTACAGAATGCACATAAATATAGTTGAATTCAATTAAAAGATGAGGTTCAATCATTTGAATTGATTTATAAGAATGTATTCTTGGATTGTGATTGTTTGATATAATACTTGTACTCTAAGAATGAAATATTTGATGGAATTCATATGATATTCAATATGTGTTGATTAGTAACCATAACTGAAGAATTTGAAACAAAATAAGAAGAGAACTAAGTGTGTTATGCATGTTTATGCATGAAATTTATTTGCATCTATTGAAATTGGATGGAATAAGTATATGTTATATGATAAATCTATTGTGAGTATGATGAATGATACAAGATATCTATATGCTTTTATTGTTACTAGTTCTTATGTCTTTGTGAATATTTGTTGAGAAATGTGATATAGAATGAACTAATAAAAAAATGTTGAGATTGAATTTAACATGCACTAACTACATTTAAGAAACCTTGATGAGGGTAAATATTGCACAATGAGATTATGAGATGGGATGAAAGCCCACTAATGATGATAAAACCCTAATGGAGTAAATGTTAAATAATGAGATTATGTCTTGGCCTGAAGGCCCACTGATGATGACTACTGTGAGATGATGTGGAAATGCAAAGAATTGTATGTGTTAAAAATTACAGACTGTTGTGCTTCTTGTTGTGGCCATTGTCTTTCTTGATAAGCTTAATATGTTTCATGTTATTCTTGTTATGTGAAAATACAAACATATGATATATGATACTTGAAATTCTTTTAGGATGAGTAAAAGAGATTAATAACAAGTGAAATGATGAAACCTCTAGTTAGGTGCCTTGAACACCGTGATTTTCACTTGAGGACCACACTGGGGAAACAAAACAGATCTCCTTGTAGCAAATGATGAATAATGAGAAGGATTTTCTGGAGTGTGGATTGAGAACTTAAAGGTTAGACCACCAAGATTTAGGAGTGAGTCATCTGTAGTGGCTCTAGCCCTAAATTCTTATTGTAAAAGACTATGTCCATGAGGAATAGACTCTGATGAAATTAAATATGTGAAATATGAAAATGTGAGAAATGTTGTGATAAGTGATATATTGTTTTGTCGGTTCCTATCTTGTGTACCCGAGATACGGACGTGGGCCTCTTTAGGCAACCCTGAGGTGGCCATGGTCTATTGTTGATATCTTAGGGTGGTCAGCTAAACCCTAAGATAGTGACGGTGAGTTGTTGAAATGATAATCAGGCATGACAACTTCTATTTGGTGAGGTACAATCCAGGTAGTTTCAAGGCAAATAACTAAAATATGACATGCCGTGTAGAATATGACTTGAATGTTTGTTACATTCCTTGTACTAGTAGATGACAATTTGCCATTGTTGATAATGTTTCTTGTTGGGAATTGAATCACATGTTTATATATATTATTTGTTTCATATTTTGATATGTCTTGTTGAAAAGTAGTAAATGTTGGAATTTATATCCACTCTAAAGATGGTATGGGTTGCTTGTCATTTGATTGTAAGACCATTGACCTTTCTTTTTGGTTGATCATGCCTGCTTAGCATAATTAGATGCTTAAAACCTTACTCAAACCTTATGATGTACTCTAATAATAGTGACATGCTTATGTTTTAAGTTTGGTGTAGTTTTGATGATGTTTGAGCTGCTTATGCTTTTATATGTTTATTTTGGACTAAATTCTAGTTTACCCATATATGAGGTTTTTCTTGCAATTTTTTACATTCATGTTGTTCCTCCCATGTTTTTACATCATTTTGGAGAGAGTGGTGCTTTGGGGCACCTTGTTATACCTAAGTTTGATGTGGTGACATCATATGTTGAGATTAGGGTTTGCTTAGATGCCCTAAGTGGGTGGTTGACCTTGAAGTTGTTTGATTGGTGAGCTTATGTTTTGGTGGTTGCCAAGGATCTTTTGAACCATGATTCTTGGCACTCGATGACATTTTATCATATCCCTCTAGTCTTGGCGGTTGATGATGCCATGAACCCTCTAGGTCACCAAGAAACCCTAGGGTCGCTTTTATGCGACCGAATGAGTTTTGCTCTTATGGGTCGCTGAGAATCTTCAACGACCATTTTATCTCCTAATTCTTCAGCGGTTAATGGTTTTTCTTGGACCAAGTTAGTCATTTGCTTTTCTTAGTTTTAACGTCCTAGTTGCATGTGTGAGTATGGTGCTTGCATGGACGAGTTTTGGTGGACACATGGCATGTGTTAGCATGACACCTAACCTTCTTCCTCTCTATCCAACCCCGTGCTATATAATAATCCCTCTTTGCATGCAAGTAAACCCTTTTCAACCTCTTTCTCTCTTCTTCTCCTTGGATATCGTCCCCTTGTACTTGGTGGTGAAGGTGGGGCTCAAGCTTGGTGAAGGTGGTCGATCGCTCTTGCATGTTGAGATAGGGTTTGGAGCAACTCTCCTTGTGATCATTTGGTGCAACCCTTGCTCTTTAATTTTGTCTTGGTAAGTGATCTCCCTCTTCATATTCATTTTCCCTTACCATACCCTCTTCTTATTTCTCTTCTTAGCCAAATCCACAGTGTTCCATAATAGTGCTTGAGTAGAGGTTGAAGAAATTCCCTTCTTTGCCTTGTACCTAGGGTTTGCTCTATTCCTTGCTCTTTGGCCTATGGTTTGTTTCCTTCTTAGATGTGGAGATAGCTTGGCTGAGAGTTGTGCTCAAGATAGGGTGTTCTTTCTCTTTCCTTGGAGCTACCATGCTATTTGGAGTTTCTACATCAACTCTTAGACGAGTTATATAACTTTCTCCACTATTACCGTTTACACTTAACTTGCATACACATAATCTACCCTAAAAATGTAGTTACAAGTTGAAGGTAGTTTCTTCGAACTAGGGTTTATGTTTTCATGGTGATCTTGAGTAGATATCTTCTCTTGGATAAACCTTAATCTTGGTGCACGAAATTTATCTTTGGTGATGGAGGTCTTGGCACATGGTTGTCAAGTTTGGATCTATATGTGGTCGCTAATGTTGTTGTACCTTAGTGGTCGTTGAGGATGGTTAACCCTAGTTCAACAATCGTTGAAGATGGTCTATATCAACGCTCGTTGAAGGGTTGAACCCTAGTTTTCTTTGGTCGCCAACTTTAGGTTTTTAGCAGTCGCCAATATGGTTGACCCTTAGCGGTTGATGAAAGTGGTGGACTTATCCTCAACGGTCGATGATGTTTCTAGTCTGTATGGTCACTATGTTTTTTTGACTCTATGTTGATGATGTTTGACCTTTTTACTTCCAAGATTGTTGGAAACGATGGTAATTAGGGTTTATCTTAATTTTCTGATTTGAAACCCTAATTTAGATACTTTGTCGAACCTTAACCCTAATTCAAGTACATGATGATTATTCTTAGCTTTCTAGAGTGAGTAGTATGATGATGGAATACTTTCTCTCTCCTAACATTGTAACCCTAATTTGTTGTTATGTACAACATGGTGCATAATGTAAAGATCATGATTGAGCTTATGTATCCAATGTATTGTGATGGTATGATGAGCCTTGGGTAAGGCATGGAAGGATAATGATGTGATGGTCTTAATGACCTTGGACATGGTCTTATGCTCTAAGTGAGGTTTTATCCTCTTCCATGTTGTGATAATGTATTGGTATTCCATGGTGGTATGATAATGATGATGACATTATGTATGGTAGTGAAACAATATCATGTGATGATGTGATAAACTCCATGTATTATACGTTTTATATCTTTTGAAGTTACAATCTACCCTTGTCTTTGTAGGAATCTTTTAGGGTTTGTATGTAATCTGATTGATGTAGTTAAAAGACACCCAATTGACATTAACTAATCAAGTAAATCCAAATCATGTAGTTGCCCTGAGCATAGATCCATTCCATTATGAGGACTTGTTGGATGGTGAATGAGTTCTCCTTTAGTAGAAGCTCAGAGTCGTATATTGTTGAGTATATGCATGTTCACAAGGATGGTTGCGGTCATACCTTGGCAGAAGAATGGTTGAGGTTGTATCTCATATGATGCTAATTTAGTATATATGATATGCTTGAGGACAATTGCAGTTGTACCTCAGATGTTTGGGTTGTATACCCTAGTTTCACTAGTATCGTGACCTTTTAAGGACAGACTAGGTTTTTCACTAGTGTCGTGACCTATATACCAAAGGTGGACTAGGATATTTTGCAACTCGACCTTATGTGTCACTAAGGCATACTCGTATGAGATTTTAGGATTTCAGCTCTCCTACATATCTTGTATGGCAGTGATTTCAACTTAGTAATGGTCAGTTAGAATTGAGTGGTATACCTCAATTCCTCAGGGCATTAATAAAAGATGTAATAAACCCATGTAGTATATCTATGTAGGGTTAAACACGCTTCTCATTGGATGTTAACCCTTGCCTTGCTTCTTATACTGCTTAGTTGTTAAATAATGTCGCAAGAGAAATTAACAGTTAGTAGGTGATAGTCTTATATGTTCTTCATATTCCTTCTAGTCATGTATGTTGTTATGCCTATCTATTTAGTTTGTTTAATCTGCTTAATCTGCTTATTTAGCTGAACCTACTCATCCTATTTAATAGTATATTTGTTGTAATCAATAATCGTTGGCTGAAAGTTATATCTCTCGTTGGGACATGGGTCTCACCATGTGGGTCACCACATCTTTTTAGGTGGTCGTCAGTAGTGTGGTTAGGATCGTGCTATTGAGGAAGAGCAGCTTGGAGATCAATAGACGCAAAAGGTTGGATAGCTGCAATTGTGGTAGTAGAGTCCTAGAGTCGTCCATGTACTCTTAAGTCTGGGCCAGGGATGTTTTTTAAATGATATGTATATGTGGAACATCTCTCTGTTGTATACAGGTTGTGGTTGATGCCACTGGTTACATGTGTAAATACCTAATATGGTATGTGTTTATATGTAATATGTTGGACCTTTATGTAATGTTTCTACACATGATAAGTAATTTTGAAATTGGTTTTAATTTACCTTGTTCTCTGGTGTACGGTTAGTTAGTAGTTGATCGCACATTCTATTTTGGGTTAATACTTTCGGGCCCTACATTGATACCATTGTTTATTAGACATTTCTTATGTATACTTTAACATTAGGACTGTATGATGTGTTCCTGGTCTAGATGGTGGGATATCACAAATATGATGTTATTGTTATGAATTGATTCAAAATACTTAGAACTTGACTTGTTACTCATATAAAAGGGTTGTTAATCTAAACTAATAAGTATCTACCGATTTGTTCATAGACATGCTCTAAAAGATGTTTGAAGTTATATTTAGTTTAAGTGATTACCTTATGTGTTTGATGAGATTACCGTTGTAAATTAGATTTAACTTATGCTATAAAACTATCTGCTAGACCTTTCAATATCTGCAAGTTTCTTTTGAGTTCATTAAATTTGATCTGATGCTAATGCATGTACCTAGCTTGAGTGGGAGGTAGCCACTCATTGGGGCTCTATATGAGTTTCATGAGGTTGTTTCAAATATTTTAGGTATAATTCTATACAATAAAGAGGTCATGGCGAAGAATATATAAATAGAATAATCTAGATAGATTAAATTGTCCATGTACACTCTCTTTCACGGGATGGGTAGTATATTGAGTTTGTTCTTTGATGTACAGGTATATGATGTAAACTAAACTACATGTGGGTAGTAAGACTTTCTTCTATTTTTTCATGGATTTGAATAAGAATTACGATATCTTGATATGATGTCCTTGATGTGGCACATATTTATGAAAAATTGTGAAGAAAGAGAAAGGAAAAAATTTCATGTGTTTTTTGTATATTGTGTTGTTTGTGCTTGTTAATAATGATGTGTTTTGTTGCTTGATCAAAGATTAGATTTAGGGTTTCTCTTGAATTAACAGAGAGGTCCCAACAATTACGCTTGGTTTTTTATATAACCATTAGTTGGTTGTATAAATAAATAACACTATTGTTTGTTCAATAGGTAATAGGTCACAATCTGTTACTTTTTAGCTTTTTTTACAAATCATTTTTTTGTTGCCACACTGATCAGAGGTGTTACAAAAATTCTATGTTGTGTTACGTTTTGAGTTTTTGTTCATCATCCAATCAATGTGTGTTGGTCTAGTCAATGTGTGTTACAACCACATGTATGTGTACTAATCGTCATGTATAACTATGTATTTATAGATTAGAGGGAGTCAACTTGCTAATTGAGTCACCCTCTTAGTAGAATATATATAAATCATTGTGTATGACAATGTTGAGTCACCACAAATAATAGTCACCAACCTCTTGTCAAGATGCTTGTTGTTGTTTGCTTTTTAAAACTTGATTGCAGTCAATTTTTTCCAATTCAAGTTGTTGCATTCATTTGCCTTTATTATTAGCTATTGCAATTTACAAATATACATGATAGAGTTATTATAAAATAGTCATATTTGAAGTCTATCCACTTATCAACACGTTGGTATGTTCCAACGCTTCCAAATCGATTGTTCCAAACTTGCTCTTTTGGTTGAGTTCCAACAAAATATTTATACTCAATTTTCCAATTTATTTGTCTATTCGAACAAAACATTTGAGTGGAACTATTCTTTCTTAATGGATTGTATATAAATAGTCCTATGGTGATGTTGTACTAATCATGAGCCTAATGAAATAAAAATTTGGGCTTAGATTTTTAGAATGACACCATAAAATTTGGAGGGAGTCAACTGGTTGTTAATCGAACACATGTATGTGTGTTCCAACAACTTAACTATGTGCTCATCGAACCATTCACTCTTTTTCAAACTGCATGTTTGTGTGTTGTTCTGTCAATGAGCAGTCTATGTCGAGCTACTTGCTATTGTTTATTTTTCAAAATTGATTGTTGTTGATTTTTTCAATTCAAATTGTTGCACTCACTTGCCTTTATATTATTATTTGTTACAATTTACAAATATGAAGGTATAATTACTATGGAATCCTCATGTTTTGAGTATGTATATAGGTCCTATACATATATGTGTTCGAACGCTTTCAAATCTATTGTTCCAGACTAACTATTTTGGTTGCATCCCAAAAAATCATTACCGTATATTTACCTTAGACCATAGAAAAATAAAGATTTGGATTTGAAAGGAGTTCCAACAAAATAATTGTGTACTCATTTATCCAGTTTGTTTGTATATTCGAGCAACATGCCTGAGTGTTACTTGGTTTGTGTGTTTTTGTGCTTACAGTTTGGACATATTTAGCTAGCTATTAAGCAAAATGTTCTTTCTTAGTGGGATGTATACAAACTATTGCATGGCAATATTGTATCAATCATGTGCCCGCTGGAAAAAAAATATTTGGGGGCTTATTTTGACAATGATACCCTAAAATTTGGAGGGATTCAACTGGTTGTTAATCGAACACATGCATGTGTGTTCTAGCATCTTAACTATGTGCTCATTGGTCCACTCTTTGTCTTCCAATTGCATGTCTGCATGCTAATCTGACAGTTAGCAACATGTTGTCGAGCTGCTTGCTGCCGTTTATTTTTCTAATACTGTTTATTGCCAGTTTTTCCAATTCAAACTGTCACACTCGATTGCCTTTATTATTATTATTATTATTATTATTATTATTATTATTTGTTATAATATATAAATATGGATTATAGAGTTATTATAATCATGATTTAAGTTTGTGTACTTATTACTCCAACACGTAGGTGTCTTCCAATGCTTCCAAATCTATTGCTTCAAACTAACTAATTTGATTATGTTGTAGAAAAATCGGGGTGACAAATAAGGCCATAGAAATAAAAAAAAATCTAAAGCCTGATTCCCCTAGACAACAAGATCGCATTAACAACAATGTATCTAGGAAGGAAGTTTAGCAAGGTTATACCTGATCCTGGAGCAAGTCCAACAACATTACCCTTGCATCAGTATGCTTCTTATTTAGGTAGCAACACGCTTCTTCAGATAACAACACACTCCTTCATCAACAACAAAACTCAAACATTTATCTCCACCGGCCTCCTAGTGCATCACCATGGACAACGGTTGATGATATCCTCCAAGCGACAGACAACGGCCTCCCGCCTATAGAGTAGTCCACGCGGACCACCAGGAACTCTATGTTGCGCTACCAGAGTCAACAGGGAGGAGTTGTCCATTTTGAACGTCAACCTGCTAGGGTTTATTCTCTCTCCCACAATTGTCTCTCCCTTGATATCCCTCCCTTTATCAGGTAGGACTTGCTCAGGCTCTCTATTGGTTACCACAACCAGAGAGGACAACTAATTATCAGAGGCAATTGTCATGTTCTGAGAAGCCCCCAATACCCCTGTATTTATAGGAGAGGCTAGGGTTAGGGTTCTCACTTTGTGCGGGAGTTGAAAGGGTCCAATTCATGAATTTTCTAGAACCTACACACGGTGAACCGGTCAGTTCACACACCCAATCGGTTGGTTGGTGCAAAAACTGGTTGGTTCGCTAAGGGAACCAGTCGGCTCGTGCAGTTTCCTGTTCTAAATCAAATTGGTAACCAATGGATAATTAATGCACACCATGACATCAACACCAATCATAGATCCAATTGAATTGACATCCAAACTGAGTGGTTCATCCCATGCACTGATCGGTTGGGATATGTGAACCGGTCATCTCACTCCCTGGTTCAACCATTGATCAACCAATGTTGATACCAATTGACCTGGCACTCCAACCAATCGGTTTACTGCCCAACCGGTCGTTTGGAAATGTAAATTGGTCAATTCAGAGTCTAGTTAGTCAATTTTGAACCTTAGTTGTTTAATTAAATACCTAAATACCTTTAGTAATCAATCTAAACATCATTCATGAATAAATTTCTTTAATCCAAGTGTATCCCATGTGTGTGACCCTATAGGTCCAGAATTACGTTGGCAATGAATGTCCATAACAAACTTATGATATCACAAGCAAAGAGTGGTGGCTAGGAACACATCATTGCCACCCAATTAATTCAGAAAGTTGGAGAACAACTTCCACCTACAATATGTCATCAATATTATCATGATCGTATAGTTCCTTTGTCTCTAATATTCGGATTGAACTCGAGGCATGGAATCATCATTCTCTCAACATTCAATCCACGTTCCTTGAACTAAAGCAGACTATCTGAGATGTGTATGAGTTCACATGTCATATATTGAATCACATGAGTACGACCATACATTTCTCAATCCTATTTATCAAGAGACCATGGATATCAATCTCCTGTAGGAGGGACAAACCCCATCTACATCACTCACATTCAATCCCCATGTGTCATAGTGCACCCAATCATTATCGTTATGGAAACCCTTATTCATGATCATGCTAGATGATGTCAAAGTACATGAATGACATGTGATGAATGTAGTGACTTCAAGTCTAAGAACCACAATCACCATTATCACTATGAGAGATGATTATGACTACCATTCCATGGTCTCCATGTATCACTCTCATAGTGTGTCTGTCCAATTTACTATTCTTTAGCATATACACATTTGCTTGACTTGATATCACATATCATGACTAACAAGACACTGTCATCAGTCAACACATAGTCTAGTCTTATATATTATTGTTGTCTATTTTGCTTCCACAGTAATATCTGACTAGGGACATAACAAGAATGTTTGTACTCTTATCATACATATGATTTCATCATTCATGTCCTCAATATGAAGACAAATGTCATCAAGTAACATCATTCTTTAGACATCTACTATGTATGTGTCATCATCTCATGTCTGAGACAAACATAATAGACATAATTACCTTTATTATTATCAAATCAAGTATGCAATGTCACACTCCAATCATCATATGATTGCCTCTTTGGGCATACATACCATCCTGTATCCCAATTAAGGAATCCAGTTTTAACATCCATATACCAAATCTCACAGACACTAAGCTGCAATTGCAAGCATGATCATGATGGATTTAACCATGATAACTGGTGAAAGACTTCATCATGTTCAACACCTTGAACTTCTCTGATATTCTTTGCAACCACACTACCCTTCTGTGCTGGTCATATTTCAAAGACCCAAATGCGCCCCATGAGTTTTACCCCTTCAAGTGGATCCATCAAGTTCATACCTTGTTGGTTGACATGAAGTCCATCTTGGATCTTACATACTCAAGCCATTTATCAGACTTTAGTCCCTCAATAGCTTATAGGCTGGTTTACTCATCATATATGACCAACTCACCACCTTTAGAGTGATAAGATATCATAATCTTTCAAACTCAAGGTGTGTTCTTCTAGAATTTACGAGGTATTGTGTTACATAAGGAACTTGAGATTCCACAACATCTTGTGATTCTTGTTGTTCCTATTGTATATCTTATTGGTTCAATGTTTTCTTACTTGTCATGAACATGTTGAGTTCTACTTTTACTCCCACAAATTCCTTTAGAACTAAGTTCATCTTCAGGATACAGTTATCCAGATTAACAAACAACTTTGTTGCTATATTGGGATAAGAGTAGTAGTTTAACAAAATAACATTTATGTGACTTTATGGATAAATCTTTTCAAGAAACTATTTTCTTATATAAGCATTTGTCTCTAATCACTATAAAAGACATATTAGGACACCTCCAATGCCAAATATCATGTGGTATCTTTTGAACCATTTTAGATGGTACAATGTTTAGTGTTAAGCATGTGCCCAAAAGAAAATTGGAAGATTGTCTAGATTTTGTTGATAATCTCACCATGACTTAACAAGGTGTCATTCTTTCTTTTTGATACACTTTCATGATACACTATCATTATGTTTCGGGTGGAGTTCACCATGATACATTATTGTGATCTCCTAGAAGGTACTCAAACTCTTGGTTTAAAATATTTCAACATCGATCACATCGAAGTATCTCAATACTTATACCAAGTTAGTTACGTACTTCATTAACAATATCCTTGAACACTTCAAGAGATTCATACTTGTATTTTATTAAATACAGATTTCCATATCTACTAAGAACATCAGTAAATATATAATGAGGTACTCACAACTACCTTTAGCATTTATTCTAAAAGGACTATATACATCAGTACATATGAGCCCAAATAGAACAATCACTCTCCCACTATATCTAGTGAACATGTTTTTTTTCATACTACACAACAAATAAGATATGCATGTCTCTATTGGTTCAATAACCAAAAGAGTCTAGATAACCATCATATGGATTCTATAAATGCATTTATCATATATGCCCTCTAGATGACAATGTTATAGGTATTTGTCGTTTGAGTCATCAAGTGATTTAATATATGTCTCATACACATTTGTCTCTACAACTATCAAGTATAATTTATAAGACATATGGCATTTCCATATAATATCTCATATTTTAAAATGAAATATAATTTATTCTTGTACATGCAAGATACATGATGTTTTCATTAATGACAGGTGCATAATAGCAATTCAGTAATTCTATGATATGCCCATGAATGGTAGATTTCAATTGTAGTGGTAGCAACTTTTTCTCCTTATACTTCTAGATTATTTCTTATTGGGTCTTGAAGTAGAGATCTCAATCCCTTTCTTCTTCCTTTGTTCCTCTAAGTGAAAAGGACAAATTTCTTTTGCACTTACCCTTCTCCTTATATTGGGTGTTGAAGACTTGGACTCTTAGCTTAGCCTCAGAACCCTTTTTGGCCTTGCCTTTGCCCTTGGACTCACACTCGTTGATCATCATCATAGATTTTTCCTTCTTCATTCTTGCTTTGGCATCAACATGCCAAGTATCTCTGACAACGGTTTAGCCAAGTTACTCAAGTAGTAACACTTGATAAACTTGTTGTATATGACTCAGACAACAATTTTGCAATCACATATGTGGTCAACTCTTGACCTAAAAGAAATCCCAGTCACTTTAGATGTTCCACATGCCCAATCATATCGATCACATGGGGCTCTATAGGATCTCCCTCTGTCAGTTTGCACGCAAACTGTAACATCCCTGACCTGGGTTATGCCTTAACCCTAGAAGTTTTTCTTAAGTAAGTCTTTTATATTCTTGTATTTATCTTTTGAAAAGTAACTAAGACTAAAGAATAGCTTATGTTTCAATTTTGGTCCTATTTGAATAATGTTGGAATAGTATTTTTACATGTTTTGGACTAAAGTGCAATTTACCCAATTTAAGGGGTTACCTTGCAAATGTTACATGATAAATGTTCCTTAAGTTTTATAGCATCATAAGAATGAGAATGATGCTGAGGTATGGCTTGTAGAATCCTA
Organism: Alisma plantago-aquatica; assembly: GCA_963693085.1. NCBI lineage: Eukaryota > Viridiplantae > Streptophyta > Magnoliopsida > Alismatales > Alismataceae > Alisma > Alisma plantago-aquatica. Next base: position 269,021,454 of record OY856410.1, read on the forward strand.
AGTTCCAAGAAGGAGCTTGTTTGAATAATGTTTGTGCATTGAATAACTAGTTTTGGTATAATTTGCAATTTACCCAAAACCTAGGGTTGGATATGTAAAATACCACCTCTATTATATCCCTATTGTTTCTTGATATCATTTAGAGAAATGAAAAAGAAAGAGGCATCTTGTTTGAACCACATTTGAGGAGAGATAATCTTGATAATAAAATAATCAAGAAATAAGCATAAATGAAACCCTAATTTATTTTGTAGCAAAAATAAATATATTAATTGAAGTGCCCATCAACTAAAAAGGCTGTGGTTGAAATCTTATAGTGGGAGGACGTCCAAATGCTTTGAGTGGCACCGAGATATCTTAAGTAGGTGAAGAAATCCACTCACATTTGTTAATTAAAAAGTAATGTCCACTAAAAATGGATAATAGTATTATAATAATTAAGGTGCTTAAGTGGTTGCTTTTAATTCAAGGATAATTGAGAGGATATTGAGGGCAAGGAAGTTGGCTTCAGAAGCAAGGAAGTGGAGGGGGCATGTGGCACCTAGAATGGGAGTTGAAGATTTTCCTCCTACTTTCTCTCTATTAAAAATTCATATACATATACTCCATTTTTCACTTACTTGAAAGACTATTTTCGAAACCACTTTCTTTCCTTGCTTTGGCCGACGACCAAGGAGCTTAGGAACAGGAGGAAAACATTCCCCAATCTGAAGGTAAGCTCCATGATCATCTTCAACCTTGGATTGATGGTTGAAATCTGATTTCAACATTCATTTTCTTCTCTCTTCCATCCAATGCTCAACCTTGGCTATCTTTTACATCCAAAGAGTTGGAAACAAACCTTCGATATTTGAAGGAGCTTCTTTCACCATTAGAGACGAGAAGCTTGAAGCTTTGAATCTACTTTGAAGGTGAGTTATATAACTTGAACCCATCAATATTATTATTGATTTCAATTTCTCATCATATGTTGATCTTTTATTTTCTTCTTGAATAATTGATGAATTCATCATATATATGACATTAGAATTCAGAGGTCTAAATCTTGATGATGATGACATCATCTTATCACACACATCAAGAATATAAAAAATAGACAGTTTCAATTTTGTTGGTCAAACGGTTTCAAAACCGTTAGAGACCAAACGATTTCAAACCGTTTGGTGACCAAACGGTTTCAAAACCGTTAGAGACCAAACGATTTCAAACTGTTTGGTGACCAAACGGTTTCAAAACCGTTAGAGGTCAAATGGTTTCAAACCGTTAGAGACCAAACGGTTTCAATGGATTCAAGGATCAATTGGTCTCATGACCTTATAACTTCAAACAATTAAATTCAATTGGTTTCAAAACCCTAGAATCAAACTCAATTGATTTCAGAACCCTAGCTCAATTGGGTTCAAAACCCTAATTTTAGGTTCAAACGGTTTCAATTCTGAATTGACCAAATGGTCTCAAACCATTTGAGGACCAAATGATCTCAAACCATTTGAGGATCAAACGGTCTCAAACCATTTAGGGTTAATCGATCTTCAAACCGTTTGAGGGTCTTGGTTTGAAACGGTTTCAAAACCGTTAGAGTTGAAACAGTTTTCAAACCGTTAGATATGAAACGATTTCAAAACTATTTGATGAGAAAAAGGTTCAAGACCATTTAAGGATATAAAGACCAAGACCGTTTGAAGGTTTAAACGGTCTCAAACTGTTTGAAGGTTTAGGGCCAAACCGTTTGAAGGTTCAGTTGGTCCAAATCGTTTGAAGGTTCAATTGGTCCAAACCGTTTGAAGGTCCAATTGATTCAAACCATGTAAGTACTAATTACCCCATAAGTGGTTGAAGAGTATCTCAAGGTTGATTTCAACGGAAGTACCTCTAAAGTAATTAGGTGAATTAGTATCATTAGAGTGATTATCACTCGATGCCTATGAAAGTAATAAATTCAATACACTATGATAAGCATAGTTGCATGTACTTTAGTAAGAGGTTAAGTCAACCTAATAAGGTATGATGATGATGTGTGTTCCTAAGTACATAGAACAATGATAAGTATGATTTAATACTTAAATGATGCTATGTGAAACCCTAATATAGGGTTATGGCATATGAAATTCTAATTGATTAAGATGAGAAACCCTAACCCTAATTTTAGGTAATGGGATGAGAAACCCTAATTAATATAAAATGGGAAACCCTAACCCTAATATAGGGGGATGTTATGTGAAACCCTAATATAGGGTGATGTTATGTGAAACCCTAATTGATAAAGATTGGAAACCCTAACCCTAATGAGGGAACAGTGATGTTATCTTTGTATTGCATAATGTTGATATGTAGTTGATATGGTTGTTATCAAGTATACTAATCGTGCAGGTGTCATGAGATGATGAGCATAACCAGGTATGAGCTATGATGTTAATGGGCCTTGTGAGCCATTATTTTATTTGTTGCCTAGTGAGAGGTGACAAGAAGTTGAATATGCCTGGTGAGCTATGTGAGATGCTTGTGTAACAAGTATCATGAATACCTTAGTCAGATGACCTGGAGGTATTAGTTACCTGATAAGTGATAACCTTGTTCAGTAATGAACTAAGGGTTTGAATACCCAGATCCAGTAAACATGATGATGATATTGATGAGGGGTGTGAATTCCTAGTGATGAGATAAGGGATTGAGATCCCAATGTTCTATAAAGTTTTGAAAAGCACTTGATAGAAGTATTACATGTTTCTTTGTAGCATTTTTCATAATAATTCCTATTTGAAATCTTGATTGATGCTAAAAGAATATGGTAATGCACTTAAATAATCAAGCAGAATATTATCATGTAGAGACTTGGCCATAGATCCATCATCATCAGTAGCTGGTGATGGTGAAATGGGTTCTCCTACTGGTTAATCTGAAGCGTATATTGTTGAATATGCGGGGTTTCTCCTAGCCGAAAATAGGAGGATTAGAGTGCAACTTCAGTTGTAGACTCAAGATATGTTTAAGAGCATGGTGAACAGGCCCATGGCTCAGTGTGATGGAGCATGAATGCATTCATGGCTCAGGGAGCACGGTGAACTGGCCCGTGGCTCAGATTTACTAGTGCTGGGACCTGTACCAAGGCAGGCTAGAGAAAGGGTAGCCTATGGGAGCTAACCCTGTGACTGAGGTCACTTAAGCAAGAGACTGCGGTCCTACTTGTGGTCTCGCATTAACCGAGACGGATGAGATCGTGGAGTCTGACTCTTCCTTTGATCTTGTATGGCACCAACTTTGGGTTTTGCAACTGAAGGTTGTATTTGAACGGTACAACTCACTTCCTCAGGGCATAAGAATGATTGTAAAATGTAATCAGTCGTGTAGCATATTTGCTTAAGGGTGAATTATAAAAATCATTGGTTGATGTTACATTACTTATTGTATCCTAAATGGATAGATATTATACATGTTCTTCATATTCCTTATTAAAATGAATAGATGATTTACTGCTTTATCATTTATAGTTGTAATGCTTTAAAAGATGATATTGCTCTACTCTGCTTAATAATGATTAAATCCTACTTTTCAATAGAGATTCCTCTACTCAGTTTATTATAGTTTATCTGCAATAATAATATTTATGGCAGAGAGTTATATCTCTCGCTGGGACATGGGTCTCACCCAGTTGGTCACCAACATTTTTAGGTGGATGCGGACGAGGAGGTAGAGACCATACAGTAGGGGAAGGACAACAACATCAGGGATAGCAGTAACATCTCAGGTGGAGATACTGACTGTCGTGTCTTGTAGATATGAGTCCTATGTGTCGTCTCTGTACTCTCAGGTCCTTGGAGTCAATACTCAGTGTTTTCATGATCGATCTGAGATTTTGGCTTGAATGCCTCGAGGTTTTACGTTGCTTATGTATAGTTTTGGCAAAACAATTGTTGTAAATATATTCCTCGAGAAGAGATGGTATATGGTATGTACAAGGTGAACCATAATGTATGTGGTACTTTGGTTCTCATTATAAGAGTTTTCTGGAATTGGATCTCTTTGCAAAAGGTTTTAATTTTTAGTGATTTTTGTTATTCTGTTGATTATGGTTAATTCTGTAATTAATTACACAGTGATGGTCTAATTTGTTGTCGGATCGTCACATAAACAACACTTTAAAGACATTATGCTTTTCTTACTTTACATGATTCCTAAGATGTGTTACCATCTCAAGAATGTTCATTTTTCCATGTTGTTCATGCAACTCATATTTCATACAACATAGCATAAGGTATTTAATGTCTACGACATCATAGGCATTCTTCAAGTAAGCATCCATTTTAGCCTTAGACGCATTTAGAATGGGTTCCTCTGGCTCTGGTCTTTCAAGGACATAAAGATTTCGCTCATTTATGAGAATTCTTCTCAAAATCCTAAACCAAATGTGGAAGAAAATCCCATTTTATCCTTCTCAAGGACTGATCGCAATAATAATGTGATTGTGTTTGACATTTGTTTCTACAAAGAAATATTGCAACTTAAAAAAAATTGGTTTGTTTGATTTGATGAGTTAACGATATCAATTAGGCCTTTAATTAATTATCGCTCCCACTATATTGTTCAAACTGATAACCCTCACATATCTATATGGAAGATTGCAGTGTACAATCTTCTAGCGAGCCAAAATCCATATTTCATCAAATCATGAGTCAAATTTGACTGATCACCCACAACTTTGACTATTTAGGTAGACAATATTTGTCAATTGCATCTTATACTGCTCTTAGATAGATGATGTGCACAACTCTTTGTCACAGTCATCTATATACCTCTAGGTACTTAATCCCATTAAGATCACCTGATTAAGCCTGACCCAAAATCCAACACGATAGAATATGCACCCTGCTTTGGCATATCTACATATCTACCATCACACTTCCATGAGATAGACGACACACCACGCTTTAACGTAACCTACACTTGGTCGATCAAACTTTTCATGTATGCTGCTTATAGAAAGCATCTTAGACATAATATTATATTAAGGGATTTTATATATAAATACATATACATATCCAATCACCACATACTTATAGTACGTATCACATACATGTTACAACCACAATAAGAACATGCAATAGTTAAAACACACAAGCGATGGTTATGGCCATACTATTTCAATTTCTTGGAGTCACAAGGAATTACTACCACCTAGAGTCCACATCATATGCAACATATTGTTGATGAAGATCTGTGCTCGAACCAATCTGGATTGATCGGTTCAACTCTTGAACCAGTCAACTCACCTCCTGGTCACTCGATTGGGCTATTGAAACAGTCGTCTGGTTCTCTTGGTCAATAGTCATCTAGACTCCTCTAGCCGCTCAGCTGGGCCACCAGTCGATCGATTCATCCTCCTGTCTACTGGCCTCCTCGATCCTCTAGTCAATCGGTTTGTCTCATGATCCAATTGGTTTATATAGTGAAGAACGTCTTCTCACAAAGAACTATAAATTAAATCTATCCTATTTCTTATTGCATTGTATACATTTGATGGGAAATAAGAAGAAGAGCATTAATTTACATTTGAAAAAGTGAGAGAGGCTCGGTATGTGTAACATCTCCGACCTGGGTTATGTGTTAACCCTAGATGTTTTGTCTAATAAGGTTTATTAGATGCTTAATCTTATCTTGGGAAAAGTAAGTAGGGCCCATGAGAAACTTATGTTTCAGTTTTGGTCCTGTTTGAACAATGTTGAAGCAATGCTTGTTTATTTTGGACTAAAGTGCAAATTACCCAAGTTGAGGGGTTAAATTGCAAATTATAAATGACAATATGTTCCTCATGTGTCTAAGCATCATGAGAGTGAATATGATGCAGATGTATGGCTTGTGATAGCCTGAATACCAAGAAAGAGCTGATAAAGCAATGTTTGTGCATTAAAACCTAGTTTTGGAGTAATGTACAATTTATCCAAAACCTAGGGTTCAATATGCAATTTACCACTTCAAAATGGTCCCTAATATTGATTGGAATCATGTAGAGCAAATAAAATGAGAAGGGAATCTCATTTGAATTAAGTTGGAGGGGAGAGAATCTTGATATTAAAATAATCGAGATTTAATCTTAAGTGAAACCCTAATTTAATTTAGGGTAAAAAATGAATGTATTAATTAAAGGGCCTTCAACCAAAATGTTATTGGTTGATTTTGAATAAGGATGGACGTTCTTTTTCCAAGATAAGGAACGAAAAATATCTAAAGGAGGTGAAATTCCACTCACCTTATTATAAGTTAAAGAATTCCCACTCAAAAAGATATATTAGTATTATAATGGATTAAGGTGCTTATTTTCTTTTCCCTTAATCCATGGATAATGGAAGGGAGTTCGGTGGCTTTGAGTTGCCTTTGCATGCAAGCAAACCAAGGAGGAAGAGGTGGTACTATTTTTGGGATTAAATGCATTTTAATAAGGCATTTTCTCTCTCATCAATTTTCTAATAAAAGTGCCCTTTCTAAGCCAAAACAAAGGCTTTTTCGGATTTCTTTCTTCCCCTTGTTTGCAAAACCGACCAAGGATCTAGGGAGGAGCAGGAGGACGACCCCCAACCTGTTGGTAAGCCCTTGACCTTCGTTCTCCTTGATTCCATGGTGGAAATTGAAAATAAATCATTGATTTCTTCTTATTTCGATCTCCTCTTCAACCCTAGCCAACATTTTTATCCAAAAGCTTAAGGACGAGCCTAAAAGGAGTTGCAAGAGCTTCATCAACCATTGATGGTGTGATCTTGGAGCTTTGTAGCTCAATTGGAGGCGGGTTTTATAACTTGAAACCCTAACTTTGTTATTGCAATCAATTTTTTATCAATTGGTGATCATTTCTACATTTCCGAAATTAAGTTTGGTTTAATGATGCAATTTCTATGGGAATCACAGTATATTTTGTGATTTTGGAGCTTGATGATGATGACATCATCATAAGCACACACCTCCCCAAATATCTTGGGCAAATGGTTTCAAAGTTTGGTTGGACCAAACGGTTTCACCAAACCGTTTGGGAGCAAACGGTTTCAAAACCGTTTGAGTGCGTTGACCAAGGGTTGACCTTTTGGGATTCCTGTTCATAATTATGTTGGTTGATAACCCTCCAAGGTTGAGGGATTAACTCCAAAGGAATCGTGAGTTTAAGGCAAATCAATTAGGTAAACCTAATTGGATTAAGTGCTGATTTTCAACCTGATTAACTTGACCTTTTTGGGAAAACGGTTTCAAAACCATTTGAGTGCGTTGACCAAGGGTTGACCGTTTGGGATTCCTGTTTATAATTATGTTGGTTGATAACCCTCCAAATTTTAGGGATTAACGCCAAAGGAATAGTGAGTTTAAGGCAAATCAATTAGGTAAACCTAATTGGATTAAGTGCTGATTTTCAACCTGATTAACTTGACCTTTTTGGGCAAACGGTTTCAAAACCGTTTGAGTGCGTTGACCAAGGGTTGACCGTTTGCGATTATTGTTCCTAATTATGTTTGTTAATGACTCACCAAATTTGAGGGGTTAATTCCCAAGGAATCATGAGTTGAAGTCTAATCAATTAGGCAAACCCTAATTGAAATTAGTGCTGAAATTCCAATGAGTTAATTTGAAGTTTTGGGTTGATTAGCCCAAACGGTTTCAAGACCGTTTGGGGATCACCCAAACGGTCTCAAGACCGTTTGGGGGTCACCCAAGACCGTTTGGAGGTCTAGGGTCAAGTATGGATATGTTATTGAAGGTCCAAAGGTACCAAATCATATTGCAATTAAGTGTTGATTTGTTGATCAACTCGATAGACCAATCCTTGATGGAATTTCACTAGAATCCAAGGGTTGGATGCGCCAAACGGTCTCAAGACCATTTGGAGCTCATCCAAACGGTCTCAAGACCGTTTGGAGGTCACCCAAGACCGTTTGGAGGTCTAGGGGTGAGTATGGTTAAGCAATTGATGATCCAATGTTACTAGGTTAAAGTGTAATCAATTGCTGATTTGGTGATCAATCCAATGATCCAAACCTTAATTGGTTGACTTGGATTTTGATGATATGATGGGAAAACGGTCTCAAGACCGTTTGGAGGTCATCCAAACGACCTCAAGACCGTTTGGGGTCAGTTCATACCCAATTTGGATGATGGTTCTATGGTTTCAAAGTAACTAGTCTTACATTGATTAGTATTGAAGGATCATCGATTCCAAACCCTAATTCAATTGATTCAAACCCTATTTGATAATCAATTGAGGGGTCAATTGAGGGTCAAATTAGTTGAAGTTTGACCTATTAAACTCAATTGAAGTATGAGCATAGGTCCCATTGATGATTGGTTCCATGAATTCAATGGTTGAAGGTCCAATGCAATCAATTGAAACACAATTAGTAGTTTGATTGATAATCAACTTCAAAGATTTAATTGGTGATTATAAACCATAATCCCATTGAAATCAGACCCTAATTGAAGTCCCAATTGAGGGGTGAGTTCATTATTCAATTGACGATTGAATTGATGATCCAATTGATTGAAGTTCCATTGATTGGAATTGAGTGTTGTTGAAGTCTTGATTGACTTTTTGGTTCATGCGGTTTTGAGAGGTTTGGACCAAACGGTCTCAAACCGTTTGAGACCCATGCGGTTTCAAAGCTTTTTGCTTAAATGGTTTCAAACCGTTTGTGAATCAATTTGGTTAATTCAATTGGATGCCTAATGCAATTGAAGGATCAATTGGTTAATCCAATTGAGTACCTAATGTAATTGAAGGAACAATGGATTGATCCAATTGAGTACCCAATGAAATTAAAGACTCAAATGACTAATCCAAATGGATACCTAGTGCAATTGAAGGTTCCATTGATCAATCTATTTGGATATCTCATGTTATTGAAGGTCTAATTGATCAAACCTTTTTGGAAACCTAATGTAATTAGGTGAGAGATACCTTAATGGTACTAATCAATAATGCATAACAAATGCATGGATCCAATACATGATGTAAACCCTAATTGAGGCTGATTCCATGTATAACCCTAATTAGAGGTTGTCTACATATGAAATTACTATTCAGGATGAATTGTAAACCCTAGTTGAGGGTGTATCCATGTGAAACCCTAATTGAGGGTGATTTCATGAGAAACTCTAATTGGGAATGATTAGTAAACCCTAATTATGGGCAATGTGATATGAAACCCTAATGAAGGGTGATGCTATATGCAATCCCTATTCTAAAGAAGGGAGATGGTATGTGAAACCCTAATCCCTAATAAGAGAATAGAATTCATACTTGAATATGACTCATGAGGTGAACTCCTATAGCACGACCATGCAAGGTAGCACGGTTGTGGTAACTTCCCTTTGCACGACCGTGCAAGGTAGCACGGCCGTGGTGACTTTCTTTGCACGGTCATTCCTGGTTGCACGGTCGTGGTGATCCATGATGGACTTGGAGATGATTGATAGTGACCTAATATGGTCATATACCTTGATGTGTTATAAGTCCAATATAATTGGATGAAGGATACATGAGATATGTGATGGAAAACCCTAATCCTGATAAAGGAATAAGGGTGATACTCTTGAAATAATGATACATTTGTTTTGCATGGTATTGATAGATAATTAATGTACTGCTATCATATGTGCTAACCATGCATGTATCATGAGAAGATGAGCATAGCCAGGTATGGGCTATGATGTGTTATTAGTTTGAATTTGTTTATTGGGCCTTGTGTGCCATATATACCTTGCGCAAGATAAGAGGTGGCAAGAGAGTTAATGGACCTCAAGTGCCATGATGGATGCTTGTGTAGAAAGTATCATATTTACCTTGATCAGATGACCTAAAGGTGTTAGTTACCTGAGAAAGTGATACCAATGCTCAGGTGAAGAGCTAAGGGTTTGAATACCCAGGATTTCATGGTTATGGTATTGAAAGTGTGAAGGGATGAGAATTCCCAGTGTTGAAATGAGGGATTAAGATCCCGACACTTTATGAAAAGAGTATGGCTATGGGCCATGACTCCACAATGATAATGCCAGGTTTTAGATGTATGATCTAAGCCTGAAAAGAGTTAATGCAGTGGTAATGATTCTGTAGTTTGAATAGATGTTATACATGTTCTTCATAATCATTAAAGAATAAGTGACATGTTGATTCTATCAAGTTATAGTTGCAATGCTTCTGATATAGAATAATGTTCTAATATGTTAGACATTAAAATATCTACTGTCAAATAAATATAATTACCATGTTCATATTTATCTTCTTAAGATGCAATAATAATGTTTCTGGCGGAGAGTTATAACTCTCACTGGGACAATTTTTATAATTGTCTCACCCCCGTGGGAACCACATTTTTAGGTGGACGCGGACGAGGAGACAGGAATCCTTCAGTAGGTGAAGAACAGCAGTAGCAGCAGGGACAACAGTGAAGTCTCAGGTGGGGACATTGGCTGTCATGACATGTATAGTTGTATATAGAGTCCTATGTGTCGTCTCTGTACTCTCAGGTCCTCGGAGTAGTAGTTAGTGCTTTCGATATTTTGGATCAGTGTCTCGAGATTTTATAACACCTGTGTTTAGCTTAACAGGTCAGCTGATGCTTGTAATTCTCAGAAAGAGATGATGCATGATATGTACCTTTGATCCAAAAAGTAAATGTGTTATACTTTGGCTCTTGAAGAAAAAGATTTACTATGTGTGGATCTATTTGCAAAAAGTTTTAAATTTTTAGTGATTTTTGCTAATCTGCTGCTTGATGAATGCTTCCGCATTAGTTAATCATGTTTTTGCGAGACAGTCACTACAATTTAGTGGTATCAGAGCTCTAGGTTCGCTGAGTCTACAGAGACATAGGACTAAGGTTGTAGAGTTTGTTCTAAGTGTCTTCCAATTTATCTGATAGTATCTTCTACTCACATAGGAGAAGAAGAACTTGAAAATGACTGGAGGACACGAGGAACACATTGCTAAGGGCAATGTTGTTGCACCAAGAGAGGGTGCATGGGACCAGGCAAGAGGAGAACAAGTGCATGAGAATCCTCATTAAGACCTGATCAGGATAGAGAATCCTATGATCATTCTCTTGTTGGGCAGATTAGGGCAATAGTAATGCATATAGTGGAATGGATACTAGCCTTACAATCTAGGTTATCAGTCCTTAATACAGAAAGTTTGAGCTTTAAAAGAGTTCCTAAATGACTTAGTCATGTTGGAACAAGGGAAAATAATGTGTGTATAATGATATGAAAAGCAAGGAATATGATAGCATGTAAGTGCATACTACTTGATCTCAGTACTTGTATACCCTGGCCAGGTATATGGTTATTGAAGATAAGGCAAGTATGGAACTCTTAGATTGTTATCTTTCTAATTACTCTGATCAAGTAGTCATTTTGAAACAATCTAGAGAGTATAATGAAACTAATAGGGGAAAGCTATGTGACATCCCCAACTTAAAGGGAAGAGCTATGTGACATTCCCAACTAATAGGGGAAAGCTATGTGACATCCCCAACTTAAAGGGAAGAGCTATGTGACATTCCCAACTAATAGGGGAAAGCTATGTGACATCCCCAACTTAAAGGGAAGAGCTATGTGACATTCCCAACTAATAGTGGAAAGCTATGTGACATCCCCAACTTAAAGGGAAGAGCTATGTGAAATTCCCAACTAATAGGGGAAATCTATGTGACATCCCCAACTTAAAGGGAAGAGCTATGTGACATTCCCAACTAATATGGGAAAGCTATGTGACATCCCCAACTTAAAGGGAAGAGCTATGTGACATTCCCAACTAATAGGGGAAAGCTATGTGACATCCCCAACTTAAAGGGAAGAGCTATGTGACATTCCCAACTAATAGGGGAAAGCTATGTGACATCCCCAACTTAAAGGGAAGAGCTATGTGACATTCCCAACTAATAGGGGAAAGATATGTGACATCCCCAACTTAAAGGGAAGAGCTATGTGACATTCCCAACCAATAGGGGAAAGCTATGTGACACCCCCAACTTAAAGGGAAGAGCTATGTGACATTCCCAACTAATAGGGGAAAGCTATGTGACATCCCCAACTTAAAGGGAAGAGCTATGTGGCATTCCCAACCAATAGGGGAAAGCTATGTGACATCCCCAACTTAAAGGGAAGAGTTATGTGACATTACCAACTAATAGGGGAAAGCTATGTGACATCCCCAACTTAAAGGGAAGAGCTATGTGACATTCCTAACCAATAGGGGAAAGCTATGTGACATCCCCAACTTAAAGGGAAGAGATATGTGACATTCCCAACTTATAAGGGAAAAGCTATGTGACATTCCCAACTAATAGGAAGAACTATGTGAACATTCCTAATTACATAGAGTTTGCTAAATAAACGATATGAATAAAGGATTTCTGAATGAATTATCTCTGTTAGATATATATATATGTTTCTCTTTTGGTGAATATTCTTAGGTGATTATAGATGTATGCGCTTTTATGCTTCTTCCTTTCAATAATATGGATATCATATGTTAGGGGTTTATGCTTTGCATAGACAATAAACATTGATAAGGTTGAATTAATGAAAGGAACTTTGTGTGGATTACAGAATCCATGATATCTCTATGATATTAAGATTTTATGTGGAGACTTGAGAATATGATAACTGAATAATATGTCCCTCCTTTTTCCTGGGATTTCGAGGATGAAATCCTTATAAGGGGGGGATAATTTGTAACATCCCTGACCTGGGTTATGTGTTAACCCTAGATGTTTTATCTAATAAGGTTGAGTAGATGCTTAATATTATCTTGGTAAAAGTAAGTAGGGCCCATGAGAAACTTATGTTTCAATTTTGGTCCTGTTTGAACAATGTTGAAGCAATGTTTGTTTATTTTGGACTAAAGTGCAAATTACCCAAGTTGAGGGGTTAAATTGCAAATTATAAATGACAATATGTTCTTCATGTGTCTAAGAATCATGAGAGTGAATATGATGCAGAGGTATGTCTTGTGATAGCCTGAATACCAAGAAAGAGCTGATAAAGCAATGTTTGTGCATTAAAACCTAGTTTTGGAGTAATGTGCAATTTATCCAAAACCTAGGGTTCAATATGCAATTTACCACTTCAAAATGGTCCCTAATATTTCTTGGCATCATGTAGAGCAAATAAAATGAGAAGGGCATCTCATTTGAATTAAGTTGGAGGAGAGAGAATCTTGATATTAAAATAATCAAGATTTAATCTTAAGTGAAACCCTAATTTAATTTAGGACAAAAAAATGAATGTATTAATTAAAGGTCCTTCAACCAAAATGTTATTGGTTGATTTTGAATAAGGATGGACGTTCTTTTGCCAAGATAAGGAACGAAAAATATCTAAAGGAGGTGAAATTCCACTCACCTTATTATAAGTTAAAGAATTCCCACTCAAAAAGATATATTAGTATTATAATGGATTAAGGTGCTTATTTTCTTTTCCCTTAATCCATGGATAATGGAAGGTAGTTCGGTGGCTTTGAGTTGCCTTTGCATTAAAGCAAACCAAGGAGGAAGAGGTGGTGCTATTTTTGGGATTAAATGCATTTTAATAAGGCATTTTCTCTCTCATCAATTTTCTAATAAAAGTGCCCTTTCTAAGCCAAAACAAAGGCTTTTTCGGATTTCTTTCTTCCCCTTGCTTTCAAAACTGACCAAGGAGCTAGGGAGGAGCAGGAGGACGACCCACAACCTGTTGGTAAGCCCTTGACCTTCGTTCTCCTTGATTCCATGGTGGAAATCGAAAATAAATCATTGATTTCTTCTTATTTCGATCTCCTCTTCAACCCTAGCCAACTTTTTCATCCAAAAGCTTAAGGATGAGCCTAAAGGGAGTTGCAAGAGCTTCATCCACCATTTATGGCGTGATCTTGGAGCTTTGGATATCAATTGGATGTGGGTTTTATAACTTGAAACCCTAACTTTGTTATTGCAATCAATTCTTTATCAATTGGTGATCATTTCTACATTTCTGAAATTAAGTTTAGTTTAATAATGCAATTTCCATGAGAATAACAGTAGATTTCGTGAGTTTGGAGCTTGATGATAATGACATCATCATAAGCACACACCTAACCAAATATCTTGGGCAAACGGTTTCAAAGTTTGGTTGGACCAAACGGTTTCACCAAACCGTTTGGTGACCAAACGGTTTGCAAACCGTTTGGGAGAAAATGGTTTCAAAACTGTTTGAGTTCGTTTACCAAGGGTTGACCGTTTAGGAGTCCTGTTCATAATTATGTTGGTTGATAACCCTCCAAGTTTGAGGGATTAACTCCAAAGGAATCGTGAGTTGAAGGCAAATCAATTAGGTAAACCTAATTGGATTAAGTGTTGATTTTCAACCTGATTAACTTGACCTTTTTGGGAAAACGGTTTCAAAACCGTTTGAGTGCGTTGACCAAGGGCTGACCGTTTTGGATTCCTGTTTATAATTATGTTGTTTGATAACCCTCCAAATTTTAGGGATTAACTCCAAAGTAATAGTGAGTTGAAGGCAAATAAATTAGGTAAACCTAATTGGATTAAGTGCTGATTTTCAACCTGATTAACTTGACATTTTTGGGCAAACGGTTTCAAAACCGTTTGAGTGCGTTGACCAAGGGTTGACCGTTTGATATTACTGTTACTAATTATGTTTGTTAATGACTCACCAAATTTGAGGGGTTAATTCCCAAGGAATCATGAGTTGAAGTCTAATCAATTAGGCAAACCCTAATTGAAATTAGTGCTGAAATTCCAATGAGTTAATTTGAAGTTTTGGGTTGATTAGCCCAAACGGTTTCAAGACCGTTTGGGGATCACTCAAATGGTCGCAAGAACGTTTGGGGGTCACCCAAGACCGTTTGGAGGTCTAGGGTCAAGTATGGATATGTTATTGAAGGTCCAAAGGTACCAAATCATATTGCAATTAAGTGTTGATTTGTTGATCAACTCGATAGACCAATCCTTGATGGAATTTCACTAGAATCCAAGGGTTGGATGAGCCAAACGGTCTCAAGACCGTTTGGAGCTCATCCAAACGGTCTCAAGACCGTTTGGAGGTCACCCAAGACCGTTTGGAGGTCTAGGGGTGAGTATGGTTAAGCAATTGATGATCCAATGTTACTAGGTTAAAGTGTAATCAATTGCTGATTTGGTGATCAATCCAATGATCCAAACCTTAATTGGTTGACTTGGATTTTGATGATATGATGGGAAAACGGTCTCAAGACCGTTTGGAGGTCATCCAAACGACCTCAAGACTGTTTTGGGTCAGGTCATACCCAATTTGGATGATGGTTCTATGGTTTCAAAGTAACTAGTCTTACATTGATTAGTATTGAAGGATCATCGATTCCAAACCCTAATTCAATTGATTCAAACCCTATTTGATAATCAATTGAGGGTCAATTGAGGGTCAAATCAGTTGAAGGTTGACCTATTAAACTCAATTGAAGTATGAGCATAGGTCCCATTGATGATTGGTTCCATGAATTCAATGGTTGAAGGTCCAATGCAATCAATTGAAACACAATTAGTAGTTTGATTGATAATCAACTTCAAAGATCTAATTGGTGATTATAAACCATAATCCCATTGAAATCAGACCCTAATTGAAGTCCCAATTGAGGGGTGAGTTCATGATTCAATTGATGATTGAATTGATGATCCAATTGATTGAAGTTCCATTGATTGGAATTGAGTGTTGTTGAAGTCTTGATTGACTTTTTGGTTCATGCGGTTTTGAGATTTTGGACCAAACGGTCTCAAGACCATTTGAGACCAAACGGTCTCAAACCGTTTGAGACCCATGCGGTTTCAAGTCCATGTGGTTTCAAAGCTTTTTGCTTAAATGGTTTCAAACCGTTTGTGAATCAATTTGGTTAATTCAATTGGATGCCTAATGAAATTGAAGGATCAATTGGTTAATCCAATTGAGTACCTAATGTAATTGAAGGAACAATGGATTGATCCAATTGAGTACCCAATGAAATTAAAGACTCAAATGACTAATCCAAATGGATACCTAGTGCAATTGAAGGTTCCATTGATCAATCTATTTGGATACCTCATGTTATTGAAGGTCTAATTGATCAAACCTTTTTGGAAACCTAATGTAATTAGGTGAGAGATACCTTAATGGTACTAATCAATAATGCATAACAAATGCATGGATCCAATACATGATGTAAACCCTAATTGAGGCTGATTCCATGTATAACCCTAATAAGAGGTTGTCTACATATGAAATTACTATTCATGATGAATAGTAAACCCTAGTTGAGAGTGTATCCATGTGAAACCCTAATTGAGGGTGATTTCATGAGAAACTCTAATTGGGAATGATTAGTAAACCCTAATTATAGGCAATGTGATATGAAACCCTAATGAAGGGTGATGCTATGTGCAATCCCTATTCTAAAGAAGGGAGATGGTATGTGAAACCATAATCCCTAATAAGAGAATAGAATTCATACTTGAATATGACTCATGAGGTGAACTCCTGTAGCACGACCATGCAAGGTAGCACGGCTGTGGTAACTTCCCTTTGCACGACCGTGCAAGGTAGCACGGTCGTGGTGACTTTCTTTGCACGGCCGTTCCTGGTTGCACGGTCGTGGTGCTCCATGATGGACTTGGAGATGATTGATAGTGACCTAATATGGTCATATACCTTGATGTGTTATAAGTCCAATATAATTGGATGAAGGATACATGAGATATGTGATGGAAAACCCTAATCCTGATAAAGGAATAAGGGTGATACTCTTGAAATAATGATACATTTGTTTTGCATGGTATTGATAGATAATTAATGTACTGCTATCATATGTGCTAACCATGCAGGTATCATGAGAAGATGAGCATAGCCAGGTATGGGCTATGATGTGTTATTAGTTTGAATTTGTTTATTGGGCCTTGTGTGCCATATATACCTTGCACCTGATAAGAGGTGGCAAGAGAGTTAATGGGCCTCAAGTGCCATGATGGATGCTTGTGTAGCAAGTATCATATTTACCTTGATCAGATGACCTAAAGGTGTTCGTTACCTGAGAAAGTGATAACAATGCTCAGGTGAAGAGCTAAGGGTTTGAATACCCAGGATTTCATGGTTATGGTATTGAAAGTGTGAAGGGATGAGAATTCCCAATGTTGAAATGAGGGATTAAGATCCCGACACTTTATGAAAAGAGTATGGCTACGGGTTATGACTCCACAATGATAATGCCAGGTTTTAGATGTATGATCTAATCCTGAAAAGAGTTAATGCAGTGGTAATGATTTTGTAGTTTGAATAGATGTTATACATGTTCTTCATAATCATTAAAGAATAAGTGACATGTTGATTCTATCAAGTTATAGTTGCAATGCTTCTGATATAGAATAATGTTCTAATCTGTTAGACATTAAAATATTTGTTGTCAAATAAATATGATTACCCTGTTCATATTTATCTTCTTAAGATGCAATAATAATGTTTCTGGTGGAGAGTTATAACTCTCGTTGGGGCAATTTTTATAATTGTCTCACCCCCGTGGGAACCACATTTTTAGGTGGACGCGGACGAGGAGATAGGAATCCTTCAGTAGGTGAAGAACAGCAGTAGCAGCAAGGACAACAGTGAAGTCTCAGGTGGGGACATTGGCTGTCATGACATGTATAGTTGTATATAGAGTCCTATGTGTCGTCTCTGTACTCTAAGGTCCTCGGAGTAGTAGTTAGTGCTTTCAAGATTTTGGATCAGTGTCTCGAGATTTTATAACACCTGTGTTTAGCTTAACAGGTCAGCTGATGCTTGTAATTCTCAAAAAGAGATGATGCATGATATGTACCTTTGATCCAAAAAGTAAATATGTTATACTTTGGATATGTGAACCACTAAGATTAATGCACAACATAACGTCATCACCAATCCTAGATCCAATCAAATTAGCAACCAAATTGTTATGTTCATCCTGTGAACCAGTCAGTTGGGATATGTGAACTGGTCGTCTCACTCCCTAGTTCAGTCATTGATCAGCCAATGTTGATTCCAATTGACCTGGCACTCCAACTGATCAGTTCATTGCCCAACCGGTTGGTTGGAAATGTCAACTGGTCAGTTAAGAGTCTAGTCAGTTAATTTTGAACCTCAGTTGTTTAATTGAATACCTAAACACCTTTAATAACCAATCTAAACATCATTCATGAATAAAATCTTTTAATCCAAGTGTATCCTATGCGTGTGACCCTATAGGTCCATATTTACATTGGCAGTGGATGTCCATAACAAACTTATGACATCACTAGCAAAGAGTGGCATCTAGCAACACATCATTGATACCTAAGTAATTCAAAAAAATGGAGAGCAATTTCAACCTACAATCCATGATTAGTGTTACCGTGATCGTATAGTTCCTTTGTCTCTGATATCCGGCTTGTACTCGAGGCATGGAATCATCATCCTCTCAATGTTCAATCTATGTTCTTTGAACTAGAGCAGACTATCTGAGATACATATGAGTTCACATATCATATATTAAATCATATGAGTATGACCGTACATTTTTCAATCTCGCTTATCAAGAGGCCCTAGATATCAATCTCTTATAAGAGAGACAAATCCCATCTACATGACTCACATTCAATCCCCATGTGTCACAATACACCTAATCATCACTGTTATGACAACCCTTATTGAGGATCACATTGGATGATGTCAAAGTACTTGAATGACATGTGATGAATGTAGTGACTTTAGGTCTAAGAACCACAATTACCACTATCACTATGAGAGATGATTCTGACTACCATTCCATAGTCTCCATGTATCACTCTCACGGTGGGTCTGTCTGATATACTGTTCTTTAGCATATATTTGTGTGCTTGACTTGATATCACATGTCATGACTAATGAGACTTTGTCATCAATCAATACACACTCTAATCTTATGAATTATTGTTGTCTATTTTGCTTCCACATTAATATCCTACTAGGGACATAACAAGAATGTATGTACTCTTATCATACATATGATCTCATCGTCCATGCCCTCAACTTGAAGACATATGTTATCAAGTAACATCATTCTTTAGACATCTACTATGTATGTGTCATCATCTCATGATTGAGACAAACATAACATAATTACCTTTATTATTATCAAATTAGGTGTCCAATGCCACACTCCAATCATGATAAGATTGGCTCTCTGGGCATACATACCAACATATGTCCTAGAAAATAATTACTATACATTTACCCTTAGCCCGTTAGACGAAAAATGTTCGAATTTGAAGGGAGTTACAACAAAATATTTGTGTGTTGATTTGTCCAAGTTCGTTTGAGTATTCAGGCATCATGTCCGAGTGTTAATTGATCCAGTGTGTCTGTGCGCTTACAAGTTGGACATTGTCAGTTGGCTACTTAGCAAATTGTTCTTTCTTAGTGGGTTGTATACAAATTATTGCATGACAATGTTATACTAATCATGAGCCCAATGCGAAAAATAAAATTTGGGTTTAGTTTTTGACAATGACACCCTAAGTTTTAGAGAGAGTAAACTGGTTGTTAATCGAACACATGTATGTGTGCTCCAGTAGCTTAACTATGTGCTCGTTAGTCTATTTGCTCTTGTGTGTTCCAACTGCATGTCTGTGTGCTAATTTGAGTTTGCTTGCGTGCTTATAAATAAGAGGGAATCATACTGCTATTGATCAAGCTTCTCATATCTAAATTATTAATATGACATATAGTATTAACTATGAGGTTGAGGACTAAATCAATTTTAGCAGAGGTTATTCGTCTGTCTATTACTCCACCTACACTTTTATTCAAGCTATTTATTTGTGTGGTTATCTCTATTTTTATGTTACTTCAACTAGATGTGTGTGTATTCTTTTCAATCTTCTATTTGAATCGTTTTAGTTTGTTGATTTTTTTTTATAGAAGTGGTAATAGTTTTTATCCGTACAACTCATATAAGTTTTTATTTTTTAAATAAAAGCAGTGACATAGATTGTTGAGTTGATATTTGTCATCTAGATTCACTTGGTAGTAGCTTTTTAAATTGGAGTGTTGCAAATTTAAATATAGATACATGAGGCATCAAAATTGTGGATATACACCGTCATTCTTTTAATTCAGGGAACATCTACCACATAACGTCACATTAAGCATGTGCTAGATGATTACCGCATGTAGGAGAGTGCACCTACTATTCCAGCAACTTATACTTTTTTTACAAAAGTGTTGACGATTGATAGTTGAGTAGTTATTTTTTCTTCTTCACAAAACCAATGATAAAATATAGATGTTGAACGTTGTACATAATTCGACTAACTACTTTTGTTCAATCTCAATACCTATCCAATGTATTCACGTACTTAGCAGGTATTATTTGTAATATATATAAAAAGTACATATAAATCCTATTTATTTAAAAGTTTTTTTAAATATATATCTAAATAAGCAGAAAGTCTTGAAAGAAATTTTCTTCACATAATTTATCACGTTTTTCATAGACACAAAAATATTTTTAACATTTTCATTGATTCTCTATGTAATATTCTCCTTCCCCTTACCATAACAAATAAACAACAATATTTATTTCCCACCGTTCTACTCCTCATTCGCCGTGTAACACACCCAGTCTGAAAGAAAATCTTAGCCCCTGTTTGGGAATGGACTGGACCGGGATTAGGGCGCGTCATGTAGCGCCACGGCGGCCCAATCCGGTCTGGTTTGGGCAAGAAACGTGTTTGGCAACCAATCTATTTTGATCCCCATTTTGGGATAACAGAATCCCATAACCCGCATAATCCCAGTCCCGGTCGAGGCAGGATTGCGAATCTCAGTCCGGTTTCTGCCCAGACACAACCCCCCCGACCCCGATCCCTCATGCCCCTCCCTCTCGCCCTAGCCTTCTCCGTCTCGCCCTAGCCTTCTCCCTCTCGCCCTAGCCTTCTCCCTCTCGGTGGTCTTCCTCCCGACGCTTCGCGGCTCTGCGCGCATACTGTTGGCCGTCTGCGATGTCTGCGACCTCGACCAAATCGCGGATGGAGGCCAAAGGTCATCGTCGGGCGAAGCGCCCGCGTGGAGAATTAATTCAACCGTCTGCAACCGCCGGTCTACTAGGGTGGCTACATCCCTCAAAAGCAAGGTAACCCATACCCTGCCTTGGTCTTCGACTATCTGAATCTGACATTGTCATTGTCCCATCTTGTCGACACACAGAAGAAACCCTAGCACATCCAAGGCAAAGTGTCCATCTGCCTTCATATTCGCCTCATCCAAGGTAAAGTGTCTGTCTGCCTTCATATTCGCCTTGTGCTGTGAGGTTCTTCACTTCCACATACGCCTATTGGAGCAGCTGTTCGTGGAAGTTGGTCGTCCGTGGCTGAAATCTGGCGGTTCTCCTCCCTGGTGCTCCGGCGGCGCTACACACAGCCAGGATTCCGCAGTGCTTCTTCTTTGTCGCCCCTTCCTGCTAAGGTTGGTCACGAAATAGGGTAGCCGACGCTTTTATTTGTGATGTCGATTAGGGCAGACATTTCTGAGGTGGACTGGTCATTAATTTGTGTATTTATTCAGCCGACATTAGTTCCAAACAAGTTAATCGTTGTGTATGACAGTCACATTTTATCAGTCAATGGCATAGTTAAAGCAATCACTACGAAAAATATGGTCTTTAACTACAAAAAAAATTTGTAGCGAAAACCCCAAAATTTGTAGCTAAATGCTTTGGCTACATTTATCCTTACATTTATAATATATAGCTAATACCCGTGTAGCTAATTGTTTAGGCTACATTTTTCAAAGTTGTAGTTAGTTATTCCTCTCGCTACAAATTCATATGTAACCATAATTGTAGGTAAAAATGTCCTTACACATAAATATGTAGTTTCAATTGTAGCCAAATGTATGACTACAATTCAATTTGTACCTATGATATGTAGGGAGAGATAGCATTGGTTACAATTTGTATTTGTAGTTCATGTATAGCAAAAATTAGCACATGCTACACATGTAATTATAGCTAATGTGTAGTGAAAGACACCATGTACTATACATACATATGTAGTGAGAGACATTATGTATCCAGTCAGTCGCTTGCCAATATAGAGTGGTTTTCAATAAAAAAACAAATGAATGTTATTCAAGATCGAGTTGTGCTTACAATGTCACCAATGATACTTTTATTTATATTTGAACAATGAGTACACGTGGGGAGGACATTAACCTGGCCCCTGTTTTACAATATGCATGGAAAAAAGACACATGTATACAATATCTTCTTCTGACTACATCTATCCACTACAGACTATAGATAGATCATACAGCTCTCCAATGTCACTTGAGAACAGAATTTCCATACCACATTATCTATGGAGTGAGAATCGTGACTGAAGGTCCATAGAAAAAGTAGGTGAATAGATCAATAAATCATACAACACTCCAATGACTCCTTTTCTTTACACTGCTTGCTGCAGACTATAGAGCATAATGGACTTCACGCAGGGGCAAATCTCTGAGGCCCAAAGGCCTTGTTAAGTGATCTTGATTTCTTGGATCAAACGATACACCGAGTTTAAAGTTTGCTGCACACAATTATTGGTAGAAAGGCTGAGTGACTAATTGGATCTGATGAACTTGACATGCAGATTTAGCAAAATGTTATTCCTGTTCTGACTTCCATACTGCAGCAGGGATGCAAACTTGCACATGCACATGCGTGGCCATGGAGATGAGTACAAAACTGCCATTGTACTCGCTAAACACAGCAAGGACTCGAGCTCTGAACCTGTGTTGATAGAGAGGTACTCCTGTCCATTTGTGGGGTGCAAGAAGAACAATTAAAGATAACAAAAAGTTCTAGCCTTTAAAGACAATCATGTGTGTAAAGAACCATTACAAAAGGAGTCATTGTGACAAGAGCTATACCTGTAGCTGATGCAACAACAAGAAATTCTTTGTGATTGCTGATCTGAAAACCCATGAGAAGCATTGCGGAAGAGACAAATGGATATGTTCCTATAGAACTACTTTCTCTCAGAAGGACAAGCTATTTGGACATGTCAAAATAGTACTCATCAAAATCTCTATAGATAAACATTAATGAATATTCATATATGAATATAATTTATATATGAGCTTAAGCATTCAATGTGAAGTATATAGTTCATGGAGTCTTCTGCTACTGCAGTATGTTATTACAACTACTATTCCAGGTTTACTGCAGATAATACAGATTACTGTGGTAAGTTTAATTAGTACATAAAAATTATATAGTTAACCGTCTACTGTTTCATAACTATATAATATATCGTTTACTAGTCACTCTATTACGGTATTATCATATATATAGTTGTTGGTTAATACTTAGTTATATATGCTAGACTGATGACATGAGTATTGTATTATTCTTACTGTATGGATTCACTAAGTATATAAATACACTAAATGACTAATACTTATATAATTGAATATTGATACTAACAAAGTCACATATTGTATTATACTACTGGTTATATCAATTTATACTAAATGTAATCAGCTCAGAGTTGATGACATGTACTCCGTTTAGATAATATTACAGTTCAAAGTTTGTGATAATATCTATAGATGTATATACATATAGGTATGTGTGTGTAAACTTAGTCACCCGCGCCCGCTTAAGCACTCACCAGGAGCTTAAAGTGGCTACAAGGTCCTGTCCGCTCTTTGTGTGGAAAGGTCATTTGCCACATATTCTTTAGTAACCAACAGATATACCCCACGTTGAAACTTATTACAAACATAAAATATCAGTGACTTCAATTCAATACATTCCTACTTAGCCCTCTAGTGGACACAATCAAGGAATAACAACTATTATTACAATACTCAGAACAAACAAAATATGATATGTAAATAGAATTACCTCGGTACCAGGAATTGTCATTCCAGGATGCAAGTTATTCATATCTGCAGATACTGAAGGGTCTGATCCGAGCAGATCTGAAATAGCTTGGATATCAGGAAGATCATCTAGGGGCTCTGTAGGATGCAAGTAGTTGTCCAAGTTTGGGTACATTGTTTCACCCCTATACCATTGATAGGCTAGTGTTAGAATAATAATCTTAAGTAATTTATTGCATTAAGCTTCTCTCAACTTCGAACAGATCAAAAAATATATATGAGTGAATGGCACTACAACTTACAGTAGGATCTGCTGTTGGTAAATCACAAGATATAAATGACACGGTGTTGGAAATCTTTAAGGAGCCTGCCAGTCTGTAAGTCATCACTATAGTTAAATTTTAGCATGTCATTTTTTATTTCACTGTACAATATTACTCCCATTTCTTTTGTAGATGTCATTGCTATATTATATCACTATATGCTCGATCAATTTTCTGGCATCAAAATAGTAAAACCATTCTTCAATAACGACAACCCATAGAAAGGAAATCAAACAGATAAACATGTACTCTGCAAGTGGATAGTAATTCCAGGCCTTGATGTTAAATTGATGTCACATTTTATCAACATGTCCTATTTTTATTAATTTGCAAATAAAAAACTTAATAAATGTGCACCAGAAGTATAAAATGTGTAATGTGATCTGCCTTTTGTAAGCACATATGTGAGCTTTATTGAACAAGTGTCAGAATGAGCTTTATACTTCTGTCCGATGGTTTTATAAGCAGTGTAAGTTTCTGCCATTACGCTCCAAATACTAAATAAATTGCATCCCTTGCTCAGCATCAAGCAAGCATAAGAATGGTTGAACTTGTGCACCCATTTTTGAGCCACAAAACACTAACTTTTGTGCACCCTCATTCTTTTTTGGGATATTTCTGTTTTGTATGCAAATGTTTTATAGTAATGAGGAACATTTTCCCCATTTATGTACATGGATATGCATAAACATATCCATCAATATTATTGCTAATGCCTGAAATCTAAAGCATTTATGAAATCCATTAGAAGAACATTTTGTTTAGGTCGTAACTAACAGTCTAATACTACTGTATTTAGGAGATAATTCTAATAACTACACAAAACAAATAAACTGAAATTTGTTGCCATTCTTGGAGTCTTCCATAATGGGATGCGTTGGGTCATTCTTTTAATACCATTGTCCCTACACTAGTCTAAGTGACTGAAATGTGTTATTATTTAGGCTGTACACATCTGGGATTTCTATGGTGTGCTATGGTTTTCACATTTAAAGCATCCCTAATAATCATAAAAATGCATTGAAGTTAAGTTCAAGGCATGGATCAAGACAGACCAGTAAATTATTTCGATAGTATGAGAATATGCATGCATACTATGTAGCCATCTACATGTTCTTATGACCAACATATATATTTTTTGTGTGAATGTGTCGTGTAATTTTATAAATTTTGTGTGAATGTGTTCATCTAAATCAGAACAAATGGCTCAATGAGGAGTTGATGATAATTCAGATTGTATAATCAAACTTCATGACATCTAGTTGAATCTGAAAGGAAATGACATTTACCAGTCTACCGAGCAACAAGAAAAGGATGTAGTGAAAGTAACATCCGTGGTCAGTCTATTGAGCAACAAATTCTGATATATGTGGTTTGTGATGTGGCTGGTATAAGTTTAGATGAGCACACTTATCAACATCTAAGGCCAATCTACAATGCAACAAGGAAAGAATGTAAAGGAAATAGCTTTTTATAAAGCCTCATCCAGAAAACTCATAACCAATATTTGAGAAGCATTAGAAAATGACAACATCACCATGATAGGAAATTCACCATGTAATAGCGTACCGCAATCATCTTATTTGCATGACTTGATCTTAATAGCTTCTACTGTGGAATTTGGTTTGCAACAAAAGATAAAAACCCACGTCAAGCATAACATGAACCATGCACCAATTCAAGGTACAGTCAAGACTCTAATTTAGAATTCGATTCCTAAATCATTAGGCTCAAGTTATGCTACACACAAGGAATGAATCAAGCAGGCTCTGAGTTATGAAGGCATAATATGGCTGTTGGAACTGGTCTTGGTTATGAACAGGAAAACACAGAGAAAGAGAGGGATGATGAAATATTTTAGACGAACAGTCTGGAATGAAATTACCGGTAGTACAAGATACCATAACGGAAGCAAATAGACCTTAAAGAGAATGCAATAAGTAACCCATGTAGGAGGATATCTCCAAAACTGATGATGTTGTAACCTCCCCAAGGATCAAACAAGTGAGGAATTTTCAGCAGCATAGGGACACCATCTTCACCACTTCTATCTCCACGAGCAACCTACATGTAACCATATCAAACCCATCATATTTTATATCCTCACTGATGAATGATTACAGGAGGTTGTTCTGCATCTGGTGTGCGCAGTAGGTTGATCATTGTTGAATTGAGTCAGATTTGCACATCATATGTGTACTCAATAGCTTTTTCATGGGGGGGGGGGGACAATTGGCTTGGATGCATTGAAGATGTCTTGGCCATTCAGGGTGACATAGAAGAACATGTAGTGGGATTCGGGCTTTGTAGGGTCCTCTAGACTGTTAAAATACAAGTTAGAAGTAGATGGGCTTCAGTGTTGAAAGCAAGTAGGGGATGGCGATGGTTATGTTCAATTGTGTCTGTGCAACATCGATTTTAGTTTTATTACAACAATTATAACCATTCATGTGATCCAGGAAAAGGAGTAATATGAGACAAAGCTGATTTGCTCCCAGAAATATGAGCTCATGGATCTTTTTAAGAAGATCAATGATGATTTTAACATAGCCCATATTTGCATATAGAAGAGTTCTGGTACACAAGAAGTTCAAAATGTCAATGCGTTGTTGGACTCTCAAAGGGTACTACACATACACAAGAAGGAGGATTAAATGAACAATACATGATTTGTCTCTTTCTAGGATTTGACTCTTTGATGTCGTGGAATCTATTCCTATTTGATGTTTATATAATCATAGAAAGCTTCTGTAACATGTACTACAATCTGGTTGGGCATTCCCGCTTAGAGTGGTCAGTAGACTACATGTAATGAATTTCCCAATAGTGTTCTAGTTAGCTTGTTAGAAGAAAGCGTCAGTGTTGTCTGACCTTCCTACTTTCATGGTTGACATTTTCTATAACACCCTGTGGTTCTCTGAGCTAGTTGGCATTTTTCTCATCCTACTGATTTGATCTTCATTCAGCTTTAGAAACTCACATGGCAAGTTATTGAGGGCTACTCTCTCCAGAACACAGTTACTATTGAAAAGCTACTGGATCGACTGCAGCTATATTTTTCTCTCCTTAAAACTAGTGATAGGACATTTTCTTTCTACTTGGAGCTAACATTCTCACCATAAGTGAAAGTACTACAATCTAATGCTTTTTACAATGATAAAGACTAATTTGCAGTTGCTCTTATTCAACAGTCTAATAATCTTTCTTCATTTATTTGTTGTAGTCTGGAACAAGTAAATAAACTCTATTAGATTGGCTTCAATGGACCAGAGGATGGGAGGTCAGCTGTTGCAGAGATTTTATGTGGAGCTTCTCTCAATAAATGGTTGAATACTCATCATGTATAAATGGCGCAAAATGGTTATGGGACTTATTCCAACTGGTGTTATCTAAGCCTAACATTTCAAACATTGGAATACTAAGTAAACAAGTTACAGACTTGTTGGCTATATGACTTGTTGAGTCTTTTGAAAAACATTTAGTTTGCCTATTTATGTATATAGGCTCGATTTGAATGTTTTGATGCTTCATAGTTCATTATTTCATGCTTAGGTATAGTAAGTTATATACATGTACATCAATGCAATACTACAACACAAACATGTGTTTGATGCCCTATTGACATTATCGGGTCAACCCAATAGTTGAACCTAAGACAAGAGAGATTTGACAAGTCTATCTCCATCTCAGATTTGGAAACCCTATTTGCAATTACAAAGCAACATAAGGATGAGTTAAATAGCTATATGTATTTGCTTATTATGCAGGGTAATATATTTGGGCGCAACTTCAATATCCAGCTTTGGGACACCTTCCATGGTACTGATACCCTGTAGCTCAAGCCATTTCCATCCCTCGTATCTGCCTGAATGCTCCATTATTCGACACAGTACACAATATGTTTATTAAACCAGACTATGACTTGAAACTGATTTGCTAATACCTCTGCTTATGGTAGCATAATAGATTTTCTAGACTTCAGACACTCTTCCCATGGCCATGTATACTGGAATAAGTGTTGAATATAATTAAATTCATCCCCCTCAAATGGAGTGGATGTTTTTCTAGAAAAGTAAAATCTTTATCTTGGGAAAGAAAGCAGGTTAGCAAATGGAAAATTTTCAGAGTTTTTTCCCACTTGACAGAATTGTTGGCTCCAGAAATTGTAGTATAAAATGCACGAAAGCAGCACGATGCATATTTTGTCAGATGCCTTACTGAAACATATTACTAATGCCTTACTGAACATTAACTAATTTCTGCATTCTCATCATGATACTAAGCAAAGGATGATAAAGTCTGAAATTTCAGGGGTTACCACCATTTCCCTACCAGCCATACCCTTGCTGACATAGCTGTTGGCTTCCCCCACTAGCCAGATTCATTTCAAGGGTAAGGAAGCAGCCAAGAGATTGCCTAATGCTACCATTGAATGTTATATTTAAGAACCCTGCAAATATAGAATCATCATATTTCTTTGCAATTACTCTAGGCCCACAAAATGCTTGGTCAACATTATATATGTTGATCTCTTCGTGGATCTGCTTTTTTTGGTCAATAATATCCATTGCCTTTGGATCATAAAGTAAGATTTCATCCAAAACTGGTCCTTTAGAGTGAATATCTTGATGTGTTATATTACTTCTGCTCGCAAGACAATAAATTTCAAATATTTATGCTCCAACAGTAGATCGAAAGCAATGATATGCCCATCTTAGACAAAATATTGAGAAGTCATGCTCAGTATTTTAAACAGGACTTTCCTGAAGATGCTCAAGTTGCTGCCTTGGTAAAGATTATTGACATATGATCTTTACTGATTATATCTTTTCGATGAACCTATATAAAAACCCTCTTGTATATTGCAAGAGCCTCAAATTCCCATATTAACCATTAAATATTTGTAACTTCAATTTAAAAAGGAGTAAATATAAAATAAATGATCAAGGATCTGACAGCCTGAGTTGTTGCAGGGACTAGGACTGTTATAATTATGAACAAATGACAACTATACATTAATTCATTGACCGTTCTATTAGTATGCATTGGTTGTTTCCCTAGTTGTGAGAAATATCTTGACCTATACTGCCAGCATTTTTAAAACAACTAGCTATGTATGATGTGAGCCATTCTAGATATTGACAGGTCATTTGATGATTATAGATGAAAGGAAATCCTACCAGAATGAAATATAGTACAACTCTTCTTCCCAAGATGAACTAATAGCAGATTGATGAGTCTGAGATTACAACTCTTCAGATCCGAGCAGCAGCATCCAGCCCAACAGGGAACCTTGAATAGATGAATAGAGGAACTCAAAAGTCATGCTATCCAAAGGCTTAAACCAGAAGCTATGTAGAAAGACCCATCTATAATAAGAAAACAACCAATGAATATGAGAAATATCTCTTCCACAGCTCAGAACAGAAAACCAAATTGATAAGAGAATATATAAATCAATCATTGAACATGAAAAAAAGTCTATTCTTCACCTCAGAACAAAAACTGATAAGAGAACATTCAGTTATAGAAGAAAACCATTTATATAGAGACCAAAACAAGATCAGTGTCCATGAGATTAATTTTCTCAAATCAGGAAAAAGCATTTGCAGTATCTGTTGAAGGCCCTGCATCAGTTAGTATAGTTCATGCAGAGCAGGGCTAAGTGAAATACTGCAAGTAGTCACCTAGTTGTTGTACTACTTCTACTAACATGGTCAATTATGCGTCAATCATATTTTGTATGGTTTTTGGTTCATATTATATGCAATATTCCATATAAAATTGATATCCTCAAGAGTTCTTCTAAGATGCATATAGAAGAAGCAATCACCAAGGCTAGAGTTTATGGTTTGTCTGGCACACCTACTTGCCATACATCATGACAAACAAGTTGAACTTTGTCACAGTGACAGACAAAAATGAAGCAACAGGTGCATCATTAGTTGGAGAAAGGAACTTACCAGACCTTCTCTTTCCACATCATATGCTATGATAAGATAATAAGCAGAGTCTAAATATTTTCAGTTCAGGTACTTAGAAAAATATAAAAAAAGTATAGCTGGTGCTAGTGGCACCTCAGTTTCACAATTCCCCTTATCCATACAGTGTTGTTATCAAGGAATATGAAAGAAATCGTTTTAGCTCCTTCTAAATGGACAAGAGCCTTAACATAATGGTAGTAACCTAACTCGACTATGCATCCATAGTTTCAACATAATGGTGGACGGTTTCAGATCCCACTTAAACTCAGTTGCCTGATGATAAAAGAAATAAAAGAGGAGAAGGGGTAAAATATGAGTGGTTTGGGCCATACTATCAAGGGACACTATTTGTTTAGAATGGCTTAGACACCAATATGTCAACTGATGGATATATCAAGAGATACTATTTGTTTAGAACAACTTAGACACCAATATGGCATCTTGGTGCAATCTATGTGATCTCTGGATATGACAGATCCGCAATAGAGTTTGACATCCCAATGATGAAGTCACTGCTAGGGGAAAAGGAAACTCCCACTGATCCCATGAATAAGGCATTCGAGGGAAAGATGATGAATGAACAGTGTGAAAGACAAAAGATGATAAGAAAACTAAAAGAAGAAAAGGTTGCCTTTTCGAACCAGATGGCTTCTATCAATGCCATGATATCAGGTTTCAGTCACATACTCAAGAACACAACAGATCTGTCAGGGAGCTCCAATATAGACTAGACCAGCTGCAGTATAGCCTATTACAGACTGGTGAAGAAAGGAGGCAACTAGAAGGACAACTGAAGGACAAGATGCATGATATTGATTTCCTTCAAGTCAGGGTTAGATTTCCTAGACTGGATCTCAAGGATACGGGGATGAGCATTGAGGCCCTGCAGCCAACGTTCACTGAGTAAAGAAAATTATCCAAAAAAATCCTATCCAAGAAAGATGAGGAAATTAAACAACTTTATGAGAAACTTGCACTTTCTGTAAGTGAATTAGAAACTGCTCATAGATTCATCTGAAATTACAGAAGGAAAGGGATGCAAAAAGGGTCACACTTGAAGATGAAAAGCACAAAGTGATGGCATCCCAATATTAAATCTAGCATTCACTTGAAAGCCTCATAGCTACTAAGCTTGACACTTCAAATTTGTCTTCGTAGTTAAGGGAGTCAGAAGAAGATGATAGGAATTACAATCAAAGATAGATGGGATTCAATCTAAGTTCTCAGATACAGAGAAATTGATGAAGAACAACCTGGATAAGGTGAGACTAACATTGAGTATGCTAGCAAATGATCTTGAATCAGTGAAAGATAGAAAGAAGGTCGTTGTACTGATACAAAAACTTGAAGACTCTGTACATCGAAAAAAATCCCATTCAACTGCAAATTGTCTTGAACCTAATGCAACATGCATTGATCCTCCTTGCTGTAAAATAATACTGAAGACTCTGTACATCAAAAAAATTCCATTCACCTAGATAGCTAACTATTTTTCTAGACCAAATCTTACCATAAAAGTACTTATAGAGCTTCAATTGGGAACTCTTTATATAAACATTTTTACATATGAAAATTTTGTTTTGGTATTGTAGTCTCTGAAGAAATAAATTAATATTCTGCTAACCCACGATAAAAATAGCCAACCCACAATAAAAATAACTATGTCTGACTCAAAATTAGTTTGCCTAGACGTTGGGGGGTATTCTTGGTTCTCAAATCTGGAAATTCCCATGGAAAACATATGTCATTCCTCATGGTGGGTGTAAGTGAATTCTTATAGGTTGATTCTAAGCACTTATTGAGTAGAAAATTTCTCAACTGAAAAAATAGTGTTAAATTTTGTCCATGAGGCAAGTCCTTTAAGGTAAAAAGAAATGTGAATCCTTATAGATTACTCCTATATAGAGTATAACCAGTGTATAAAGCTTTCAAATTCAATTGTGATGGAATGTCAAAGTGTTGGCATATTTGACATAATATAGTATGTAAAAATTAGTATGCGGTGATTCATTTTAGTTGATGTACATAGCATTTCATAATAGTAAGATATGAGCTATAAAGTTATTGTTGACAGTAGAGATTTCATGAGTAAAAACCACCTTTGAGATATATTCTTGACAGTAAAGATTTCATGCCACATCAGCCACAAAGCAAAGATCATATAAATGGACATTTAATACTAGAAACTAAGTACTTAAGTAGGGTAGTAGATCTCCCAATTAAGATGTTCATATTCATATTCAAAAAAGGGAGTAGTTGAGATTTTAAACATCATATAGGGTTCTCCGAATAAAATGGAACTATCACTACTTTCTTTCATAAGAGATATATTGGTGGAGAAATAGTCTAATACAAAGAAAAGAAGACCAAGGTTCAACAACTCTTCCATTTCCATCAAGGGCAGAAGCAGACAAAGGCCACCTTGCTACAAATTACTATTAACAAAAGACCTCAAAGAAGCATGAGTAGTCTACTGGAGGACTATTGAGTAAAACCTGTAATACCTTTATAATTTTTAGGTACTCAGAGATCATGTACCACTAATCAGAAAAAAGGGGTGGGTGTATGAAAAGATATCCCTACCAAAATAAGAGATGTTCCACCAAAGCATCTTAGCGCAAAACATAGTTGTTTTCTAACACAAATCTAACAACCATTGTTTAGAAAAATGCATGTGGAGGGTGAACAGAGTTTAATGCATGTTCATACTAATTAGAATCTAGACTAAAATCATTAAGCTAGCATTCATCAGTAGTTCTTATGAGACAGATTCCAATTAGCAAACATCTATGGTAGATATACTAATATAAAAGTGGAGAAAAACGGCAATACTTACTGTTTGAGAATTGAGGATGAGAATATAAAATATGACTCCACCATTAACGTGTTAGTCACTTGAACAACTGCGGGAGTTAGGCTAGCAAAATTTTTTGCTTCTGGTGATGCAAAAAGAACCTGAAATACAAAACTCACATGTAAAATCTCATATACAAGACCCCAACTATTGAGAAAAACATGCTTAACATGTTCAAATATGAGTTAAATATAAACATAGATACAGGGAAGGACACTAACCTCATGCAATTCAGAAGGAAATGTAGCTATTATGGAAACAATATCCATCTCAACATGTTGAGTTTCAGGTTCCTAGGACTGGTATAGCCATTGGCTTGTTGCTAAACAAACACTTCAGCTCGGATAGCAGGAGGCAATGTAGAAAATATCCTCCATGGCTTGTGGCTTCTCGGGGAATATGGTATCCATTATCAACCATCAAGGTTCTGTTATCAATGCTTCTACCTGATTCAGAGGGTTCATGCATGAATCTGACTTCCTTAATGACAAAACCTGCATCTAAATATGGATTATGATTGAAATCATCATGAGTAGAATCCTTGGATGACATCAAAGGGGAAGTTCAAACGGCTGCAAGAAGTGTGGATGCTACAATACTAGTGGGGCAGCATCCTGTAACTGTAATTAAAGGCAGATCTAGGGCCTACAACAGGCGACAGAGGCAACTCCAACGCTTGCAATAGACAGCGGCAACAAATCCTGCAAAAAATGTAGCGGCAAAACCTGCAACGGATGGTGCCAAGAGGCATCTAGGTGGAGCAGCTTAGAAGAACCAGGAGATCGGCAGAACACCTGTTGGGTGGGGGGTTGAGAAGATGTTGTTTAGGATGAGATAGAATGAGGATCCGGAGAGACCAAGAGAGACTGTTGATCGGAGAGGGGGGATGCGACCATGGAGGGGGGATGAGACCATGGAGGGGAGAGAACCGGGAGAGAAACCATATCGATATTAGGTACTCATTTTGGGGGGGGATTTGCGGGGGAGGGGGGAGACGGGTGCTTCCAGGCGTGAATAACAAGTGAGCGCGGGAAAGGGAGGGAACTTTTTCGTTTGAGGGGAAGTATCAAAAAGTTAAATTAACAACATTTTTTCTACATGTAGTTAAAATAAATGTAGTTACTCCTTTAACCCATCTAGCTACATAATTTTGACTACAAATTTTATAAATTGTAAAGTAAACTAGTTTTTAACTATACTTTTTTTAATTGTAGCTAAACTAAATGTAGCTATTTCCTATTTTTTTGGTAGTGAATATTTGTCATGAATAGGAGCAAATATATCCATCTCATTATTCATTTTTGAATACGGTCAGAGAGGAGGCCAGGGAATAATACAACCTTTTTGGTTGATATCTACCCCAAAGTTCCTTCTTTCTCTCCCGCTGTTATGCTTTTTTTATTTCCTGTTGCTTGCTATATGGAGATAATTTGGACTAGGACGAGATAGCCTTTATCTAGTACCCACAAGTATCCCAAAATGATTTTATTGTTGAAAAAATAACTATAATAAATGATTATGTGCATCTACGGAATAATAAAATGATAAAGAGTACTTATTACTAGCTTTAGTTATACATTACTTGTAGTATTATTGGTATACGTACCATGTTTCATGCTTTACAACTTTTAAATGCTATGATAATATTTTTGTTGCTTGAAACTCATCAAACAAATATGTTTTGATTATCCTATCATGGGTTCTTGTTAAGTTTCCATGCACTAAACATGTAGATTACACTGAAATAGAACAATTTTTTACATAAATGTGCAATTTAGTAGTGTTTCTGTTATAGAATACCTAGGTCTGTAAAAAATGGAATCAGTTTCGACTATGAAGAGATAATCTGTAAAATAAATGATTATTGTTTTGGATTCTACACAATGGTTGAATTACATTGAGTCTATTTGATCACCATAATTTATTTCTGACATTTGATTTGTATTTGAAAGACAAATATTTTGTTGATGATTTTCTTGCATAAGCATAGGTTCACGAGTGCACTAAAAAGCCTAGTTCATGTGATGTCTACTTTGATTATTATAGGTAGTAATAGTTTTCAGTGACCCAACCCAGTCTGTTTCAACAACTTACAGTTCAAATCTCTTTACATTTGTGATATTAATTTATAATCATACACTTTCTACCTGCACATTAATTTAACTTTTAAATGCTATGATAATATTTCTTATGTTTGAAACTCATCAAACAAATATGTTTGGATTGTCATGTCATGGGTTCTTGTTGAGTTTCCATGCACTGAACCTATAGATTACACTGAAATAGAATAACTTTTTCATTGTTGTAATAAGGGGGAACAATTTAATCTACTGATTTAATCTATGATAATAACTAGCTCAGTCAAAAATTGAATCAATTTAATCTGCTGATTAGTATTGCAGTATTATAGGTCGAAAATGAGTACTAATAACTACCTTTATTTATACATTACTTGTAGTATTCTTGGTATACCTACCATGTGTCATGATTTATAACATTGAAATGATTTTCTTGCATAGATAAGTTTGTGAAAGTAGGAATTTTCTTATGTAGATTCAATGTTGTGGTTCAGAATGACATTTTACTAAATTACACGAATGACTCAATCTATTAATATGATACAACATTAGGCAATTCCTCAGTTTAAGCATTATTTTGTTGACCTATTTGATTATTATAGCTAGTAATAGTTTTCAGTGACCCAACTTCCTCTGTTTCAACAACTTGCAGTTAAAATCTCTTTACATTTGTGATATTAATATTAACATTTTGTCGACCTATTATAGGTCGAAAATGAGTACTAATAACTACCTTTATTTATACATGACTTGTATTATAGGTCATGATTTATAACATTGAAATGATATCATTATATTTCTTTTGCTTGAAACTCATCAAACAAATATGCTTGGATTATCCTATCATGGGTTCTTGTTGAGTTTCCATGCACTGAACCTGTAGATTACACTGAAATAGAACAACTTTTTCATTGTTGTAATAAGGGGGAACAATTTAATCTACTGATTTAATCTATGATAATAACTAGCACAGTCAAAAATTGAATCAATTTAATCTACTAATTAGTATTGTAGTATTATAGGTCAAAAATGAGTACTAATAACTACCTTTATTTATACATTACTTGTAGTATTCTTGGTATACCTACCATGTGTCATGATTTATAACATTGAAATGATATCAAAATATTTCTTTTGTTTGAAAGCATCAAACAAATATGCTTGGATTGTCCTATCATGGCCTGTTGTTGATTTTCCATGCACTGAACTTGTACATTACACTGAAATAGAACTGTTTTATACATACATGTGCAATTTAGCAGTGTCTGTTATATAATACCTAGGTCTGTACAAAATGGAATCAGTTTGACTAGGAAGAGATAATCTTTAAAATACATGATTATTTTTTGGATTCTACACAATGATTGAATTACATTGAGTCTATTTGATCACCATAATTTATTTCTGACATATGATTTGTATTTGAAAGACAAATCTTGTGTTTCTTGCATAGATAAGTTTGTGAAAGTAGGAATTTTCTTATGTAGATACAATGTTGTGGTTCAGAATTGACATTTTACTAAATTACATGAATTACTCAATCTATTAATATGATACAACATTAGGCAATTCCTCAGTTTAAGCATCATTTTGTCGACCTATTTGATTATTATAGCTAGTAATAGTTTTTAGTGACCCAACTTCCTCTGTTTCAACAACTCAAATAGAACAATTTTATACCGACATGTGCAATGTAGCAATGATTGTGTTACATAATCAATTTTGGTGTATAGAGTAAGTTTAGTTACAGAATACTTCCAGGACACACCAACATAGTAGTAGCTGCTGTATAGAGTAATTTTGGTGTAATTGCAGCTCAACCATCACCATTCAAGTACATGCTTTCGTTGGCATAGCAAGTAATGCAAGACAGATATGTTATCAGCAAACAAAACACATCTTTAAATATAGCTAACGTTTACAATTTGAGATGAATCTGATGGCATGAATCAAATTCCACTGTAGTATTATCTTGATAGCATAACGATTTGTATATCATAATATATTGCAGCACCTGCGGGGATATGTCTTCCGGTGACCCCAAGTTTTGTATTGTTTGGGCAAGAGAGTCTGATGTCGCTCTAGTATCAGCATTGCGCAGACAATATGACCTAGACAGGTGTGTCGATGGTCATTTCACTAGGGAGGCTTGGAGGGAGGCAACTGTGGAAATGCAAAATAGGATGGGGAAGACAGCCTGCAATATAGACCAGCTCAAAACTCAATGGAAGAACTTGAGGAGGGACTATGCCGCTTTGAAGCTTGTGATGAATAAGAGTGGCGTTGGATGGGATGACACTAGGCATAAGCCCACGCTGCCCGAGAACCCTGAATGGAGGGAGAGCCTTGCGGTATATCCAATAACCAATCCCTTAATCGAATAAAGTAATGTCCTATATTTACACTTAAACTTTCCTAATACAAATTTTTCGTATACTTAGGCAAATAAGGACCTTGTTAGGTTGCTTAACAAGCCGTTTCCCCACTACTATGACATCGAGATGATGGCGGGGAGGAACATTGCTAGAGGACATCATGCAATGTCTTCAACGGACACACAAATCCCTTCTGACGTTGCCTCTGAGGATGATGTCAGTGCTGACTTAGATGGGTCAGAGACACCCATTAACATTGGAAGCCAATCAGGGGTACCGAATATGGCTGCATATGGGATGTAAAGTGAGGGAGACACCGGGGGAGGCGGAACATATACACCGAGCGTTGGCGGGAGGCCTCCTGTCATTAGGCGCAAGAAGCGGCCATCAATGGCTCAAGACCAATGTGGGCTTTCAAATGAAGTGTTATCTGAATTCACACAGGTTTATGCAAAGGTTCACGAGTTAGGCAGTGGTGTGGAAACTAGAGCCTTTGAAAAGAAAGAGTTTACAACCATCTTACAACATTTCCATGACACTTACCCAGATGCCCCCACTGCTGTGTTTACAACA
Source organism: Alisma plantago-aquatica (assembly GCA_963693085.1). Classification (NCBI taxonomy): domain Eukaryota; kingdom Viridiplantae; phylum Streptophyta; class Magnoliopsida; order Alismatales; family Alismataceae; genus Alisma; species Alisma plantago-aquatica. Next base: position 269,059,512 of record OY856410.1, read on the forward strand.
CTTGTGAACGCCATCAAGGACTCAATAAACTGCAACATCTACCTTAGCCTTATAGACACACCTCAAAAGATAACCATATGGTTGCAAGACCTTTGGGAAAGGTCCCAAGCTGCCAATGCAACACCAACACCTTCAATGCCATCCTCGTTTATGCCATCTCACAGTGCATTTTTCCCGCAATCCCCAACACCCAACATCAGCAACAGCCCAAGTATGCCATCGTCATTTATGTCATCTCACCGTGCATTTTTTCCTTCGTCCAATGATGCTGGCCCTTCCGGATCATAAGGGGGAACATCAGTTTGATTAAGGGCCAGACATTTCACTCAGCAAATCAGTAGAAAGTTATGGACTATAAACTAAAACAGCACGGTTTAATAAAAATATTTACATGCGTAGCATGATTGCAAACTTATTTCTGGAAGTAGCCCAGTTTGGTACAAAAACGCCAGAAGTTTTGGCGTTTTAATGGGGTAGGAACCAAAAGCGCCAAAAATTAGGCGTTTTGCACCGAAAGCTCCAAAAATTTGGCGTTTTACACTGAAAATACCGAAAGCGCCAAAAATTATGGCGTTTTCTTCAAAGGCGTTTTCATCAAATACGCCACCATTTCTGGCATTTTCATTTCCTCCTGTCGAGCTGCGTGTCCAGCATGACTGTGAAGAGTTTTTAGTGGCCCTCTCCCGTTCCTCCCTTTGATCTCACTCCTGCTGAACTCTTCGGCCGTCCACTCCTCTTTTCGTGAACCTGGGAATTGCGCATCAACCACCACCACCTCGATCTTGAGCGACGACGGCAGGGAGTAGCGGGGAAGCTGGCAGCCGTCACTCGATGCTTCGTCGATGAGTACAAGCTGAAGCGGATTACCACTAACGTCATGAATTTTGGAGTTGGTGATGATACTCTCCGATGGATTCTTCCCGAAGGTCAGGCGGAGGGTGGAGGGCGAGGACGGGAACAGGACCCTCGGCGACCCGTCCTCGTTTCTGAGCATCTTGTTCATCAAATGAAGGCCGAAGTCGTTGGTTTCATCCACGAAATCATTCCAGAACCTCTTGGATGCCATGTCTGGTGACCGTTTTGAAGAGAATGATAGTCGGAATGGATCTGTCGTTGGAGCTCGACGGTTGTGTTGTTCTTGCTGCCGATCGAGTGAAACGTTTGCGCGCTGGCTGAGCGACTTGCAGGTGGCCATTTGTTGGGGGCAGTGATGTTAGAAGTTAACAAAGTTGCCGTGAGAGTGGGCTTTTTTCCAGCTACTTATATAACACTGACGTATGGAGCCACCGCCCAGGCAGAAAATGCGGAACTTTCAGAGGAAAAATACTAAAATCGGATCGAATTGGGAGGAAAAGATCAAGAAACACCGAGAAAGGTGCCGAAGGGAAGCTTCGTTCAGTGGGGGGAGGAAGTAAGCAAGTGGCTCAACATGCATGCTCTTCCGATGTTAGTCTGTATCTTATTGGCCAATTGGCTCAGTGTCGGAACATTTTTTAATTCAATGCTTTGTTGTGAGAAGATATCCCATGGCAACTGATGAGTGACCAGGACAGAGATAGGGTCGCGAAGCCAAAATGCCAAAATGGATGAAAACGCCAATAAGTCGGCGCTTTTGAAATAAAACGCCAAAAAGTTGACGCTTTTGAACTAAAACGCCAAAAAGTTGGCGCTTTCTAACTAAAACGTCAAAAAGTTGGCGCTTTCTGATCAAAAGTGGGCCATTTCCGGAAATAAGATTGGTTTCGTGTTATTCGTATACATATTTATATTAAACTGTGCTATTTTGGTTTTTTATCCGAAAGTTATTTCATTGTTGTAATAATCTATTTCCCATCGAAACATTTTCTTTCGCCATAATCTAATTTGCTGAATTGTTGAAATATTTTTATTCCCGTCCAGACATTATTTTACCGCAGAAACTAAATTGATTAACTGTTGTAATAATTTATTTCACTGCTATGCTTTTATTTTGCGTTCAATCTAATTCGCTATGTTTCCTGCAAGCCATTATTTTACATGTCCACGGTTACATATGATTGTAGACTAGTCATTTTTTCCTTGTCGTTGTCATGACAACCTTGCTACGATTCGACTTGTAGGCATCATGTCAATCATTGACCAAATAGAAACACCTGAGCTCCTCACGCACATTCTACATATATTGTCTGGTCCAACTAATCACATTGCTGATACAATAGCTAAGTCCATAGCAAACTCCATCATCGACGACATTTCCGACATACCACCTACAATACTTAGGTCAGTTAGCATTAGGAGTGGCCACCATAAGGTCTTAGAAATTTTAAACGGTCATGAACAAAGGGCTTATGACCTATACCAAATGAGACCACATTCTATATTGGCCCTTGTGGACAAGCTTGAGAGTCGGGCCTTGTTACGAAGTACTAGAGGCGTCAGTTCAGTTGAGGCTGTATGCTACTTCCTACAAATGGTTGGCCATGGACATACAAATCGTGCTTTGGCTGAGGACTACATTCACTCTGGTGAGACCATCAGTAGAAAGTTCAACGAAGTATTGGACGATGTGTGTTCGTTGACCAATGACTACATTGTCATGCAAATTACAACGACATGCACGACAACACATTCTTGTATATTGGAGACCCCAAGGTTCTACCCGTACTTCAAGGTAATAGTTGACCCCTACAATCTTTAATCATTTAGAAATATTTAATTTATTTACAACCTATTTTGGTGTTATAGAATGCCATCGGGGCAATTGACGGAACACACATCCCAGTCTTGGTTAAACGAGACAAGCAAAATCGCTACCGAGATAGAAAAGGGAATGTCTCTCTTAATGTCTTGGCTGTAGTTGACTTCTCCATGGAGTTTACATATGTCCTAACTGGGTGGGAGGGATCGGCTGCTAACCAACGGGCCCTACAGTCAGCGACGACCACAGGCGGGTTTAAAGTTCCGCCGGAAAAGTTTTACCTAGTTGATGCAGGGTATGCCAATACTCGACAATTCTTTGCACCGTCTCGCAACACAGCTTACCATATTTCTAAGTACCGAGGAAACAGACATGCCTACACCAGCAAGAAGGAGATGTTCAACCACCGCCACACACAATTACGTAATATTATAGAAAGAGCATTTGGGGTGCTGAAGCGGTGGTTTGCCTACCTTAAAAAGGGGGCGACATATCCCATACATTCGTAGTGTCACCTCGTAATGACTTGTTGTATCCTCCACAATTTCATACGCCGCCAACATGATGGCGACAATATCATGGACGAACTCCCAGATGACATTTCAACATATGCCGTTCCCCCTACTGGGGTTGACCTGAGCTCCCTCCAACAAACAACTCAGGCCGATTCAAGGGAGGGCGATCGTTTATGTGAATCCATTTCTAATTTGGTATGGGATGCCCGTTGACGTACAATTGTATGTGTAATAGTCTTTGACATTATTTGATAAATCGTCCACCACATAACTTTGTAGCCTTTAGTTGTTTATTTTACAAACTTTTTACTGGATCCTAATAATATACATGACATAATGATTCGGTAGGTTGTCTTGAAATGGAGAATGGAATGCCTTGCTGTACATGTAGCCTTCAATGCACTGTACGTGCGTATATGGATGCGGACGCGGAAAATGGACGTTTTGAAAATAACAACCACCACAGACCGTATTTTACATGTGGTATGGGTCTTGTTTCGAACAGATGTCAGATGAGATTGCCCGCGCATCGTGTACCACCCACAATTGCCACACTTACTGCAGTTAGGGATGCTATGCTAACACAACTTGCATATGCACACAATGAACACAAGTTATGGTCTGAACAATGTGACTTTATCAGTTCGACTAGAGAAGACACCGATAGGCTCAAATAAGATATTTATACTCTACATGAGAGGTGCCAATATCTTCGCCAACGACTTCACATCACGAGCAATAACGACTCTTCAAACGAGGACGCATACAATACATCATAGATGTAGAATAAGCAGTTAGGCCTATTTTATGTTCAAAAATTTATATTTGAAATCTATGTTCAGAATCTGACAATATTTTTACTAATCCTCAATCATGTTTTAGATGTCAATGAATCCATCTGAAGTATCGAGGTGTGATTGTGGGTTAGATGCAGCCTTGCGGCTTAACACAGAAGATGCATGGTTGTATGATTTTGGCATTCTGAGTGAAAGGTCGGGCGAAATGTATTACATATGTCCTTCTCGTGAGGTGCACTAGTAAATACATACATAATAGGTTGCCGTTGTGTATGTTGCACATTCTTTGTCATTCATTAAACTTGATAATACATTGTAGGGAAAAGATCGGTGCAGATACTTCTGTTGGGCAGTCGATCTCCCCCCAACAATTGATTCTTTGAAAGCTGAGATTATGTTACTAACTGTCGAGTGCAAGTCACTGTGGGGCCAAACAATGAACATGAAGGACTTTGTTGAAATTCATCACAACTACGATGATATATACACCAAAAAAAGTATGAGCATGAGGTTCTAGAACGCTACGTTGCCAGTCTGGAGGAAGATTGTAGTCTTCTTTTGGACATTCCTTCACCCACTATGGCGCCATAACGTTTAATGGCAGAGAGCTACATTTAGTTTGGTGTGTCGATTTACATTGTCCACCATTTGATGTTTTTAACATTAAATCTTTCTGAATTCATCCGACATTAAGAGGCTTTTGTTATTTTTCATAATGTTGGTGTATGTTTTATGGAGGGTGTATGTTTTTTCACCGTGATGTTGATAAATGTTAGTTAGCACTGAATATACATTTTATATTCCCTTAATTGTGCGATACACCCTTACGTCTAAAATATATTACTTACAGAATCTGTAATATGGCTGGGCCTCCAAGGACGGCTTCTTTTATGTGGTGTACGGAGCTTGATATGGTTCTCAGAGGTATGATGAGAAACCAATATGAGTTGGGGAGATGTGTTAATGGAGTATATACTACACATGCTTGGATGGAGGCATGGTGTGACTTCCGAAACATAACTGGGGGGCCTTGCATATCTTTGACTGAGTTGCAGATGAGATGGCAACACATAAGGAGAGAGTTCACAAGAGACAATCTTTTTATTTTGGGAGATTTATTGCCTCCCCTGCCATTGGCCATGCAACACAACTTCATGACGACTCGTCGCATTTACCCACCTGGGGTTGCTGAATACCTTATTAACACCGATGAGTGAATCAAACAACCACGTTAGACGGCGAAAATAACACATGAGCTTGTAATATATTTCCACGACTTTCTAGTTGTTTGTGTTTACTTCGCAACATTTATTTGTATGTAGCTAAGTTTGTTTGGAGCTTTATTGTTATGTATTGAAGGCATACATCACGTTCTTACTTGTTTGTAGCTAAGTTTATTTGGAGCATTTATTTGTATTCAATATTGTCACAGTTATCTTACTATTATTGATATTTGCTAATACTTATATTTATTTATTAACTATAGATGTCGTCATCGCGGTCACGGTCAAAGGCAAGGACAAAATTTGAAAAATTATTGATGTCTCCGTCGAAGATTAAAAAATATGTAGAAGAAAATCTTATTTGCAAGAAAAAATATTGCGAGCCTACACGCGATGAGGGCCCAAATGAGAGACACGAACCAGCCAAGGGTGTTACTCATCCTATTCACCATCTGCCGTTGCTGTTCGAGTGGCCAAAAGACGCCAGCAAACAGAAAACAAATAAGTTGTTGGACGAAGCCTGTCCTGTATCGTGGGACGAGTACGACGAGGCCATGAAGTTGGCCGACGAGTACGACGAGGCATGAAGTTGGTTGCTTGCTCACCAGCTTAGATTGTGTAGCTTTGTCTTTGTCTAGGTCCAGGGGAGACCTCTCCTTTTAGTTTATATGTTACATATATATTTGCCCGGGAACCAATAAAATATTATCTATTTTTTATGTGGTATTAAGTTCTGCTACCACGCACGTTTGCTACTATTTAATTCAAATACATAAATTATACATTTTATATATTATTTATTTGTTATTTAGTATATAATACACTTCGGCCAACTTCTACTTAAGCGGCAACACAACTGCACATTCTTTTTGCAAAAAAAAAAATAGACTGAATCCAGCCTAGTAGCCAAACAGTACCCGAATAACACCAATCCATGTGTGTATTTTGAAGGACAGCCGAAGCGATCTTCGGGTCGAGAATCCGTAGATCGGTGATTGCCAGCGGCTACGGTTGCTGCTTCCGCCAGTACCTTCATCTGTCGGAAGTGAGTACTCCACTCCGAGACCGGGAGCTCGCTTCCTATGCACTCACCACTCTGGAAAAGAAGGCTCCATCGTTCTATCGTTCATCACGATAAATGCTTTACCCACATTTCGCTCCCTCGACAATTTTTCGTCCTAAAAGATGAATCCCATATCTGAGCACCCCATTTCCATCTTATTTTGCGTTCCTTGGCTGTAGAAATAACGATCATGGTAATGGAGAGGCCACATCCCTCCCCTCGCAGTGGAACCCGTCCCTACAGCAGGAATCGGAGGGTTGTTCCGTGGCTCTTTTCGTCTTCCAAGGCTGTCCTCGTCGCGCTCTGGATCATTGGGTTCGCCTTGGTGTTCCTGTGGCAGCAGCGGTCTGGCGCCTTCGTCGGCTTCCAGAGCACTCCACCGCGGCCTCCCCCAAGGCTACGGCCCTGGGTGTACAATTTGACGGACTTCGGCGGGGTTGGTGATGGGGTCACGTCCAACACTGCTGCTTTCAAGCGTGCTGTCGCGGCGATCAAACTGCATGGGAAGAGTGGAGGCGGGCAGCTCAATGTCCAGAGGGGAGTGTGGCTGACGGCTCCGTTTAATCTCACGAGCCACATGACTCTCTTTCTCGAGGAAGGAGCCGTCATCCTTGGCACCCAGGTGAGCGTTATTGCCCCCTAAACAAATCGCGGGTCATGTACTTTCTCAGTTAAGTAATGGAGTTGGATTGCTTCAGTTTGGGTCTACGTTTCTGCGCTTGTTGGCGTTCTGCTCTCGTTTACTGAGATTATATATTTTCTTTTGCCAAGTCATCGCTTGTTGTCAGCAAGGGCTGGCACGAGTCTCAACCAAAAATCACCTCAACTTGCTGCCTTAACGGCAACGACTAGGCTTACCCTGGTTCGTTTTTCATCACAATTGTAGGGTTTGGAAATGACGGCTCCCGCTGAGCGTATAATCAGCATAGATGTTAACCATCTCGACCTGGAACACTTTCTGACATTGTTTCCCCGCTAAGCTGGGAAGTTCTTTTATGTTAGACACACACCTGCATAAGATTTTCATGTTTTACAAAAACCAAATTGTGACGTGAGGCTTGTGATTCTTATTATGTTCCTGTAAACGTGGAGATCTGTATGTCCTACTATTCTGATCTCTGAAGCCCATTTCTTCGCAGCTCTTTTGAAGAGACTGATAGGTGAAACTAGTGAGTTAGCTTCTCAGCTGGGCTGTCTTGCTAGGTGGATAGTATTCAGCAAGAATCGTCTTCAATGGTTTATCCCAGATGTTGATAGAGTTCACCGGTAGAGAGAATGGCCAAACTTTTGCCCTATCTCTCAAAGTAAATGGAACAAAAGGAGGTAGATTCTATCAATAGGAACACCATCGATTTTGAAAGTACATATGTATTGCAAGAATTCTGCCACTTGGAGATTGAGATCCTCCACGGCGATGCCTCCAAAAAGGTTCTGCTGTAACATTCTGCATTACCGTGGGGCTGATAGAAAAGCTTGGTCCATTGATGTCCCCATTCAGATTGATCGCAATTGGAATGACAAAATTCTTCAGTGGAAGGTTGTCTGACTAGTAGATTGAATCTTCTATATAAAAGAAAATAGTGGTAGTGAGGCTGGTGACTAGATCTGTAATGCATGATGAATTGCACTAAGAGTCCGTTTGATCTCTTGGTCGAATTCGAGCTAGAGGCCAAAGTTCATTCCAGTATGTCGCATACTATACTAATGAAGCGAATACAAAAATGGGAAAAAAAAAGAATATGTTAGCAATCACGATATGGAATGAGAATAGTAGATGACAAACAAACTTACGATTATGAACAATGGATTGAATAGATGTCTTGATGGTTTAAGTAGCAATCATAGCAAGGTAAATGACCTACACTAGTTTACTTACTAGAGATCTTTCTCCAGCAAATGCTAAATTTCCCAGCAATGGTGAATCAAGTTTTGAAATCTTTGTAAAGGACTTGACTAGAAATTACCCTCAAGCATATGTGATTGTCATTGCCATGGTCGTCTCCCTAAGGAACTTCCGTTGTTATGTACAAGACTTTGTATTCGACAATCTAAGTCAGGTTGCTTAAGTGGGCTGGTTTACATCAAATTGATCCGGATCAACTACGAAAGTAACAAAGCAACATCATAGTTGTCAAGGTGACCGATCAACCATCGTCCTTGCTTGCGTGGCCAGGGAAGTGTGGCATAGGTATGTTTTTTACATATTATTATATATATATATATATATATATGTATATATATATAGTTGTCTACAATACATTATATAAATCCACTAATGTATATTCCATATTTGGTAAATAATGGCATAAAATACCACAAACACTTTTCATGTAGGCTTACCATTGGTTGCCAAAGTGGAGAAAGAATGACCACGATGGGCTACTACAACTACGGTCACCATTTTACCAAAGAGCCAAGGAGTCGTAATCGTTGGACAATGTGGAGCCGCAGGACAACTCGATGCAAATCGTCAAATGACTAAACGTTGGAGACGTGGAACAAGGGAGAAAGCCTCCCATGGTGGAGGATAGAAACAAGGGGATGATGCCGGAGAAGAGAGTCAGAGAAGAGAGCCGGAGAGAGGAGCCGTCCGATTAGAGAGTCGAAGAGAGGAGCCACCTGAGAAGAGAGGCAAAGAGAGGAGATGGTGCAAGTGGGACTTGTGACTTCCTTCTGCGTCATGCAGGGAGTCCACGAGTAGTGCACGTTGGTCATTTACGTCATGGAGTCAAGGACATGGAGTGGGGGGAATTAGAATGGCAACAAAAAAAACTTTAGGTCCTTGAGCCCATGCCTAACTAAGTGGCCACCAAACCCTGGCTAGGGCCGACTAGTCATGCCAGTCATCTGACTAGTCGAGCAGTGGATCTAGGCGGGCGCCAAGCCAAAAGCCCGTTTATGGGTGGCTGGCTAGGCGGGCACCCCTCTGGCGACCAATTGACTAATCGATGACTCAACAATAGCAACATCAAACAAGCAATAATATAATGGTTCACAAGTTAAAATTATACTTCTCAAACTTGGGGTTTTGCATGGCACACCTCATTATAGTGAAACACGATTGTTACTTAGCAGAATTAACATGTTGGAAGCAATTAGTGTTCTATCACTCCTATCGACAATGGATAGTGTTCTATCACTCCTATCGACAATGGTATAACTACCCTAGTCCCATGGAAAAAAAAGGCGCGCCCTGAGGTGCTAGAGGCGTACGCCTCGAGGCGAGGCGCACCCCAGGGCGCCTTGAGGCGTAAGCCTCACCTGTGATCCAAGAGGCGGACGCCTCATTTTTTGCAAGGCGCAAAGAGGTGCAAGAGGCGTTGAGGCGCAAGTGAGGCGCTAGCCTCAAGTTACAACCCAAAATACAGGTTTCCTGGTCCATTTTAACTACATATGGGCCTGGCCCAATGGATTTTCCACTAGCCCCTTTGATTCAAACAAAAAAAAAATCAAATTGTGGTTAAAATACTACTGTTTGGGTACAACTTGTACTTTTTTTATTTTCCAATTGTTTAAATTTAGATTATAAACATGTAGTGTAACGTGATTTTGTTATGTAGTTGTCAAATTGTATTAACTTACATTGTATATATATTTTCTTATATATATAAACATATTAATATATATAAATATAGGAATGCCTCGGTACATTTTGAGGCTTATGCCTCGACTGCCTCGAGGCTTATGCCTCGCCTTGCCAAGACAAAAACACCTCGTTACGCCTCACACCTTTTTCAACCTTGCCTAGTCCTCTATTTGAGCATTGCCACGCTCAAACCTAGAATTAGGTCATGAAAACTAGCATTAAAATTTCACATGTGACCTAATTAGTGTCGTATATACACAGTCATTTGTGGACTCTCCATACTCTAAATACATCCTCTCAGCATGCTCATAGGCTAGGAAACACATGGAATTGACCAATTAAACATAAGCACAAACATATCACATTCATCGCGAAACATGATATAAATATGCATTTAACTATGAAATATACTTGTTCCTCATGAATTGGATTTTGACTACTCTCTTAAGCCCAAGAAATAGAGAATTACCCACCCATAGTATGAAAAAACTAGATGATGGAGCTACAAGAGGACTAGTTGAGTTATGCATGATATATTATTGTATATGGACAAAGAAAAGAACAAAGTTGGAATGGAAAATAAACCTAGATTCCTCCCAAAAGTCTAGAACTATTCCTTAAAGCACCTAGAGGTTGCAGTATGACTTTCAATTCGAGATTGGGTGGACTGGAGATGAAATCCTTTGCTAGGATGTGTGAGATCGCCGAATAATATTTTCCAAGCCTTCTCTGACTTCCTGACCTTCAACATCACCCTTGATGTGCGGCATGTGCCCTCTGTTGCTCTTCACTTGAGATTAGTCAAGAATGAGAATAAGTGTCCTTCATAAACAGTTTTGGCCGCCTATAACTAGTTTGGGATCATTTGAGTTGAATAACTTGCTGACTCTATACTTCACATGATGTGTGGGTGGTCTGCACACCATGTGGGAGTTTGGGTAGTTGATGAGTTGCCCATTATCAACAGTTAACACGACGCGCAGATGAACTAAATGACGCGTGCATAAATTTTTGTGCTCCACCAGACACTACGTGATTGGGTACGTGGTGTGTGGATCCTGGATTCAAACAATGTCTAGATGCTAATCCATTGTTTTTGCTGATAGCTTACAATGTAAAAGGTCGATAAAGTAAAATCAATCTCCATATAAGCTCATCTGATGATTCTCCAAGTGATAGATCTTCGTCTAGGATTGTGTGCATTGAAAGTCATTGAACGGGTGATATAGATGTAAAATATAATAGCGGGGAAGAATAGTGGCATAATGAGTTTAAAGTCAAGCAATAACACGAACCTCTTATTTCTCGTGAACACCTTTACTCTTTGCAAGGTAATGTACATCTTCTCCCATTATCTTTGTTTTGTTTAATAACATCACTAGAAAATCTTTTTTTGACACATCTCGTGAACACTCGATTCTTCAGAGCTCAACGTTCACTTATATTGTAAAGGATTCACATAAGCTGTATTGTTGGTTGTCAAGGTGACAAGGCAATGCCTTGAAACTTGTGAACACCTTATTTTTTACAACTCAACATCCACTTATATAATATTTGTACGTGTTGAGAGTTAAGTAGTTATTTGATTTATTGTGTTAGTTTAGCAAATGAGCCTAACTATGTTGGCCCATTAGGGTTTGGGTCTAAGTATGTAGTTGCATAGTTATCAAGGTGGGCGCCTTGGCGCTCCATACGCCCCCCAAACATAGGCGCCTAGGGTCATAGGTCAGCTGGGCAAACTAGGCGGGCTGGGCGGGCTAGGTGGTCAAGGAGGACAGCCTAGGCGCTTCTGCTGCAACTGTTGCAAACAGGTCAATCCTTATACTCATGGAAGATATTGTCGATGTCGACGTCGACGGTTGGCGACGTCGAATCCACGTAAACATCCTCATTCCACGATATCCTCGACATTTCGTCAAAGTCGTCGACATTTCCCCGTATGTCGACGAAGTTGATCCAAGTCCATTAAAAAATTCCACAATGTCCTTGACATCTATCGAAGTCGTCGAAGTTGGCTACATTCTTCTGGTGTTTCGCGGAGTTCGCTGTGAGGGGAAAAAGTGTTAGAGCTTGAGGTAAGATGATTTTGATGTTATTTTTTGCTATTCTAAGCTAATAGTAATAGACCGACCCTCTCTGCTAAATCTACCATAGATTTACACCATTTTTATGTAGTTTGTTTATTGTTGTCACAAACTTTATATATGGAAGAACTCTGTAGTTCGGAGATAACTGTATGTAATCGTGTATTTATCTACATATGTAAACCTATATGGATGGCTATATGTAAACATATATTGTGTTTTTTAGCTAGATTTGATGAAATCTGTCAATTTTCATCACAAAATGACTATTTTTAGCTTAGTTTTTGTCGAAGTTGCATCGAAGTTTGGTTGTAAAAATCCTCGACATTTCCTCGACATTTCCACAAGCTTCCATATCCACACCTATTGAAGTCGGCTCAAAGTCGAAGTCATGTTCCATGCTTATACTACTGTTTCTCTATTTTTTTTGTAATTCCTCGTGTCTCCGTGTCTAGCTTCTTTTCTTTTCTTTTTCTGACAATTGCACCTGCATTTCTTGTTCCTGCTACTGTTGCTTAGCTGCTGCTTAAATTTTTGTGACTTCCTTCTATTTTCCATCTTGCTGCTATCTCCATGTTACTCATTTCAGAATTCCACACTCGTACATCATCTTCTGCTTCCACATCTACTAGACTACTAGTACTACTGTTTGCATATTTTTTTCTATTTTTTCTGACTTATTCTTGCTCCTAGGTATCCAGCAGCTACTGCTGTTTGCATGTATTTGTTAAAGTTTCTTGTTCCCTTCTTCGTCCCCTAGGAGCTCCTCTAACAACTCCTTTACAGCTGATTCTTTTTGTTTATCTAACTTCTTCTTCCTCCACATCTCCTCTACTGCCGTTGTGCGGTTTATTTTTTGACTTCTTCCTAAAAGTCACTTGCATCTTTTTTCTGTTTTCTTTCTCCTACAGTTCCTATTCATCCTCCTCCTGTTGTTATTCATCCTCTTAATTCTCCTTCCTCTGATCCTCCCAACAATTATCTATAGAAATTAGGCATATGACAACATTTAATGAACAAAATTGCATGTTATCATGTGTATAAATAAATAAATACGTAACTGAAAATCAATTAAAAAAAGCCCAGAAAAACCTAGGCGCCTAGGCGGGCTAGGTGGCCATAGGATGAAACCTACCACCTAGCCGCCTTGACAACCTAGTGTAGTTGTGCCTCATCTCCTATATATTGGTGCATGGTTTCACTAAGTAAATTATATCCATTAGCCGTCTCTTTGCTATATGACATGGTATCAGAGTAGAGAACCGAACCCCTAGCCATCAAGTGGAAGGGAGAAAAGAGGAAGCCACAGCCGGCGGGCGGCCACCTCCTCTTGGCCGCCCACATGCCCTATACAAAATCCATTGCTTCTGTTGCTCCTTCCTCTTCCTTTTGCTGTTGCTGATGCTTCCTCCTCTTGCTTCTTGCTTGAAGGTCGCTGCCTCAAGTCTTCTCTATATCACTACTTGCATATATTGATGCCCCAAGTGACTTGTACTTCACTTCGTGCGTATTGCTACAGTACGTTATTGTGGTATGGTGGAGCTTTCAGCCCTTTCTTCGTGCTTTCTAGCCATCTCAAGCATCCTTCTTCCCTTCCTTGACGCCATAGCAGCCTACAGGAGATGAAAGGTCTATTCCCCGTGCCTTGAAGACAGGGTTATGGTACCTTCTTTCTCCTCACCGGTGGCTTGTTCTAATAAAGATTTGATTTTGAAAGTTGCTGAATAGATTAGGGGTTCTTCTTCCTACGAGATCCTCTTCCAAGAGCCACCCTAGATCTCTCCTTCCTCCCCTAGTACTTTTCTCCACTCCAATATGAAAAGAAGAAGAAATCTAGCAGCGTTTTCTAGACATCTAAGGCCGTTGTCAATGTAGCAGCTACAGTAAGTTCGACTCCAGGTCTATTGATGCTGAATTCAGCTGCATACATTCTCGAAATTTAATGGGTCCCTCTCTTCAAAATCGATTTTATATATTTCATTCTCCTTATCTTTATCTCCTCTTCTTCTACGTCTTCTATTTGCACTCATTCCCCTCATCTCGTCATATCTATCTCAAAATTTGGGATTTTGTATATGTACACCCCAACTCATATGAGATTCTATTTGTATTTGGGGGTGGTAGGAAGATATGAAGGAGATGAGAACATTGGAGTTGTGATGTGAACTGTGAAGTGAGGAGATGATGGAAAATTTGTTTTGGAGATTAATTTGTGCATGTGTTATTGTTCTCTGATTGGAGCTTCATCATCGTTATTTAAGTGAGATTATGGAGTAATGTTACCTATGTGTGCATTTTTGCATGCTTGTTTCTTTTGAAGTGGTATCATACATCTATACCATTTCACTGCCCTATGCCCGTTCTATAGGCACATTGACTTTCTATTGTTTGTCCGTGCTCTCTTATGCACATTGATGTATTGCTATTGTGTTCCAACACTCTTTGGACTTTGCAACTGTGAACCAACACTCTCTAGATGATGCTACTGTGGACCAACACTCTTTGGACTACTCGATGATGTTAGCGACTATGATGATGGCCACAACGCATACTTGCTGCGATTTGCGAATTAGTGCTGCTTCATATGCATTCTTCAAGTTGATTGATGTTTTTCATTTTCACTTGCACCTGCTTTACCTATCTCTAAAGTTATATGTTTGATGGGGAGATTGAATTTCAAAATTGAGGGGGAGTGATCAGTTTTGTATGGGCTGCATATATCTTTCCTTTTGATCTTTGAGTCTGTATGTGATGTGTACATGTATCTTGGCAAGCTGTTCATGGTAATCTACCATGCTTTGTCTTGAGGGGGATCGTTAAAAGTTAAGTAGTTACTTGGTATATTATGCTAATTAGTAGATGTGCCTAACTGTACTGGCCCATTAGGGTTTGGGTCCAAGTATGTAATTGTACCCCCTCTCCTAAATATAGGAGCATAGTTTCACTAAATGAATTATATCCATTAGCTGTCCCTTTGCTATCTAACAATATACAAACAACTGTTCCCATAGTTGTTATGGTGCCAAGCAATGCCTTAGTTTGCCCTATTGCTAAGGCTCCTAGCCTCCTAGTCATTATTTGGATATTTTATGTAATGTCATATATTTCAGATTGCATGTGTGTCTCTGAGTGCGCACGCACGTGTGTGTGCCTATATATACCTATTGAACATTTTTAAGTAAATATATCATATATTTTAGACTGTGTGTGTGCGCGCGCGTGTCTATATATGCATATGGGTAGCAATCTGGTGAGAAACATGTTACGATGAGATCTTCAGAGGCATTTTAATAACTACACAGTTAGAGCTTGTATTGAAAATCCTACCTACGGATGCAAAGAATATCGAATGGTTTATGTTTGTCAGAAAACATAGTGATGGGAAAATTAAGTTGTGTGTATTGTATTCATAGATGGGAAAACCCCTCTCCTATATGTAGGAGAGGAAGCAAGTACAAGGAAGTGGACAAAACCCTGATAGACTAGGAGTCCATACACTAGTGGACCTAATAGACTTGAGTCCATATACAAAATAAATAAAACACTCCTATATTCTAACACTGTCCCTCAAGTTGGAGCGTGGAAAATCACATGCCCAACTCGCAGACAAACATAAAGACATACATGATTGCATAAGCAACCATGCATACTCAACTAAAATAAAAAGTAACATTTTCATTGGGAGAATTTCCTTGTCCGTACCATACTAACAAATTCAGCCGCTTTTGGCTGACAAAAAAATGAGATTTGAAAAAGTTCGAGAAAAATCGGGAAAACATCAATAAAGTACGGTTAAAGTTCGGTCAACTATTTAGAATAAATCATGAATAAACCGGGTGTGTGTGTGTGTATGCGTGTGCGTGCGTGTGTGAGAGACACATGTGAACATTGATCTTTTCAAGATCAATGGGCTTTGCATCGCCTTTTCCTTTACAACAATGGTCTTCATTAGATGCAAATTCTTCCTAACATAGACTAAGTCATGCAATTTCTTTGGTTCTAGCTGGTTTCTTTTTTTGTGTGATCCGCATCAAAAGCACTCCAGTTTCTTTCACATGTAGAAGCGCTACATGGTTAGTTGAGTAGTCAGATAGCCAACTTCTACAAAACAAGGAGTTCCCCACCATACATATCCCACCAAACTCCTATTGAGGGAAAAGTGTGCTAGAAAAAAACATAGTACATTAGTAGTACTAATGAAATCAAGTAATGACGTGTGTGTAATGTAATGTTTCTTACTTGGATGTGTATGAGAGAGGAATCAACAAGTTGGTTGAACACATCAAAATCCAAAGAATGGTAATCATGAAGCTAGTGTGTAAATTTGGACCTGTCAAACACATCAAGTATTCTCAATATCACTGAGTTTAGCCCTTGATTTATTTCTGAATCAATTTTGATTTCTTTTTCAAAATGGAGCTTAGGGTTTAGATAAGCATCACCATGAATCAGACTTTGTAGCATATATGTCCACCTTTCATCTATAACTTTCCAATAAGGTGTATAGAGATATGTTTATGTTTCACTGAGCGACATGTGCCTAGCATGTGCCTCACTTATGTTTTTACTTATGTGGTTTAGTCCCATATTGCTCATCTCTGTTTTTGTTTCTCCTCTCTTATCCTATACAAGAGAATGCACTGTAAACCTTTACAATCATCCAATACATTTTCCCTCAATATTCTATATGGTATGGAGAGCATGTTCTTCCTCCCCCGTGCAATTTCCCACCCTAACCCTCATGACCTAAGCCTTCCCCCTGCCGCCCCCTGTCCGCTGCTGTATCCCTCCTCTTCTCCTCTTTCGCCGCCACCCTCTTCCCCCTCCCACCCGCCGCCGCTACCACCCCCTCCCCCACCCGCTGCCGCCAACCCCTCCCCCTTTCCCAACCGCCGCCGCCACCACCACAACCCCCCCACCCACCGCCACACCCCCTCTCCTCCTTGTCTCCACTGCCCGCTCCATCTCCTCTTCCTCTTCTACTACCCACAACCACCATTTCTCTACTCATCTAATATCCCTTCTCCCTAACTCTACTTGTCTACGTTTTTTATGTCTTCGAACAACCATAGCTATTGCACATTGAGAGTCTCTTCGGCTCTTTGACTTCTTCTGCCCACACCTCATGATGGAATCTTGATTTTCCTCATGAAGATGTAGGTCCCTTTATTAGTTACTCTGCCCATAGCGGGTCACTTCTGATCTGATGCTTCAGATCTACAGTGCTGTTTTACTGCCCGTAGCGGGTTCCTTTGGTTCTGATCTCTGTTGCTGAGGTCTACTGCTGTTGCTGCGCCGACTATCTCTCCTTCTACTCCTGCTGTTCACCATGGCATCTGTCGAACCGCCATGTTCCCTATGTGTTACCACAGTTAAACTCGACGACTCCAACTATTATCTCTGGTCGGCGTCCTTTATCCTGTATGTCAAAGCACACGATCATTATTCTCATCTCACTACTGAACCTCCGGCTGCTCCTGCTGCTACTGCAGATGACAAAACCAAGCAAGCATATGCACAATGGTCCAAAGACGACTCCGGTGTTATGTCCTGGCTTCGTAATAGCACCGAGCCGCGGATCTGCCAGTCATTGTTGTGTCTTCATGATGCTAAGGCCATGTGGGATCAGCTATCTCACGTATATTCTCATCAACAAAATCCCAAGCGTATTTTTGAAAATTTCAAAACTTTGGCCAAGAAGGAATTTTCCTCTGACGCTCATGTTGAAGACTTCTACAATCAGTGCTCTGCCCTCTGGAATGAATACAAAATTTATCACCCCTTGACTGCCGACATCAAAGAAGCCCAGAAGCAGCGCAATGAACTACAATTAGTCCAATTTCTGGCTGCTCTTCCTGCTTCCTTTTTTGGTGTGGTTGACCAGATTCGGTCCAGTGACCCACTGCCTACTCTCCGCGACGTCCTTAAACGAGTTCAAAGACTTATGTTCATGACCTCCACTCCTGCCATCAAACATCATGCTCTGACTGTTCACACTTCTGAATCTGGTCGTCGTCGAGGTCACGGTCGTGGTCGTGGAGGACGTCTCCCTCCTATCAGTGGACGCACATCTTCTACTGCTCCTGGTCGAGGACAATCTGTTGGCTCTCATTTCTCCAACTTCTGTGGTCACGACAATCACAATGGAGACCGATGCTGGATCAAGCACAGTAAACCTGTTTGGGCAAACCAAGCATCTGCGGAGACTTCCACTGAACTGCACCTGAACAGCCACCTGCTATGCCTTCCACTAAGTGGCTTCACTCAGAGTTCGAGAAATTTTTTCAAGAACGCATGACTCAACTTCCCTCTACGTCTGCTGCTGGTTCCTCTGCCTTGCTCGCCTCTCCTTCTCCTGGTAACAATAAATGGTGCATTGACTCTGGTGCGTCGGTTCATATGGCTGGCGACATCAACTTATTTTCTGCCCTTACTAAAACCACACATGTTCTGCCTGTTACTTTCGCTGATGGCTCTAAAACTTCTGTTCACGACATCAACACTGTTCCCTTGTCTCGGAAGTTGCATCTGAAATCTGTTTTATCTATCCTAAAATTTCCTGTTAATTTGCTTTCTATCAGTAAGACTGTAAAAAATCTTCAGTGCTCCATTAAATTTGATCCTTCTGGTTGTGTTTTGAAGGATCTCCGCATGAAGACGAGGATTGGTTCAGACCATGAAGGACCAGACAAACTCTACTATCTGGATGGACCACCAACAACGTTTGCTCTTCTGT
This sequence comes from Alisma plantago-aquatica, assembly GCA_963693085.1. NCBI lineage: Eukaryota > Viridiplantae > Streptophyta > Magnoliopsida > Alismatales > Alismataceae > Alisma > Alisma plantago-aquatica. The sequence goes on from OY856410.1 coordinate 269,078,193, forward strand.
CTACATCAGTCACATGACTCTAGTGGCACTACTGGCTTGGTCATCCCTCTGCGGAAAAGTTGAAACATTTATTTCCAGCATTATCTGTAATAACATTTTCTTGTGAATCTTGTCAGTTGGGTAAACAATCACGTTCTGTGTTTCCCGCTAAGAAAGAAATTGGTTCTCAAGCACTTTTTGATATTGTTCATGTGGATATCTGGGGCCCTTGTTCAGTTCCTAGTCATTATGGAGTTAAATATATTCTGACCTTTATCAATGATTACTCCCGTGCTACATGGCTGTTTTTACTGAAAGATCGCAGCACAGTTTTGGATAATATCAAATTTTTTTCTCTGAAATACATACCCAATTCAACAAAACCACTAAAATTTTCCGCACCGATAATGCCCTTGAATTTATGCAAAAATCAGTAACATCTTTTTGTTCAGTCCGTGGCACCATTCACCAAACTACTTGTCCCTGCACTCCACAACAGAATGGCATTGCTGAACGTAAAAATCGCCATTTGTTAGAGGTTGCTCGCAGTTTACTTCTTCATTATAAAGTACCTCACCGTTTTTGGCCTGAGGCTGTTTCTACGACATGCTATCTTATCAATCGCATGCCATCCTCTGTTTTGCACAATAACATACCTTACACAATTCTCTTTCCTGATGCTCAACTGTTCTCTATTCCCCCTCATATTTTTGGGTGTACCTATTTTGTCAAAAACCTACGCTCGGGGATAATAAAACTTGATTCTCGCTCCACCAAGTGTATCTTTTTGAGATATTCTAGAACTCAGAAAGGTTATCGCTGGTTTGATCCTATTATGAAGCAATGGTTTGTGAGTGCGGATATAGTATTTTTTGAGCATATGCCACATTTTTCTGATGATGGAGCATCACTCTCCAGTGATATGTTGGCACCAACGCTGTTGCCTGATGTTGTTGAGATTTTGCCATCTTCTAAAATGCATGAAGCCCGCCCTATGCAAGTGTACATGCGAAGGAACAAGACAAGTACTCCTTCCATGGCCCCTCCACAACCAATTCCTCCTTATGCGGATGATCATACAACCACTGAGGTAACTTTCGACTTACACCTGTCTATCAACCAATGCAAAGGTGTTCTTCTTGCACAAAACATCCTTTTAGTCATTTCTGCTCACCTGCTAATCTGAATAACAGTTTTGCATGCTTCACTTCCACTATCTCTGCAGTCACTATTCCAAAGACTGCTGCAAACTTCTTATTCCTGCATGGAAACATGCGATAGACCATGAAATGCAAGCACTCTCTGATCGCAAAACATGGGAACTTGTAGATCATCCTCCTTCCTGCCCTACTGTTGGATGCCGATGGGTCTTCACAATTAAGTATCAACCTGACGGTACAATTGAGCGTCTGAACACTCGTCTTGTGGCAAAAGGATATACACAAACATATGGTGTGGACTACTTTGAAACCTTTTCTCTTGTAGCACGTTTAAATTCTGTCTACATTTTGTTTTCTGCTGTAAACAAAGAATGTCCCCTATTTCAGTTGGATGTCAAAAATGCGTTTCTTTATAGAGACTTGCAGGAAGAAGTTTACATGGAGCAACCACCGGGGTTTGTTACTGAGGGGGAGTCCTTGCAGGTTTGTAAGCTGAGAAAAGCCATCCACGGTCTCAAACAGAGCCCTCGTGCTTGGTTCGACAAACTTAGTCAGTTCTTAGTAACTGTTGGCTTTCGTCGTTCCCACTCAGATCATTCTATTTTTATCAGCAAAACTGTGGCAGGGCTAGTCATTCTTATTGTCTATGTTGACGGTATTACCTTATCTGACAGTGATACCTTGGGCATTCATGCAACTAAAACTTACTTGGAAAAACATTTTGTCACCAAAGATCTCGGGAAGTTGAGATTTTTTTAGGCATCGAGGTATCCAGATCGTCTGTAGGATTGTGCTTCTCCCTGCGAAAATATGTCCTTGATCTCTTGCAGGAAATTCGTATGCTTGGCTGTAAACCAACCCACACCCCTCTTGACCCAAATATGGATTGGGACGATGAAAACTCTCCCCCTTATGCTGATCACCACCAGTTCAGAAGGCTTGTTGGCAAGTTTATTTATCTTACTGTCACAAGAGCTGACCTCACTGCCGCTGTAGGATTCATCAACATGTATCTTGACAAACCACGACAGTGTTATTGGGACACTGTATTTCACATCCTGCGCTATCTCAAAAGCTCTCCAGGCAAAGCCTTGTTATATAAGAAGCACAACCACTACATTCTATCTGGTTTTTCAGATTCTAACTATGCAGGAAGTCGCTCTGATTGTAAATCTACATCGGGTTATTGCACATTTGTGGGTGGCAATCTAGTTACCTGGTCAAGCAAAAAGCAGACTGTCGTGGCCAGGTCCAGAGCAGAGGCAAAATATCGAGCTATGGCTCATACTGCATGTGAACTTCTGTGGGTCCAGAGTCTCAAGGAGTTTGACATATCCTATTCCATCCCTATACCGATGTTTTGTGACAACAAAGCTTCTGTTTTTATTGCGAGCAACCCAACATTTCTTGAAAAGACAAAACATATCGAGGTCGACTGTCACTTTGTTCGCGAGACTGTTCTTTCTGGTCGTAGTGCAATATCTTGGGTGCACTCATAAATTGGCTAACAACTCCTACTGCATAGGAGATACAAGGATGGGTAACTGTCAGATGGTTCAACTTACCCATAATCTGTCTGTACTTTGCTCGATCCGAAAAATCACTATCATCAGAAATAACCGCCTTGGTACGATAATCCATGGGCGTGGAGACTTCCTTGCATCGTGTCATGCCTATCTCTGCAAGAAGGTCTACAACAGATTTTTGTTGAGAAAGATTTGTGCCTTACTTGGAACACAGAACCTTTATTCTAAGAAAATAACGAAGATTGCCCAATTCTTTTGTCTGAAATTGTGTTTGTAGCCACTCGTTGAGCTGTGAAATGCCAGTAAGATCATCACCTGTGATGACAATATCATCCACATATACAACAAGAATAAGAGTGCTACGAGAGGATTCACACATAAATAAAGGATGACCAGTAGAAGACCGATTGAACCCAAATTGTGTAAGTGCAACACTATACTTATCAAACCATGCATGTAGTGATGGCTTCATGCCATACAAGGATTTCTTCAATTTGCACACTTTATGACACTCCCCTTGAGCAACATACCCAGGAGGTTGCTCCATGTACAGCTCTTCAGGAAGATCACCTGGAAGAAATGCATTTTTGACATCCAGCTAGAAAAGAGGCCAATCATAATGAGTAGCAACATTAATTAGGATCCATACAAAATTTAGTCAGGCAACAGGAGGAAAAGTCTCAAAAATCCACCCATGTGTCTGAGTGTACCCTTTGACCACCAATTGAGCCTTCAAACGATCAATGGATTCATCCGGTTTCTGTTTAGCTGTATACATCCAACGACAACCTACAACATGCTTCCTAGGAGGAAGATCCACCAAGTCCGAGGTGGAGTTCTCATAAAGAGCTTTCATCTCACTATTCATGGCTTAGACCCATCCATCACGTCGAGCTTCTGCATATGAGTGAAGAATAACAATAGAATCTAGCTGAAGAGTAAACGTGCATTTTGCTGGTGACGGATGAGATAAGCAACACTAGAGATGGGATGCCGTATTGTACAAGACCGAACACCTTTACGAGCTGCAACTAGAAGGTGTAAGTCTGAAACAAAAGTATCAAGAGTACTCTTAGCATGAACAAGTACCTCAAGAGTATCCAACGATGATGAATCAATTTGGTGGACTAGTGCCGCTACATCTTCTGGTTGATGCCCTGCTTGCCTGGTGTAAACCAGTGGAAAAGGTGCAATAGGTGGAGGTGTAGGTGGTGATGGTGGTGATATAACAGTATTAATATCTAACACTCTCATTACTCGACACAGGGAGTGGTGGCTCTCACTCTCTCAATCTCAAAGGTAAGTTCACTCTCATGGTTGTGCTCCCCCTCACGTTGGACAGAGTCACTAAAAAAAGGAGTGGACTCATGAAAGTAACATCAGTCGACACAAACATAAGACGAAGACGAGGACAATAACATTTGTTCCCTTTTTGTGTGGGAGAATATCCCCAAAAGATAGTGCGGACTGCGTGAGGAGACCACTTGTCTACATGTGGATCAAACACATGAACAAATGCAGTGCAACCAAAGACACAGAGGGGTACAAAAAAGCTTGCTCATTTGGTCATAAAACAAAAAAGGGGGTGGCCCATGCAAGACAAAATATGACTGACGATTAATCAAGAAACAAGCAGTGAGAGAAATTTAGACTAGAACTTCTTTGGCACAAACATTTGAAAAAGTCACGTACGGGTTAATCAAGTAAATGACGATTTTTGCACTCAACAACCCCATTTTGTTGAGGTTATGAGGACAAGTTGTTTGGTGAATCATGCCGATGGAATCACAAAAACTAGATACATCCTTTTGAACATACTCTAAGGCTTTATCAGTCTGAAGATTTTTTATATGAGTATCAAACTGAACTTTTATTAATTGATGAAATGTTTGGATGGTCGACACATTTTCATCTTGAGACTTTAGTATACCCAAGTCATTTGGGAAAAATCATCAATAAAAGAAAGAAAGTAACAAAATCCATTGTAACTCGGTTCTTTAACAGGACCCTGGACATCACTATGAATAAGATCAAAGGGATGCTTAGAGCGTTTCATAGTACGACCAAGGAAAGAAACACGATGATGCTTGCCCAGTTGACAAGACTGACATTCAACAAACTTCACGGAAGATAAGTTGGGAACAAGCTTCTGAAGTCTCTGCAAGGAGGGATGTCCATAGCGAGAATGCCATTGTAAGGGAGAGCAACCGAGGACAGTAGATGCGGTGGAAGAAATTTGGCGAACTAGGCAATCACCCTCAAAGAAGTAGATATCACCTTTCCTAGATCCCCCACCATTTGTCTTCTACCTCTTGGGATCCTATAACACGAAGAAGGAAGACCCAAATATCACCAAGCAGTTTAAGAAATCAACCAACTTAGCTACAAGCTTTAGATTAAAAGGAAAGTTTCCTTCACACAAGTGCAGAAAAGGTCTATCAATCTACCATTTTGGCCAAGAGAATGAGGTGGTTTACTAGCGAGACCAAGCCAAGGTTGAGCACTCTAAATCAAGAGGCAGTGGGGAAAGGATGGAGCTGGTGGGAGGTCCACATCAATAGAGGGATCAAATTTCCCACAATCTATCAAAAGTGGTCAAAACCTTGGAGAGAGGAACAATGGGGAGGTTTACTAGAGCACTCAAACAACTGAGAAAATGGAATAAACTCACATGGCATTCACAACAAGAGCAATGGCTCTTTGGTACATAATGTACAGATTGTAGAGTCAAAGAAGATGACGCCTGTACAGATCCATAGGTCATGTACTAGAGGGACTGAGAAATTAATAGAGTACAAAACTTATCTTCAAGCTTTACCTTATTCTGATCGTTCAGAGGGCGATCGCGAAATCTGCTACAGAACGAATACGTTTATTTTTCTCATACCATGTGAGCAGGAGACATGTCATGTGTCTGTCGAAGGCGTGAACTCTAGTTTCCGTCAACACACTATGTCACTTAGGGGACACGCCGTGTAACTTACGATCTGAGCGAAACCCTGTGCTATCAAGACGATTTTGACTGCAACACGCCGTGTTGGTTAGACAATACGCCGTGTCGGTGGCGACTGATGCACAATCTGGACGGGAATCAGCTTTGTCAAAGAGGTAGAAAACCCCGGGAAGACGTGACAGGGAGGTGATTAGAAAATTAGTGCCGTCACCTATGTCAATAGACGATGTGAAACTAACGCGCCAACAACCCCTAAAAGAACTAGGCACTCAACCACGTGCATGGACTACGTAGAGAGGAAAGAAGAACAAGAAGGGAGTTGTTCCTCCTCTCTATAGGATAGAACAAACATTCTCCTCCTCTTGTTCAAGCAACCACTGTGCTTTGGTGGAGATGGAGGGAAATTGGCGGGCAACATTCGACAAAAATTGAAGACAGTGGCACTTGAAGGTGGTGGTGACAACGGCGGAGCGGAGAGGTGACGGGAAGAGAGAGAGAGAAGGTGAGGGGTGGCCAGTGGCTAGGGTTACAACCTTAGGGCTTGCTATGATACCATGGGAAAGTATTGAGCTAAAGTGATGCCCTGCTATAGCGGGCTAGCCTTTATTATATATGAAGAGAACACATACATAATAGACCCAATAAAGAAAGCAAATAAGAAAAGACTACATGAATAACTCTATTCTCTAACAGAACAATATGCTTATAAGGTATCTCTATTGTTTACTTTTTAGCAATGTAAACATGTTATACAATTTTGTTGTCGTATCATGTATATAGACTTATTATTTTATAGTTTTGTAGGGTGCTTTATCTATGACAAATATTTTTTTTACTATATTATATATCTATAATCACTATTTTGTAGTTGTGTTACAAACTATTTGGGTGTTTTATATTGTTGTGCACACTGTTTAAATATGCATAAAAGCTCCAAAATATAACATGTATATACATATGTATGTAATTTTACTATATACATATGCATGTAATTTTGCATAAAAGTTTATAAGAAATTAAAACCCGCTTTTCAAAAATTGCCCACTTAAGCACCCGCCTAGCGCTGAAGTAGTTACAAGGTGCTGTTCGCACGCTTTTCGCTTTATGTTTTTTGAAACATTGCCCAAAACTCATGTCCCTGTATAATATGTTCAATCTACATACTTTAACACTTGACATCTGGCCCCACAGACCACCACTAACCTTAACTGCACGTTTTGTCCTTACTCACGCGTAAGTCAGGATAAACTTCCCGACTGGTCACCCATCCTAGTACCACTCTGAACTGAGCACATTTAACCACATAGTTCTTTAGTGACGGGCTCCCTAAAAAGGAGGTGCACCTTGGTGATATGGGTAGTCCAATCATTCCTTTTAAGATCATTTTATCCGTGGCCTCAAATCCTGAGACAGTACAATCTCCCCACTTAGACTCTTGACGTCCTCGTCAAGGCTCAACTATATGGTCTCATGATATTACCCAATTCCAGTGCAGACCCCGAATGGCCCATGGACACCTAGCTTTCGATCACGGAATACCAGTGCTAGGGTGGCTACATCACCATGGACAACCCTTTCCAACTTACCTTGACGGCCCGACTTAAGACAGGCATGCCACATGCCCATGTGGGCCCCACCTACTGGAGAGGTTTGACTCAATACCACTTGTAACACCTGGCCCACTGCCCAAGGCTCTAGTAGAGTTTCAGGAATGACGACTGACCCTACAGACCACCACTAGCCTTAAATGCACACTTTGTTCTCACTCACGCGCAAGTCAGGATAAACTTCTCGACTGGTCACCCATCCTAGTACTACTCTGGGCTGAGCATGCTTAACCACAAAGTTCTTTAATGATGGGCTCCCTGAAAAGGAGGTGCACGCGATATGGGTAGTCCAGTCATTTTAAGATCATTTTATCCGAGGCCTCAAATCCTGAGACGTTACATATATCCTCCTCGCTTTTAGATTGAGGGAGTTCTTTCCATTCAGTAGAAGCAAACATGTATCTAAAGGGCTGCTCTTGAGATAAAATGGAGAATAAACACAAAAACTTAGTTGCAAATCGGTATGCCCCTAGCCTTTTTAACTCTCTTCCATCTGTGTGCTTCCTCATCAAATCTAAAACATGTTGATACCTATATATAAATTTAGCAATCAATCTAGCATATGCAGTTGTTGGTTTTACATGTTCAAAACCATCAATGTCTTTGAACATATAAGATTCATGCAATGAGCTGCGCATTTGGCTTTGAAAATATGGGGATATTTGTTCTCAATCAATTTTTGTGCAGATCCATAGTTAGATGCATTGTCAGCAATGAATTGGATCATATTTGCAGGACCTAATTCTTCAATGCATTTAGAAATAAAGTCAAATAAACACGAACCATCCTCGACATGATCAACAACACAGATAGACTCGTGGTTTTAAAAAACGGTATGGGTTGTATGTTCAGAGAGGTCACTGGTATATGCGGGAGTATATGCAGAAGTATAAATGGTTTTTGATTCTTTTTGATTATTATTATTTTATATATATATAAATATACAATAATCATATAATTACAAATATAATTTGCAGAATTACATGTTTTAGATGCAAACATGCAAATATACAATTAAACACCTCTTAAATACATACAAATGTGAAATACTGAGCTAAATGTATAACAATCATAGATGAATGTAATGCAAAAAGAGGAAATGGAAGCAGAATGTAGGCTAAATGTAGGTGATTGTTTTAGTTATATGAAGAATATGGGGTGATGTTAAAAAATTGCCAGCTTAGTAGTTTGACCATTCAAAAATCGGGGACTAATCGGCCTTATATGCGGCCGTATATGCAGCCATTGTTCGTTTTAGCCACTGAATTCCCATATGCGGTTTAGTCAAGGGACTGAACTGCATATGCGGCCGCATGGACCTTTTTTGAAACACTGGATAAACTTATAAACCAGACCCCTTTTGAACATGCAACCAACATATTAATATGAGGATGACCCCTCCCATCTTGCCAACCATCACTCATAAGTGTCCATCTAGAGAACTCCCAACTCTCCCTCATGGTTTTGAGATAACCATCTACATCCATAGTGTCGTCCTCACCGTTTTACTACTGGGTGCTTGATAACCTGGCCCAACCTGTCCAATAGCAAACACGGCTTCACGAAATTCAGTAGTTCACAAGAGATGAAAAGACAAGTTATTTGTTACTATACATTTTATAATAGCCTTATGAACAATCTTTTTCTCTTTCTTTGTAAGTGAATGAAGAGTTTTTTTTGGCCAGGGACATGAACAACATACTTATCTAAATCAACCAAACAACTGCCGCTAGATCGAAGTGGACATACAACCGAATTAGAAGCAGATGGACTACAATTTGTGAAAAATCTACAATCTTTTGCTTTTTGCTAGTGCCTTTCGCCTAAAAGTCACATACGGCTCTGACTGCAAGTTCCCTAACTGCATCTGACACAACAAGACATGGCTTGATGTCCTTGCAAGTTACTTGTGCGATGTGAAACCTAAATTGCGTAATGGAAGTGGCAAAAGATTCATGACACAACTTGCACTTCAATTTGTTGTCCACCGACTCAACATGCTCCCACAATGGATCTTTTGCTTTAGGCATCATTGTCGTATTGTTGGTAAACTATATAGATGACACAAGATGAGAAACAAACAAACAAACACGATGATAAAAAAACACAACTATATTGCTATCATTTTGTAATTAAAGACATATGATACACTAAGATACAACACAACGGACACACACAAATAAGCAAATGGAAAATCGAGACAGTAAGGAACATAATAGCATTTCAAATGGATAAGTAATGCAATCTACACTGGAATAGCATGGTATTTAGTATTTGAAAACCAACTTAAGTAAATATGACAATAAGAGAGGGTGATTAGAAATTAACAAGCAAGTGGCAACAACAATACGATAGAAAAAAAGACATCACCATGGTGTTTGTTTAGGATAAGAATAGGAGGATTGAAGAGAGAATGAATTTTGTGGAGAACGTATGCAAGGTTGCATCTTGGAAGAGGAGGAATGAAGAGAGGATAATAAGAAATTAAGCGACAACATTAGAAGAAAAAAAGCTACAACAACAGTAATGAAGAGAGGAAGGCTGATGTTGAATTTGTTGGAAGGGGACTGACGTAGTAAGGACAAGGGGGAAGATTAGGAAGAATTGCATTGGATTGGGTGGAGGGGTGAAGGAGGGAGGGGGTTAAGAGGGGGCAAAAACAAGAAGGGGAAGGGGCTTATGTAGTGAGGAAGAGGAGGGGAAATGAGAATTTTGGATTGGATGGGGTATGAGGGAGAGAGGGAGTTCAAGACAAGGAGAAATCACCAAGGGGGAGGAAATGAGGTAGCGAGGAAGAAGGGGGAATCAGGAAGAGCGTGGAAATTGGGAAGAATAATGGTTAGAGAACATTGTATAGCTCGAAAAAAGTGTTAAAGAGTATATATTAGCCTATTTAGTTATAGAGAGGAGAGGAAGTGATGAGAAGAGAGAGAGTGTGTGAGAGAATATGTATGAGAGAGAGAGTATGAGAAGAGATGATATATGTATTCAGACTATATATGTTCCAGGCTATTATCTTCATGGAGCTTCACATTGTTCAGCACATCCGTTCTCTCCTTCCACTTTCACATAGATCAGTACGTCGATGCTAATTCCCGACCTGTGATCTATGTTTTCCAAATCCAAACCTTACCGCCGGTGATCTCCTTTCCAGCCATCACATATCCACTGCCATCGCTGCATCATTACCCGCCGCCTTCCACCTTTACTACCAGTATTCCACGAACAATAGGAGTGCCGTTATATTCCCAACGCCTCCGATCGGCATCCGTCCAGCAGCAATTCTGCCGCCGGCCAACAGCCATAACCGCCGACCGTACGCCCGACTCCGTCAGCGCACAGCAGCAGCGCCACCGCCGCCAATCAGCAGCGACAACCGCAACCAATGACAACCATCCCGTTGCTGCCGATCACGTCGCCACCAGCGGATGCAATTGTGAAAAATAAGATTGTATAGAACGCAATGGAATGAATACAAGACTGGACGCCCTCTCCTTTATATAGGAGAGGGGAGACACCCTAAGACTTAGGACGCAAGTAATCTAAACGAGATGAAATACAAAAGCCCAATAACTAATTAACCTATTAACTAAATAGGCTAATATAGACTCTCTAACACTCCCCCTCAAGTTGGAGCATGGGTGAAAACACATGTCCAAAGCTTGGGGGTTACAAGACTCGATAAAACGATAAAAGAAATGATAAATGAAAGATAAAAAATAAATATGACTCCCCATACAAAAATTGATACTCCCCCTTAATTAATACTCCCCCTGAACCATTTGGTGACAATGCCTCTCTTCTTTGAAATTGTATTCTGCAGGCTGGAGATCCTCGAGCTTTGATGAAGGTCTTTTGGAGTGCATCTGGAATGAAGAACATCTGAAATGGGACCTGAATACTGCAACAGTAATTCGCCACTTGGAGCAGACGATCCTTAACACCATCACTACGTCATCTTCATTGGATTACATACTTAACGCGGCACGAACGCGGATGCCCAATGTCGATGTAGCAGTAGTGGAATCTTCAAATTGTCTGAGAAGACGTGCATAACGTGGCATGAACACAAACAAACGATATGCTGGTGATACAATGCAGATACCATAACTCTGACGCATGAGCCTTGGGGGCTTGACAAGAAAGGAGATATCATCCATCAAGGAAAGCCCCAAGAAGATCAGCAGAAGGCGATGCTAATACAATAGATGTGGCTCAGAGAAGACGTGATGAAGCAGCTCGGTGAAGATATCTCTGGATGAACTATCAACCTTGCAGGTGTAGACTTGGCATGCTTGAAATTGCTGAGCTTCTGAGAAGTCTGAAGAAGCACCCATCTGTCTCATGTAAATGTAGCTGAAGAAGTACACCATCAACACCTGACGTACATAACGCGGTACGAACGCGGATAGCTTGGTGTTGACTCTGAATGAATATCCTTCAATGCTGTCTGGAATTAGAGAACGGATGTGCTAAACAATGCGAAGCTCCAGGAAGATAATAGCCTGGAACATATATAGTCTGAATACATATATCATCTCTTCTCATACTTTCTCTCTCATACATATTCTCTCTCACTCTCTCTCTCTTCTCATCTCTTCCTCTCATCTCTTCCTCTCCTCTCTATCCCCCCGCACACCAAATACAACGATAGTGAGTGTTTGGTGTGGAGAAATGGATATATGACCCCCCACACTGTAGAAAGGGATACACACATGATATGGGTGGGTGGGAAAGGAATCGGCGGATTTAAGAGGATTTTGTGATATGGAGATGTGTAATATGTGGAGAATGAAATCAATAACCGTAGAGAATATGCTAAATGGGTCAATGTAAGATCCGAATAGGCATAATGAATATGGGGGGAATTAATAACTGGGAGTAGAGATAGAGTGATGGTTGAGTGATGAAGATAGCTGAGAAGGTGATGAAGAACAACATCTTGCGGGATGTAGCAAAAAAAAACTGGCCGGATTATGTCACTCAGTTGATGTAGCACTTGGTCGTAACTGAGGAGATGACAAAGGGTCTATGCTGAGGACGTCAGGAGATGGCCTGTGCAGAACTCGGTACTACCGAGTTGATGTCGCCGTCGATAATTGCGCCTGTACCGAGTTCGGTACTACCGAATTGATGTCGGTAGTAGCGAGATCTTTTTGGGCGGCAGGTAGCATGTTGACGGCGGCTGATTGCTGCTTGATGGCGATTATGGCTGCTGCTTCTGCGGTTGGCGACGCTTATGATGCTGGTGCTCGATGGTGATAGTGGCGTCGATAGGCGGCGAAGGCACGGAGATGGCTGCTTGGAGGCCGGCGGCAGGATGGTGGCTGTTGATTGCACCAGGACAGAGATATCCGGCGTACGGAAAGAAAAATTAAATCTTTAAGAAAGAGAAGGAGAAGCCATGGAGGTCGGAAGATGCCTGGCTGACAACCGGCCTAAGCCATGGCAACGGCTGCTCTCTGGAAAAAACGAGCGGTGGCGGCTAAGGCTGCGTGCGCGCTGGAAAGGAGAGGGAGGAGGGGCGGCGGCTAGGTTTCCCTCTGGAGCAAACGTGCTCTGTTCACGCAGGAATTACTGTTCACTCCGCACACTGTTCACCGCCGGAGTTACCGTTCACGCCGTCGTTATTGTTCACGCCGCCGTTACTGTTCACCGCTATGATACCATGTGAAAAAATAAGATTGTGTTGAACGCAATGGAATGAATACAAGACTAAACGCCCTCTCCTTTATATAGGAGAGGGGAGACGCCCTAAGACTTAGGACGCAAGTAATCTAAACGGGATGAAATACAAAAGCCCAATAACTAATTAACCTATTAACTAAATAGGCTAATATAGACTCTCTAACGAAAAGCATGGGGGTTGGAAAGCGTTTGAGAAAGGAAAACAATTGAAGAGAAGAAACTCACTTGAAGGAGGTGGCCAAAGAGATCCATTAGGGCCAATGTTGCTTCTTGCGACTGACCTGCTTACTGGCTTCGCTGCTTGCTTGTGGCCAGCTCTGCTCCTTGCTTGCGGCGAAGCTGTGGTCCTTGCTTGCGGCGGAGTTCTGCTCCTTGCTTACGGTGGAGCTCTGCTGCTTGCTTGCGGTGGAGCTTTGCTTCTTGCTTGTGGTGGAGTTCTGATGCTTGCTTGCGGCGGAGCTCTGGATGACTAGGTCGAAACTCCATTAGATGGTGGTGATGCTGATGGTTGCTCTAGCAGATGGGACGACCTTTTTGAGAGGGAGGGTTTCGGGGGAGAAGATTTGGGAGTCTGAGGGTTTCTGGATTGGTGAGGGAAGCGGGGTCGGGGGTGGAGTGAAAAGGGTAACCAGTTTTGGGATTAACAGAACCATACTGACTTGCTGGAAGCCCATGCTGCCACAAACCGGGAGGGAGGGGGGAGTTAACCCAAGGTTAGCGAGGTGCGAAAACCCACAGTCCTGTACAATCACTTTTAGCCCTGGCCCAAGGGAACCAACAAGTCAGAGGACCTTGATGCATGGTTGGCAATGCTATTAGGTGCACAAAGGGTTCCTAAACTTCACATCCCCTCCAAGGATTAAGCCTTGACCTTGAAATGCAGGTCATTCAGACTTCGTTTCTATTTCACATATTGACAATATCTCTTGCCCTAAAACATAACAACAGAGTGAAGTGGAAGCTTTGATTTGCATGAATATCATTAACACATGTCAAACACGAGATTTAAGATGATATATAGATTATAGACAATTAAAATATGTAGAAATGATAGTTCCTTAACTTCCTTTGGCATGCATCATTCTGCTTTTCTTGTAATTTTCTATGTGGAGGCTTACATGTCCACCTTAACAACTATGCTTGTAATGTAAGACTTGCCTTCAATCTCCATGGAATTTGATGGCTGCATATATTCAGTCGCACTCCTCCATATCATCCACCTTGCTGTCATCCTAGTTTTTCGTGTAAAGTTGACACATTTAAAATGAGAAGTAAATCTGAAAACCTAGTACCGCGAGGAGCTCAGAATAGCATGATGATTAGTTGCCAAATTTCCTTGTCAAGAACATAATTGAAATTGCAGATTACATGGGAATGGTTTGTTGACGCTTTGTATTTTCTTTCTCGTTAACATATCTAAAGCAAGTTGCTTCAGGAAATGCCATTTAAATTCATCTAACATGTAAATGCTAACAATTTTAAAATACACTATATATATATATATATTATTGAATTAAGCGTGGCATTAGTTTTGAGGTAATATTTTATTAACTTAATCACATTGTAATATGATATTAGTGAGTATGATATTATCTATTTTTTTTGGTAAATTTGTATCAGCAATTTGAATAATAGAACTCTTTTTCCTTAGTTTGAAAATCATATCTAGCATGAATTGCAAGGATGGACATAATAAGTAAAGGTAGAAAATACTAAAATAAGTTTCTAACACAACTGTTCTTGCTTTGTAAATGATCACATTTCTAACTTTCTTTTTTGCTTTCTTGATGATTCCATATTATTCTGTAATAGGATGAGAAACAATGGCCTCTTATGTCTCCACTGCCATCATATGGACATGGGAGAGAACACCATGGTCCTCGTTACGGCAGTCTGATTCATGGTCAAAGACTGAAAGATGTTGTAATAACAGGCAAGTAACTACAATATTATGCGCGAGCTGATATGCACCTTTTCCTTGTTAATGATCTTATGCAAATAAAATCTGTTGTTCTGATTCCTCATTGTATATATGCTTCTATAGATGCATGTAGGGTTTGGGGTTTTATGCATGCAAATTCAACTCTTGTTTATGATTTCATTTTGTTTGAAACATGAACTTGTTTAGTTGAAAAAGTACAATCATAGTTATTAAGGCTCCTGCCTATGCACGCATAGGCTTGCTAGGCTATGGAGGAGTTGCTGAAGTCTGAACATCTAGGACACTAAGTGGACCAGTTAGGTGTGTATGGAGGAGTTGTTGAAGTCTGAGCACCTAGGACACTAAGTGGACTGGGTGGGCGCCTAGGGCCATTCAGACTCAATCCAGGTCATTTTGGCTCCAAATTAGGTCAGTTGCGGTCTGAATTAAGTTGCATAGGCTCATTTTAGGGCCAAATTAGCAAGTTTGATTCGAATTCAGTTGAACGGGTCAATTTAGGTTTGATTTGGTCGATAGGTCTGTTGAGGATTACTTAGAGCAAGTTGGTTCTAATTAACGTCATATTAAATGTGCTCTTGGTAATTCAGGATTGGTTAAGTTTAGAGAAAACCAATATAAATATACTTAGCTATATCTTTTTTTCGGTCCGTCAAAACTCCGTTGCTTTTTTTGTATTTTTCGAATAGAGAGAACAAGACAAGGTGGAGGAGCGAGAGATAGACGGAAGTATCTATCTTTACAAGTATACTTGTGAGAGAACAATCTATACAATCATATCTAAAAGAAAAAACAAGAGCTAAAAAATAAGGACTCTGCCACAGTTCAAAGAACTGTCTAACTGAAAGCTTTGATAGTGCCCATGATGAGGTTCTAGAGAATAGAAGGGGATCTTTCAGTATTCTCAAAGCATCTAACATTTCTTTCCTGCCATAAGAAATAGCAAATACTCAAGCAGCATATCTTCCAAGAACCGTCTTCTTTTGCAATCATCTCTGAAATAGATCTAGGTTGAGGAGCAGAGAGAAGCCTGCTAGCAAAGGACCACACCTCAGTAGAATAGGAGCAGGTAAAGCAGATATGGCGAGTGTCCTCGTAATCAGCTTTACAAAGATAGCATCTAGAAACTGAGCAAATCCCAATCCTTTTAACATAGTCCACAGTAGGAAGTTTGTTATGAACAATTTTCCACATGTTAAATTGATATCTCTTAGGAACTTTCCCTTTCCAAATCCAGGAGAATTCAGGAAGAACGACGCCATTATCTCTAAATGCATTCCAGAATAGCTTTGGCTTTGGATTCACTTCTTCTTTGAACAGGTTTTGATCTTTTTTACCTTCTTGAATAGAAATACCCTAAATAGCTCTTAAGAGCTTCATGTTGTTTCGGATAACAGGCACATTCCAGTGACCATCTCTGATGATGCCACTTAGTTTGCAATCAGAATTCAAACCCAGTTTTAAGATACAATCTGAACCAATGCAATCAGCTAGGAAGCCGCGGTTATACCATGGATCACCCCAAAGGAAGATAAAGTCACCATCTCCCACAGTGTAGCTAATAAAACTCATGAGAGATTCTCTAATCTTTAAGATCTTCTTAAAAACACGACACCTTTGAGGTTTCTTTGAGAGACCAAAAGGATTTGCAACCCAAGTATTTCTCATGGACCCATTTGACCCACAAGGAGTCCTTCTTCCTTGTTATATCCCAAGCATTAAGCATTAGACAAGCACGAGAAGAGTCTTTGATCTTCTTAATATTCAGACCCCCTTCAGAAGTAGGTCTAGTGACCTTGTCCCACTGAACCAAATGAAGAAACTTTCTATTCTCGTCACCACTCCAAATAAAATCTCTACAAGCTTTATCAATCTCAGACTGTATAGAAGCCGGTAGAGGAAAAGAGCTCATCCAATAAAGATGCTTAACAGAAAGAGTAGACCTTTTCAATTCAGCACAAGCAGCAAAAGAAATCAACTTTGACTTCCACCCATCAAGCCTTTTTCTGATTCTGTCCAAAAGAGGTTCACAAGCAGCTTTAGACATCTTACCAACAAACAAAGGCATCCCCATATATTTATATGGAAGGGATCCTTCTTTAAAACCAAGGACATCGATAAGATCCGCTTTAAGAGACAACTTACTGAAGAACCCCTCGCTTTTTTCTGCATTCACAATTAAACCAGAGAGCTTGCCAAAGGACTCGAATAGAGAGATGACGTTGACAAGATTTTTAAGTTCGCTTCAGCAAAGACCATAAGGTCATAAGCAAATATAAGATGGGATAGCTTGAAATTCTTAGAAGCTACCAAGGGGCAAATCCATAATTATCAACAACATATGACATAAGCATCGAAAAACCCTGCATAATAATCACAAATAAGTAGGGGGCGATGGGATCCCCTTGTCTAATTCCATTCGAAGGTTTGAAGGGAGCAGTAGGTTCGCCATTAACCGTAACTTGGTAAGAGATGGAATTGAAAATACCACTAATCCAATGAATCCAGACAGTAGGAACGCCCATTCTGAACGTGAAGCAAATAGGAAATCCCATTTAACTGAATCTTAGGCTTTTGAGATATCCAATTTTAGGCACATTTTGCTACCAGCATTAGCTCTACTGAAATCATGAATGATCTCATTTGAAAATAGAGTAACATCCTTTATACTCCTTCCTCTAACAAATGCACATTGATTCATACTGATGATGGAAGGCAAGATCAACTGCAACTTGTTAGCTAGAATTTTAGAAATTATCTTGTAGATATTGTTTCATAAGGAAATGGGGCGCCGATTCTTTAATTCATCAGAAACATCAGAATCCACTCCTTTAGGTATAAGAGTTAAAAAGGTATTATCAACTTCATTGAGCATTTTGCCATTCTTGAAGAATTCTTTCACGGCCTCACTGACATCATAACCTATGATGTGCCAAATCTTTTTAATAAACATGACGTTAAACCCATTAGGGCCTGGGGCCTTATCAGGCTTCATCTCCTTAATAACATTGTCATATTCCTCGAGTGACCTGAGCAGAATGACTCCTCTTTTGAAGATCATCTAAAACCCGACTATTACACTTAAAATCAACAAGCTCAATAGATTTACCAGATTTGTTAAAAATATTACTGTAAAAAGAGTAGATATGGCTTTTCAGTTCATCCGACTCAGTCATAGTCCATCATCAACAAGTTTGTATATATGATTCCCATGCCTTCTAGTTTTGAGAGAGGCATAAAAGAATTTCATATCACTGTCCCCCTCTCGTAACCATTGAACAAGAGATTTCTGTCTCAATAAAGATTCTTCATTATCCTCAGTTTGTCTCAGATCCTTTCTCAACCGATTTGCTTCTCTCTGTAGCACAGGGTTCAGAGGGTCACCATCAGCCAGTTCTTGGGCATGAAGGGCTTCGAGTTTTATAATTTTCTATTTATCAAAAGCATTGCCAAAGGCAGTCCTGTTCCACATCTGTAAACTAGCTTTAACGTTATCCAACTTCATGTACACTCTATACATGGCCTAACCTTCAACTTGAATTTCCCAAGCAAGGAAGAAAATGTCCGATTTCGATGCCATTTCGGTGGCCACAGAAATAGAAATTTCGACAAATTTCAATAGAATTTTCGATAAATGCGTTCCTGGCGTTTCGATGGCAAAATAAACGAATTAATTTATGAAATTTTACCAGAATGATCTACTAGTGTAGACTCAAATATGTAATAATATTTCATATTGGATATGTGGGGGTGGGGTCTCGTTATTTTTTAGTGAATGACCTTGAACTGTTTCGATGGACATTTCAATAAGGATTTTTGATGTCAATTTTCAATGGCAAAATCAATGAACTAAGTCATTATAGTTTGCAAACACAATATATAGACTTAAAGACACAAAACTATGCAAAAAAAAAGCTCTAGCTAGCACATAGTATATAAAAAAGTAATAAAAAAATCGATGATTTGCCTATTTCGTCAGTCAATTTCGATGTCCGATTGCCACAGAAACAGAAATTTCGCCAAAAATTTCGACAATTTCGTCGAAATTTTGAACATTGTTCCCAAGCCAATCTCACTATATTCAGAAAGTCATCATGACTAGGCCATGCATTTATAAAACGAAAGGGGGATCTGACCTTTCTAGCATTACCCAGATTCACAATGATAACTCTACGGTCACTAACAATATTTCAAATAAGCGACCCATAAAACTCAGGAATGTACCCCAGTTCCTGGGCATGAAGGGCTTTGAGTTTTATTAATTATTATATGTATATATTAATCATGAATTTACATATTTAATTTGTGCAATTGTGTATCTAAATAGTACAATTACAAGAATAATGGATGCAATCATGCAAATATGCAATCATCACAACTTAAATTAATACAAACATGCACTACGATCTAAATTTAAACAAACATAGATAAATGTAAACGTAAAAAAGAAGAATCAATATATGTCTAACTGAAAATCGGGGTTTAATCGGCCTTGTATGCGACCGTACAACCGATTATGCGGCCTGGTCTTCTTTTTGGAGGGATTTCCAGTATGCGGTTGGGTTGGAGGTCTGAACCTTGTATGCGGCTGCACAGACCGATTTTTAAAACACTGGTGGAGTTGTTTCATCTCTCCATGTTCATAGGTTTCTTGGTCGATGTGTAATGTACGGATTTTTCAAATGATTTTTTTCCATAATAACAAATAAGAAAAACCCGGACGATACGTTTGCATAGCAAAGAAACACAAGAGAGATAACTTATACTAAGCATATGATATTGTACTAACAACCTAACACCACCATAGAGTCTCAACATGGGTCGTTAAGGTTACAACTTAGTCCAAAATTACACGAGAATATTAAATTTCAAGAGTTCATTGACTTTCATATGTCTATGTATTGCCTTCTCATGTGGACATTGTTTCCCCTGCTATGCCTCCAAGATCAAGATGAGGCCACACCAAAAGTGACCTATAGGTTCTTCCTAAATCTATGGTGGATTCCACCGTAGGAAAAAGGAGATGAGAAGTTAGATCTCATGGGAATATAAGTACGTTTTATGAGGAGATTAATGTTTGTTTATGTTAGGTAGTACGGTGATGGGTACACAATAAAACTATAGATCTATATCTAGTAGGAATGACCAATACTAAAACGAACAAAAAATTAAGTAATCTGAATTCTGAAATGCTCATCTACTTTGGAACAACAATATAGCTATTTGTAGGACTAATCCTTTCTTTTCAATTTTTTGATAAAGTAGAAATGCTCATCTACTTTTAAAAAACAATATACCTATCTGTAGGACTAATTTTTATTTTCAATCTTCTTATGTCTATGTATAAAAGAACCGGTAGTGACATTGAGAGGGCTCATTCCTACCCTGGATCTCACGGTCCAGCTATCGCTTTTTTTTGTTTTCTTTTTCTCGTGCGCATGCCGAGTCTCCCAACCCCACATACGTATTTTGTCCCCTGGCCACCCTTTTGCTTAACAATAGTGGTATAGCAGTCGCCGTCCCAAGACTAGTCAGAGGGTTGTCCTTGCAACCCTTTCGCTGCCCTCGGGTTCCTTCTGAATGTGTCTAGCAGCTTAGGACGCATGTGCCACCACCCGTAAGGCCGTTGTACACGAGCCATTGGGGATCATGTCACATACGGTACGTTTTACCCACCCCAAGGTGAGGCACTCTATTAGTACATGCTACTCCTATGACTGACGTCTCCTCAAAGGAGTGGTCTGGATTCCACTTTCTTACATACTAGATCCCTGACATATTGTCAGCTCTGTCACTACTAGGTACTCTATAATTCACTACTTCTATTCATGTCTTTATTATTTACATTATGAGTACAAGTTCCAAAACATTAAACTCCCATCTATATTGAGTACTTTCAATCGACATTTAAGTTCTTAATCAGAACTATAAACTAAATCTAGATAAATTGTCCTGGAGGGTGCAAATTATCGTCATTAACATCAAGGTTTAGTGTTACCATTATTACCACAAAGTAATGTTATGATTGTGATGTAAAAGACGATATAGTGTAACACTCCCACATACCTCTAGTGGAAGGCGTATGTAGTTATCATGAAATTTTGATTGTGAGGGACCACAACTTTTGCATCCTTCGAGAGAGTGATCTAAAATACTTCATCTGTCTTATAAGTATTGCTTTGACTCGTACGGATTCATGTATGGTCACATAAATCAAATTAAACAAAAGATTATTATTTAACTACTCGCACAATCACCCATCGTAAGAGCATGGAAAACAAGTAATAATATATATCCCAAATTCTAGTGTTGTTATTATGCCTGGCATAAAATCTCATTTTCAGTTGGAAGTCAAGAACTTATCATTTCCATAGAGACTTTTATCAGTTCGCATCCAATCATATTTCACTTGCTCGATGCATCACCCTAGGATTCAAAAATAACGTTGTATCTTTTGGTTCCAACGTTCATTTAATTGTATTCTGTCCAAGCAAAACCGTTCGCTTGAAAGGATGAAGTGAAAACTGATAGGAATGTAAGCTATCGTACCTTCCTCGTTTACAAGGTTGCCAAATCCTGAATTCTTCTATTTCCAGCCCCTTTATTTGTTATAGCAAAGAAGTTATGTAGGAGCCAGGCTGTTGACTACGGTGTGGCTGTGTCAAGCTGTAATGCTGCCCAAGTTTGTTGGACAATTGCTCACATACACTATGGATATCTACAAGTCAGAATAGCATACAACACCAGGGTGCTTTTGATAAGTTGGGAGTGGTCATGAGTGATTAGGGAAGAAAATGACGGTGCATGGGAAGGAGATAATGTAAAACGGAAAAGTACAAGTCTCACAAAACTTACATCTACAAGAACCAACAGTCCTATTCCAGCCAAGCTGCGAACCAAGGCTGTTTCAAGGCTCTATTCAAGTCAAAGCTTGTCTTGACAGCTAATATATGCTGCAGTTTTCAGTCTTCAATTGCAGGATCAAAGGGGAATGCTTGGGATAAGTTAAAGTTATCTTGAGAAAAGGGAAGAAGCACAGCTCTGCATGTGAAGGAGAGAGAAAAAGAAGTTGGCAAATGGCTCACATACTTCCACTGCAGATTTGTGATTGTGACCAGGCTGACAAGCTGCTATAGCTGAATGCTGGCATTACCGTCACAGATCATGTGCAGCAGCCGCTGCAGCTGAAGAAAAAGAAGAGGGAAAGCTTCTTGCAGCCACGTCAAGGGAGGGGTATGAGTGCTATGGTCACTGCAGCCATCAGCGACGCCGGCGGGCCAGTTATAGATGCAGTTAGTTGATAACGCAAAGCTGGACTATAAGAGCAGGAGCATCAGACATGCGGGTGGCAGTAGGAAAGCTAAACAGCTGCTTATTTGGAGCAGGTTTTTGCTCTGGTTATGAAGACGGCTATAATTGAGCATGACTGAGGATTCTTGGTTTAGATACAAATCGAATATGAGAAGGTCCCATTTCTCGGTGTGTGTGTCTGCTGTGAAATAGAATGGAAATTCTTCACAAGTCAAGACTATTGTGTCATCCACAGGAAAGGACGGTATGGCTTGGCCACCGTTGTCAAAGTTGGGAAGAAAGATAAGGAAAAGCAAAGATGCATATTACACATGCACCAGCTAGAGGTAAGGATGGGTGTACGGTTGGCATGGTCCCTTCATAGATAAGGTCAATTCATGGAAATAGGCATTTTGGCCCTACTTGGTTCCCCTTTATTTTGTAGTTTTGGGTGTTGCTTAGTCAACACTTATATTTTTTTAACATTTGTATCCATTACATCAACTCACTAAGATGCATGTTACAACTACACCCATGTTCCATACATTTATATATTCTAGAACATATCCTTAAAGAGTTATAACCATGTAATGAGCACTAAAAATAGTAAGTGTTACTATAATGAGCCCCTTTTCTTCAATCTTATATTTCATGTTTTTCTTAAACCTTACACATTGTCTCTTGGAAAACCAAAAGTATTAGCTATCTTGCATGGTTTGAAGCTGTATAGTCAGTCATGTCAGTTCAACAAGTAGCAACAATCCCTTTTAATATCTAGGTCCTAAACCTGAGTCTATTTTGAGTTGTCCTAATCGGGTAAAGTGCTAACTTTTATGTAGGTATTTTCCCACTTTTATTGATGGTCACTCATGTTATATCTGGATTTAGTTGATGAATAATATTTCTTGTTTTTTCATTCTAAATTTTCCTCATTCATGTCTACAATCAAGAGTCAATTTGACCGACCAATTTTCATGTGATTCTTGGCCAACCAACGCGCATTCTTCATACTGGCAATGCAGAAAAACACTTAAGCTCCATTTTTCGCCATTACCTTACCACATTGCGTGTCCTCACACAGCACATGCCAATGTGGAGTTGCTGAGTACGACAATTACCATGTCACTGAGACAGTGAGACTGCTCATGCCCTTTTGCTGACATGTATTTCTTAAAGAATTTTGTGAAGATACAATGCTTGCTGCCACTCAGCTGGACAACTGTGCACCATCTCCAGTTATAAATAATAAAGTTTCATAGTGTTCTTCATTCAAGAAAGTCGCTGTATAAATTTCCCCTTGTGTCTTTGGTAGTGTGTTCTTTGTTCATCAGGGTGGGGTTGGTCAAGATAAATGGCTCCAAAGTGTGTTAAATATATGTTTCAGTGTATTTAGTAATCCAAAAAGGGTATTAATCTTTAGTTCTTTTCCTAACAATCACTTCCTCTGCATAGTAAGATCTTTAAGGATATACCATTTTGTGCTGAACCTCAGACGTCATTCAAGTTGGAAAAGCCTTCATTTTGTTGCAGTTATGAATCATTTTCTGCAGGTCTTTCACATATGTTTATCTCTGCTGACTTTAACTCCTGTCCTCCCATTGTGCAAGTCCACTCATGCCTCTGGCTACACTGGAATGCAGACTGCACGTATAGCATGAGAACTGTAAAGCCAGCTGTTGTAGTGTTTAAGGTGGCTGCAACTTTGTAGGTTGGCTGTGACTCTCTAGGATGAAATGTCTTCTCTTAGGAGTTATGCTACTTTGTCCCTTGAACTCTGTTCATTTTGAAAGTGTGTTGTTGGATGTATGTGGGTGTTTACAGTAAAGGTGGGTCTCGGCAGTAGGCATGGTTTAAAATTTTGATTTCGACGCCGTTTCTGATGGCTCAGAAACAAAAATTTACAGAAATTTTAACATTTACGGGAATTTCGACACTAGATTTCGACGACCAAATAAAGGAATTAAGTCATGAAATTTTACCAAGATGGTCTACATCCATGAATACACCTATCTATGCAATAAATCATATATTGATCTTGGTGGGGGTTCCTACACGTGTGAGTGAAAAGAAGTTGAACTGTTTTGAACATGGAACTAAACTTCGGCGAAGTTGGGCGAAGTTTCGCCGAAACTTCGAACTTCGAGCCTAGGCGAAGTCGAATCCTCAAGACTTCGGCTTTGTCTAATCTTCGGGGCGAAGTTTTCCTGATTTTGTCGAAGTTGGTTTTTTTGTATGTATTTTCGTCTCAACTTCTCCGAAGTTGTCGAAGTTTCCTCGAAGTTGGGGCAAAAATTGAGACGACACAGAACATTAATTCTAACTAGTGCACTAACGGCCATATAATACATAAGTGTTGCCTCCAACCCTCTTCACAACTTCTAATATCAACTCCTATGTTTGTTGCTGCCACTCTTTCCTAGAGAGTCTTGTAACTACTATTTGGTTGTATATTTGTATATAATACATATGTTCAAGTTTTCAACACTTGAACTGTATTAGTATGTGTATTGCATGTTTGACCATTGCAGGCACACATCATATTATCAACCTACTTAGGGCTAAAGACTCATGAATCGTCTATTTTTGTTAAATTAGCAATTATAAGAGAGAGGTATAACATAATTAGAAGTTTTCAATCGAAGTTTCCTTCAAATTCACATCATTTTCTTCAAAAATCGGCATCGAAGTTTGTCGAAGTTTGCGTCTAAGTTTCCTCGAAACTTCCTCGAAGTTTCCACAAACTTCCACTTCCACACCTAGCGAAGTCGAACTCCTGCACCATGGTTTTGAACTTGCGATGAAGTTTTCCATGCAAAATTCAGTGCCATAGGAATTGTCTCATTCTCATAAATAAATTCAACAACAATCTATTACAGCTTAGACCGTTGAATATCAGTCAATCTATTGTAAATTTGTAATACACAAGAAAGTATTAAATTTGCTAATTGAAATTGGAGCGGTATGGCGGCTGATCAAGCCCATGACCCCCACTTGGTGGTTGTTGTCCACACAATCTTATTAATATTGTTGACATATTGATTCCAACTCATGGT
Organism: Alisma plantago-aquatica; assembly: GCA_963693085.1. Classification (NCBI taxonomy): domain Eukaryota; kingdom Viridiplantae; phylum Streptophyta; class Magnoliopsida; order Alismatales; family Alismataceae; genus Alisma; species Alisma plantago-aquatica. The sequence goes on from OY856410.1 coordinate 269,103,388, forward strand.
ATCTTTGTAACATGTATCATATGTTTGTACATGCTCTTTGTATATCATCCCATATGTCGGAAAATACTCCTTCAACACTTTTAATTGGTCATCCTCATTAAGTGGTATATGTCCTATATAAATACCTTGACCTGGAGGGACCTTACCGTATCTCTAATGCAATGCCATGTTTTACCCCCATCATTTGTGACCATATGATCTCTATATGCAGCACTAGGACCCCCTTGTGGCTGGAAGTCATAATTAGTGGGATTTACATAGTCATAATTTCCATGATTTAAAAAAGCTCATTTTGAAAACATTTTATCCATTATCTTGACAAATAGGATATATATCAAGTTGAATTTGTAAATTAATTGCATTTATATGTAATTTATAGCATAATTTCATAAATCCTCAAGTTTAAGTTGTAGTCTACCACTTGCAACTTGCAATTTTGGAGTAATCTTTTGATCAAGATGGGGTAGAAGTGGAAGAAATAGATGTAGATGGGAAGGAGAGAGATAAACTTACCTTAGATCCAAAGAACAAGCCTTCAAGAGCAAGAGAATCCAAAAAATTACCAAAGAAGTAACCCTCCAAGTACTGCAGGCTTTGGGCCATTGATTTCCGAAATTTCGGTTGTGTTTCGCGAAATACATGCCCAAACTGGCCCTTTTTCAACAAAATTTCTGTATTTTGTCGAAATTTCGCCCCCTTTTGCAAAATTTCTATCGAAATTTTGAAATTTTACGTATAATTTCTGGACGGCTGCATTTCTCTGTCCGATACCCGTCGAAACCGAAATTTTGAGCGAAATTTCGAGATTTCGACCGGAATTTTGAACCATGGCAGTAGGGGTTGACAGATTGAAGGCATGCCTGGTTGCTGGAGGTTAATACAAACTGCATAGGTTATAACTTCACCAGAAAGATTACTCTTGGACCTTTTCTGTAGTTGTTTAGATAGCCTAGGTTGTGTACTTTCATCATTTCATGTCCTTACCACGTACCCTTTCTTGTCTCTTGTACCAACTAAAAATTTAGAATGCCTACATGCTTGGTGACTTGCATAAATAAAACTATATGAAATGACCACCTATTTTTTTTGCTCGGGGTGAGTTGATATGAACTATAAACACAGAAAGTTAATTGTACAGTTTAAACCAATTTTCGGGCGCGGGTTAGTGGCCTTTATAATATTGATGCAATCTGTAAAGGCAGATTTTGGATAGAGAAAAGGTCCTGTTCCAAGACAAAAATTGATTAGAGCTTATTAGGCCCAACTTGGCCTTTTAGTTGATATTTCTTGAGTTGGGAATTTAGGCTGTGTGTCATTATGAAATTTTCTAATTTCTTTACTTAGGAATTTAGTTTCCTATTTTCAAATACTTGCAAGTCAAGTCGCTGTGTTCTATATAAGCTAGCCTTGGGGCTTATGTCTAGGCAATGTAATTGAACGACTGAAAGGGGAGGGTCGAACAAGCAACGGACTGAGCGCCCGCACGAACCGCGTCCTAAAGGAGTTTGATTGCTGGGAATTGAAGATAAGTTTTAATTTGTTGTTTGCAAATTTATCTCCCTCGTGTTCTCCCCCATAGCAGTGCTACATCAAGTTTATTAGAGCCAAAACCCTAGTCTTTCAGGGTACAATTCCTCTATCTTCTCCTCTTCTTCTCCCTCCTTCATCTTTGTTCCCTTTTTCGACTTCTTCTCTTGTCTTTTACTTTCATGTAGCCCCCCCTTGCGCTTACATTTCCATATGCTGAACCCTCCCTCTAAGATCCAAACATGGATTAAAATTTCGATTGAAATTTCGGTTTCAACCAGTACCAGACATCGAAATGGACATGCCGAATTGCCACATTTCCGTTTCGCAATTTCATTAAAAAATTGAAAACAATCTTATAAAGTCCTTAAAAGTTGTAGGAGACCCCCCTCAGTTAATTGAATCGAAAATATAAGATGTAAAATGTTATTGCATGAGAATATATGTATGTATACATTGCATGATTGAAATCCTGATCAAAATAGTTGACGCACGTCGTTGTACACACAACAATCACCAGGACAAGTCTTAGAGTTTAACCTTCTAACCATGTCCTAGAGTTTAACCTTCTAACCAGGTTGTCAACTTGATGCACGCACCAAGTCAACGGAGTATAAATAGGTATCGATCTAAGGGACGACGGGAAGAACAATTGAAATCCAAATCTGAATGCTAAAACGAGAAAATGAATTCCGACTGAGAGAGTTGATTAAGAAGTAAGAACAAAAATAAAGTGCTGAAATAAAGATTATCTAATCAAGAAATAAAAATTTGGGGGTCCAGAGGATCACCACCAAAACCACGTTTCTATCCAACTAATCAACTACTAAGCTCCAAAGATCAAATCATGACCTTGTGGTTGCATGTCCTTACAAACAAACTCACAAGGGTCGGACTTCCTGGACACCCGTTGGTCCTGGCGTATACGGATCATTGCCAACCATCCAACATGATACTATCCACGGTCATATCAAGAAACATGTGAATTCAAACTGGTGTTCGAACTCAAGGCTTAGGTGATCGCATCACCAAGGATTATAACAAAAATAAGATTAAAAGGACGAAAAGATGATAATCACAATTAAAGGACTATTATTGTGTTCTCACGGAGATGCAAAGTCATATCACTCTATAAGAATATTTCAGATTATCCTAATAACCAAGTATAAATAGAGAGAAAACATCCTTTCAATGGGGCAAAAGAATGTATTGAATAGAACCGGGCTAAGAGGCTGCTCCCCATGCTCCAGAAGAATTTTTCGGACATGATGAAACTAGAAGAAATGCAAACAAAAATGAGATCTGCAATGATACAAGATGTGAACTACAAACTAAAATTGGATTCACATACTAAGACTCGATTTACAACTAAGACCGGATGCTTTTTTCTTGTGGAGTCTCCCTCCTTTTATAGGGAGATGAGGAGGGGGCAAAAACCTTGAGATATGGCTTTGTGGTGGTGATGTCCACTTTGACTGGAATAATTTCTTGCTTCATCCAAAAGTAACATTGCTAAAACCTTGACCGCATTGATGATTTTATTGTTTTAGCAATTGACCAAGTCTTTATTTGCATTATTTTCTCCACATAAATATATGTGGAATTGGCCGACTTTCCTTTGCTCCTAGTCAAAATAACATTTATTGTTTCCCAGAATAGAAAGTGGAAAATTTTATTGAATTGTCTTCCTTTAATTTCTTTGACCACTCATTAATTTCTTTGATTCTCTTTGCTGTAAAATTTCTGAAACGACTGGCCCTTGTGTCCAGCCGTTTGTTTGGAAGGCCGTGCAAAATGGATTTTTCTTGTAGAGCACTAAATTTCCTTTCTAACACAAACTTGTGCGTTAATTTTGGAGTTCGGACGTAAAAGTTATGACAATTTTGGTGCCGGGTATACATGAATTTCAGGCATTGCGGGAAATTGTGCAAAACATCTTCTAAGAGAATTTTTGTGCTGTGAAATAATTGCCTATTTCCTGCAAAACACAATAATCAAGTAAAAACTCCAATTTAAGCAAGAAGAACTAAACGAAAATAATTTATTCTAAAACTATTTAATAGCTAATAATTATTCTTAATTAAAGGTTAAAAAAGTACAATAAAAGGTGATGAATATAACATTCATCAACAATTTTGTATGTTTTCTCTCACAATTGTAGGAGCCTCCCACCTTATACCAACATATGATATTATTGCATAATTAGATGTGATCATCATGGTAAAATTTTATAACAAAATTCCTTTATTTGGTCATCAAAATCGTCAAAATAAGCGGAAATATCGAAATTTCGATCAAAATTTCTGTAAAATTATGTTTCTGGACCATCAAAACGGTGTCAAAATCGAAATTTTAAACTATGCATCCAAAGCGTCGAGTCCCATTCCCTTGAAGCCAGCCGTTGGACCACCAATAACAAACCTTCCCCACCGGCCCCACACCCTCCCTCACATGATCTCGCTTCCGCAAATGTACCTCAACCGAGGCTGACCTCTTTCTCTTACTTCCACCCCGCATGGCTATGCTGCAAATCACACGTCGTTCCCCCTAACCCCCTCTCTCTTGGGCTCTCCCTGCCAAGGAATGAAGTTTCGCCGGTATCTGCGGTATTTCGACAGAAATACCGATACCGACGGGTACCGACACGGAAACATGCGTGCGTACCGATAGGATCGCAAATACCGATAATACCGACATGTATACCGCCAATACCGCCATGTTTCGATGGTTTCAGTGCAAAATGCACTATTAACTTCACTGTACCGACCGAAACCGGCGGTAATATCGACGGGTATACCCTTTTTTGCGAGAATGATTGTTGTTACTTACTGGGACGAGAAAAGAAGGTACATTTAGATGATTTTTGTCGATTGGAGCTAATACCAACCCAAATTAAGGTAATTCTAACTAATCTCTTTTGTTTCTACCATTAGCAACCTCTCCATCTCTTTTTCCTATTTTTTTCTTCCACTTTCGCCTAAAAAGTATTTTTTACCGCCAAAGCCTAGTATTACTCCAATTTTTATATGTTTAAGCGAACTATACATACATCTATAAGTATATTATGTAGATATGCTATCACTAGATCTACCTACTCACAACACTATTAATTATTATTATCATACAATTTATCTAAGCATATTACAATCGGTATTGATATAATTAGTTACTTATTTATGTTTAGTGGAAGATGTTTTACTAAAGAGCAATGTGAATATAATACAAAGGAGTAATATACACTTATACAATATTGCACATGAATGAGCAACACGGAACTTCATACAATTTGCCAATAATGATGTGTATGAGGAGCATGCGACTACATACAACCACCTTTATAGGATACACATTACTGTATGGAGAACCAACGTGCCACTCAACAGACAACTGATGTGAGTTGTAAGTAAATGTGTTATTCGTATGTCGTAAATTGTATACTATTACATAATTGTGTGTGTTTAAGTTTGTGGTTTGTGCTAGTAAAATTTCATATCTTAATTCCTACATTTTGTCATCGAAATCCTTCATAGAAATCCCAACGAAACATGACTATTCCTTACCTCCCACATGATGGACCCCCCCCCCCCCTACACACCTAATATAGAATTTCATTGCATAAAACGTTGCATTTAGGTGTAGAGATTACACCTGTAAAGTTTCATGAATTATTTCATTCATTTTGGCGTCGAAACAACCATGATTGTATCTGTCGGTATTTCCATCGGTATACCGGTAAATACCTATTTCCAAGCTGTCGAAACGACATCGGTATCGGTCACCTTGTTCCTTGCTCCTTGCTGACAGTCACCCTATCTCCCACCTACACAACGTCCCCACCCACCCGTTCCCACAAACCCTCCTCACCGACCACATACCCTCCATGACAATATCTCACTTCCGTAAACACACCTCAACCGAGGCCAACCTCTCTCTCTCACTTTCTCCCCACGTGGGCTATGCTGCGAATCACACGTCGATCCCTCGAACCCCCCCTCTCTCCTAGGCTCTCCCTACCGATAGTCGCCCTCAGTCTCCTGCCTACCCCGTGCCTCCGATAACACACCCTTCCCACCAACCACACACCCTCCCTGACAGTCTCGCTTCTGCAAACGCACCTCAACCGAGGCTGACCTCTCTCTCACTTTGGGCCCGCATGGCTATGCTGCAAATCATACGTCGACCCCCGAAACCCCTCTCTCTCTTAGGCTCTCCCTACCGACATTCGCCCTCTGTCTCCCGCCTTCCTTACGCCCACACACCCTCCTTGACAGTATCTCGCTTTTGCAAACGCACCTCAACCGAAGTCGATATCTCTTTCTTCCACCCTGTGTAGCTATGCTGCAAATCACACATCGACCCCCCAAGCCCCCTCTCCCCTGGGCTCTCCTTGTTGACAGTCGTTCTCTGTCTCCCGCCTATCCTACATCCCCACCAGCCCATTCCCACGACACATCCCTCCTACTGTTGACCCCCTTGCTAACCCCCGCAACCCTGAGTTGTACAGGCGGGCTCCCAGGCGGCGCCTAGGCGGCCCAAGGCCCGCCTCAACCTGGGCGCCCAGAAGTAATACTTGTAATTTTTTTTTTTTACTGAATCCTATCAATTGATTAGTATTTACTTATCTACTGATTTGTATTTACTTATGTACTGATTTGTATTTACTTATCTACTGATTTGTATTTACTTATCTACTGATTTGAATTTACTTATCTACTGATTTGTATTTACTTATGTGCTGATTTATATTTACTTATCTACTGATTTGTATTTACTTATCTACTGATTTGTTCATCTAATGATTTTTGATTCATCACATTATTTAAATTTAGGGCTTTGTATTCGTTCATCTACTTCTTAAAATTATTTAGTCATCTACTGATTTATGTTTGTTTATCAACTGAGCTGTACTTTTTTATCTACTGATTTATGTTTGTTTATCAACTGAGTTGTACTTTTTTATCTGATTATATTTATTTATCTAATGCTTTGAGTTTAATTATCTAACGCTTTGAATTTTTTTTATCTACTGATCGGATCTAATGCTTTGTATTTATTTATGACTGATTTGTATTTACTTATCTAATGTTTGAATTTTTTATCTACTGATCTACTTATCTAATGCTTTGTATTTATTTATGACTGATTTGTATTAACTTATCTAATGTTTGAATTTTTTATCTACTGATCTACTTATGTAATGCTTTGTATTTATTTATGACTGATTTGTATTTATTTATCTAATGTTTGAATTTTTTATCTACTGATTTTATATTGCTTATCTGTTGATTTGTATTTATTTATCTACTGATTAGTATTTACTTATCTACTGATTTGTATTTATTATCTACTGTTTTTTATTAATTTATCTACTGATTAGTATTAATGTACTGTTTTGACTTGTCTACTATTTGACTTTATTAATCTACTATTTTGTTTTATAAATGTATAGCCTCATGAATAGAAATACAAATATAGTTGATATTTTTTATTAATTTATCTAACGCTTTGATTTTTTTATATACTGATTTGTATTTACTTATCTAATGTTTTGAATTTTCTATCTACTGATTTGTATTTACTTATCTGTTGATTTGAATTTATTTATCTACTGATTAGTATTTACTTATCTACTGATTTGTATTTATTATCTACTGTTTTTTATTAATTTATCTACTGATTAGTATTAATGTACTGTTTTAACTTGTTTGACTTTATTAATCTACTGTTTTGTTTTATAAATGTATAGCCTCATGAATAGAAATACAAATATAGTTGACATTTTTTATTAATTTATCTAACGCTTTGATTTTTTTATATACTGATTTGTATTTACTTATCTAATGTTTTGCATTTATTTATGACTTATTTGTATTTACTTATCTAATGTTTTGAATTTTCTATCTACTGAATTTTTTTTGGTTGCGCTTCTATCTACTGATTTGTATTTACTTATCTGTTGATTTGTATTTATTTATCTACTGATTAGTATCTACTTATCTACTGATTTGTATTTATAATCTACTGTTTTTTATTAATTTATCTACTGATTAGTATTAATGTACTGTTTTAACTTGTCTACTATTTGACTTTATTAATCTACTGTTTTGTTTTATATATGTATAGCCTCATGAATAGAAATACAAATATAGTTGACATTTCTGATTTCTGATTATGAGTAATCAATTTTGTGATTAACTCAAATCGGCTTTACAAAAACCCAATAAAGGAAAATGGCAAATATCTTCTAAAAAAGAGCTACAAATTCAGATTTTCGAATGTACTATTTCTACTATATAAGCAATTTAGATATATCTACTAATATACATATATATATATATATTTATGAAAACAAGATATATATATATATATATATATATATATATATATATATATATATATATATAAAACGCCCGACAACGCCTGGGCCTCCGCCTAGGCTTCCTGGGCGTCCATATGGAACGCCCGGCCGCCTGGCCGCCTATACAACCATGCCGCAACCCCGCCACACTTCGACCACCCACAGGCTCCATCGCCCCGGTAGTTCCCGACCGCGCAACCAAAAACCACCTCCTTGGTGTATGTCAACTCCATTGCCCTCTATAGGTCTACGCAATCAACATGCCACCAACCCGTCAGCCACCTCTGTCTTACCCCAACATACCGTAAAACCTACCCAACAAGTCCGCACCCCTCCAGTTTTTATATTCAAAGTTATGGTGATCGCACAACAAGTCAATGATAAATTGGATGCACTTAGCACCGCCGTCGATCAACTTGCTCCAACTCTGGAGGACATTCGACGTCAATTCGACGATGTTACACAACACCAGGCTTATCATGACAAAGCATTCAAGGCTCTTTGTGGTTGTGTGGGGACAATTGAGCAACACTTGCAAACAATTGTGGTGAATTATGACAACAACATTCATAGTCACGCCCCCAACCAATATAAGCTGAACGGATCATCAAAGTGAAGCTGCCAAACTTCAACGAAGAATGTGACACCAAGGTCGCGCTTGACTGGCTACATTGTGTAGACAAATACTTCATGTTGTACAATTGTTTGGTGAAGCAACTAAAGTTCCGATCGCTAGTTCCAAGTTCTGTAGTGTCGCTTTAGCTTGGTAGAACTAACAATGTGACAATCCTGTTGACATACGGACTGAACTACATCCTTTGATTGTGCAATAATTTCAACCTAGGGACTACAAGTAGCAAGCTTACTTGGGCATGCCTAGATTTGCTATAGGGTGATGACATAGTTGCAAACTATGCCAGCAAGTCCCAAGAGCTATGCAACTAATTAGAAGTTAGGATGGACGACACATAGCTGATCATCTGACTGTCATGCGTTTTACTTCTTTAGACGATGCTGCCCAAAGTGCCTGAGGATTGAGGAAGAGATTTGATGTCATCCCTGACTTCGGACAATCGTGTGGAAACCACGTCACAGAGCCGTACTTGCTAAGGCACCAAAGTGCCAAGGTTGGGCACTTGGCGTGCTTAGGCGACATTTTACATTATAAATTCTGCATTTTCTAGACATTGATTTATGGTTTAAATGAATTTTCTCCATTGTATACACATGGTTTAATTGTTATATAAACATATACATACATATACATTATAGTTAAACTTGGATATATACAATTTTATTACCGTTTACATAAAGATAGATATATATTTTTGTAGGTATAGATATATATTGTATTTAATGATTTAATCCCTTAAATTTCTCCAACACCATGCATAAACATAATCCAAGTGCCTTGTATTAATGATAAAATTGGGTATATGAGAATCCAATAATGATTTCAAGCTTTCAACAACTCAGGAAACTGTTGTCATCTCAAGGAGGGAATATATCCTTAATCTTCTTGAGAAGACAAGTATGCTTGGGTCCAAATCGACTAGACACCATCCTAATTTTAAGCTAACTATCGATCCGAGTGATTTTGGAAACTTTTTGAGTTATAGGTACTAGTCGGAAAGTTGGGACTTTTTAACCATTACCACGCCTGATCTTCTCTTGCCATTATTGTTGTGGGTTGCTTCATGAAGTCCACACACTAGCAATTTGAATAGGCAATACACCTGTCTTAGGCATGACACATTTGTGTTGGCTATCTGTTGATGTGGAACACATCTTGAAGAAGAAAGAAGAAGATAAACGACAATTCTCAAAATTCAATTCATATTCAACTGCTTGGACAAAAGGCCCCGAGGCTGGCTTTTATAACACTACATGATTTTACCTTGAAGTAATGGAAATAAATTCTTATTTAACAAAATTCGGAATTAAATAAAACCTAAAATAAAGAAAAGCATAAAACATTTACGACTAACTACATTAACTACATAATTTGCACTTAGGCCCCTAAATATAAAAATAAAACAAAAACAAATAAAATAAAGCCGAATACGTCCTACATCAACTCCCCGGGGTTCAAAAGATGAGCCACCAGTGAGCCAGGTACATATCCTACGCAGACTCTCTCAATAGTGGCCGGTGGTAGGATAAATGGATTGGACGACGCCGTGCGATCAGAGTTGGGGTATTATCAACCTCAAGCATGCCATAATGTTCACGCGGTCGTAGAGACTTTATCTTTAGAGCATCCACAAGCATTGGCAATACCAAGGTGGCAGTGTAGCCATCATCAACTGGAAGAGCATACATGTCGATCAAGGGCTTTGCTACTTGGCGTGGTGCAAGGTTGAATCATCCTCTAAAGGAGGCATCGAGGAATGCATGGGCACGAGATCAATACGGATTGGATTGTTGACGTCATCCTTTGCTTGGGGTGGAGGCGTTGTCTCTGACTCATCCTTGTCAGCTGCTGAATCATAAGTGGGAATTGCATCTGAATCATCTTTTTCATCAACCTCGTTTGCAGTGTTGTATCTCTAGTCACTCGAAGGTAAGAGTCATTGCACGAACAAAGGATGCAGTTCAGTCCATGTGTAGATAGGATCGACTAGCTGCTGGTTGTTCCACCATGCTAAAGCAACTCCCCTAAGCTTATCAGTGGTGATCAGGAGTTTGGTTGCATCACCCATACTTTTGAATATTTGAAAATACTTGTCAGCACAATGCAACCAATCAAGCACAATCTTGGAGTCACACTCACCATAGAACTCTGGTATCTTCATGCGTCGTGTTTTGACGTGGCTATTGCAGACTAGATGTTGCAAATATTTGTCTTGCTTATATGCAAAGTCATCTAGTCGACGTGGAACTATATCATCATGTCGTCACATCATGTTGTCCAGTTGGTGTCGAATAGCCTCCAAGGTGGTAGTAGTTTTGGCCATGAAGTCATCCAGTTTGTCGTTGACGTGTTGAAGAGTCGCCATGATTTTCTGGAGAAGAAAGCCTCCTTAAAGTCGATGTAGAAGGAGGTGCCTCAGAAGGAAAGTTGATCCAGTGTGCCCTGACCCTACGCGAATCCAGTTTCGGGGCTGCTTACTAGCAGCTTGGAGGGTCGCTGCTTGCGGATTAATGCTTGGTAGCCTTGATTAATACTTGGTAGGAAGGAGGAAGGAGGCTGATGGTGTAGGCGTCTGGGACTACCGCTGGTCTGAAGGAGAGGCCTGGACGAGCAACACACGCCTGGTGCGGGAGTTTGAATCGCACGGTTTGGGTGATGCGAGGGGTTTAAACCGACAGGAAGGGTTGGGTGAAGGGATTAAGCGACGGGGTGGAGATGGTGTTCACAATGGTAGAAGTTTGTGGGGCCGTCGGGGTTGTTGTTGTCAGGGAGGCTGAGAGGACAAAGCGGGATTAGGGAGAGCGGTGGCTTTTTTGCGTGGATAGGGACTTGCGGCAGTGGAAGCAGGGGTTTGGGGCTAGTTCAGGAGGACTTGGGCGTGAAGAGCGGCATGAAGGTGACTTGCGGCTGATACAAAGGAACTCAGACTGGCAGATGGTGTGGCTGGCTGAAGAAGGATGACGATAAGGAAATCCAACTAGATGTCCGGTTCTTGCGACTGTTTGCACGATGGCTTGAAGGGGGAGACGGGAATATGACGGACAAAGATTTACTGTTCCTCGGGTGAATAGTTATTAGAAGGGTCAAAGAGAAAAGCAAAGGGGGGGGTGAGAGGAGGCCGTGCCCTAATATTTTAGGATTTGGCTTTGATACCACTTGATGTGGAACACATCTTGAAGAAGAAGAAAGAAGAAGATAAACGACAATTCTCAAAATTCAATTCATATTCAACTGCCTAGACAAAAGGCCCCGAGGCTGATTTTTTTCAATTACTCTATAAACCAATCTTGAATTGGTCATGCTATCATTGATCATTTAGCAAATGATTTATGCCCTATAAACTCTCTCCTCTATATAGAATCTCAGACAATCAAACAAACTCAAAAGAGTCAAAGGCTGTAAAACCGATTAAGATTGATGTTAAATGGAGAGTCAATCACTTGTTGAAAACAAACTCAAAAGAGCCAAAGATTATAAAACCGAGTAAGATAGATGTTAAATAGATAAATTTGGGGAGATTAACACTTTGGGAATGTCTTATTTGAGAGCTATCACATAGGAAAATATACATAAGATATGCATGTCCATTTGTATGTATATTAGCCGCTTTCTTCATATGGTTTTATTTATGCTAAAATATAGTTTTACATTTAAGTTTTGGTAGTTTTGCTCCTTAAGAAAAGAAAATGACAGGGTTGAATAGTCTGAGGTAATCTACATTAATTTATTCTGTCTTTTGACACGCTAACCTGACTGGCAAGCTATTTCTCTCTTTGTTTCTATGCCTAAATAAGGTGGTTTTATTTGACAGGTTATAATGGTACTATAAATGGTCAGGGCAAATCATGGTGGTCAAAGTATAACCGGAAGCTTTTAAATCATACTAGGGGTCCTCTTGTACAGTTCATGTGGTCCAGGGACATTGTAGTTTCAAATATAACTTTGCGGGATTCTCCTTTCTGGACACTTCATCCATACGACTGCAAAAATGTGACAATTTATAGTGTCACTATCTTGAATCCTCTTTTAGGAGCTCCAAATACGGATGGCATAGACCCAGGTTGGGTTTTTCTTCCTATATTATCTTTTACTACTTTTATGTTCGTACTGGTCTTCATTAACTCTTAGAATACCAAGGGAAAAAAATTTCTGCATTACTTGGCACTAATTCAATGAAAAAGAGATGTGAATTCTTATGCTGAGCCTGTAGTTGTTTATTAGAAACACTATATAGTAGTATGTTTTAAAAGCAGTAACTTCCTCCTATAAGCGATATTCATCTATAATTGCCTTTTTTTAATCTAAAATTTGGATACAGTAAGAGAATGAGCTTTGGTAGGAAAGTAGAACATGGTTCTTGGGAGTATATTCTGGAAGTTACAAAGCTAGTAGTTTGTTTGAAAAACAGTTCCTTCTATATGCGACGTTCGTCTATATTTGTCTTTTTTGTCTATAATTTGGACACAGAAAGAGAATGAGCTTTGATAGAAAAGTAAAAACATGGTTCTTGGAGTATATTTTGGAAGTTAAAAAGCTAGAAGCATAGTTCTCAGAGATAAAAATACATGGATGCTCCAGAAGCTGAAATTCTAGGTGCTTGAGTCATTCTTTTGAATAATTTCTTTTGTGAATGCCTATGTGTTTGCAGATTCTTGCGAAGATGTGGTTATTGAAAACTGTTACATATGCGTCGGCGACGATGGAATTGCCATAAAGAGTGGTTGGAATCAGTATGGAATAGCTTATGGTCGTCCATCTACTAATATTACTATCCGAGACCTTGTGGTTCGGTCTGTAGTGAGGTAATACGCTCCATTATCGAAGTTGGCTTATTATAGCTTATGATTATCCATCTAAGCATCCAATCCCTTGTCAATGCAGTAATGCACCCCCCAACACACTCACTACGCACGCACACAACTAGCTTTTGTGGTACCTTTGATCATCATAATTAAACTGTGTTATCCAAACACTCGTTAGTTTATCTGGCAAGTGCTGGTGTTGGTGACTTTATAGTTTTCTGTTAGACTAACCAGTCAATAGTTTAAGTGCTCAGTCGCTATTGTCTTTTATGGGTGGGTGATGAATTAATCACGATGTTATCCAAAGTTTCAAAGTAAAAATTGACTTAATGCATCTTCTACAGTTTTATGATATATTGAACTATGTGAATCGTGATGTCATCCACATTTTCGAATTAAAAATCAACTTAATTCCTCTTTTGCAGTTTGATCATTGATTGGACTAGCTACTCAACTGCGTTGATAACTTTATATCTGTCTAATATTAATAGAAATGATTTTGTTATGCATTGCTCACAGTGTTTTCTTCATAATTCCTAGTTTCATAATTTTGTCATGGATGTTTCTTTCTTTGAATAATGAGGGGAAATAGTCAAATAACACTTTCTGAAGTATTATAACCGAAGTTTATTATCTTATTGAGATGTTGAGCTGGTGATGTTTGCCAATATGTATGTTATTTGGGAAAGTTGTATATTCATACAGCAACGTAACATATAGTCAGCAGTTTCCATGTTGATACAAAAAAAAAAAAAGAAACAGTTTCCATTTTACTTATTAGCCAAATCATCTTTATTATTGTTCTTGGTGAAGTCGATTTTTTGAGGTGAATTCCTGGTTTAGGTGTACGACTATCCCACAGCCTTGGTTTTTAATGGAAATTCATTTATGTAAACTGCAATTTACAACAGTCTTCGTGCAACTTAGTCCCCAAGAGGATGTGTCCCTATTCTTGCTTCCTATCTCTTGTCAAGGGGTTCCACCTCCCAATTAAGTCCTATTCTGTTTATTATCTTCATCTTCACCTTCCTATCTCTTTTCATTTTTGGGAAATGATGTCTGTTAGACAGAAAATAGAGGCCGTATAGATATTCTGAATTTCTGAAAACCCTACTCCTATACATAGACTAGGGGGCTCAATGACAGACTTTGGAAACAAACCTGAGTGGACGGACACAATTGGGCCCATTTACTAAACAGACAATTAATCAATTAATAACTAATTACCCACCCCCCTCCACACAAAAAAAGAAGAAGAAAAACTACAACACACCTCAAACTGGAGCATGGTGCAAGTACAATACCACGCGTAGCTTGCCAAAACAGGACATATATACTTGAAACATAAAAGGAAGACATACTTAAGCCATACAAACTGATCACTCGCTCAATCTCTCAATCCCAATACAAGCACTGCTCCTCAAGGAAATAATTTAACAGCAGGTACAGAAGCAGGCAACGTTCGACTTTCTCAATTGAACTGAAGTAGCATCTGGGCTGTAGACAGTAGCAAGGCACAACATATCATCTTAGTCGCTAATGCTGTCGAAACCACTTATTCACATTAGCAACAACGTAAAGCCCAGAGAGTGCTGGGTCACAGGTAGCAAGCAGTCAACATACAAACTAGAGCATGACAAGGGTAGGCAGGGATAACATAGCCGAATGGATGCATTGCACACCGGGTTTTGAAACCCAACCCAACCTGACCCAGCTGGTGTAACTACCACCTGACAGCTCTAGCGAGTCGGGTGGGGGCTGAAACCCACTTTTGGCCAAGATCCGACTTTGACCCAATGACCCAGCGGGTTTAACCGCAAACCCAGTGGCCCGGCTGGGTTTCGCTGATTTTGTTTTTCCCTCTCTAAATGGTTATGTAACCTGTCTCTATTCCCTTGCGCTCAACCCCAGTATTCCATATATTGATATATTCTCTTACTAAATTATTTATAACTTGTTTTGACCATTGCGCAACCATTCCTTTACTTTTTTATGAATTGACGCTTGATTAGTATGTTTAACGTTTCATAATTGATCATCTGATGCTTTCATATAGTAAATTATATACATATACATGCATACACACATGAATGTGGGCACACATATATACATACACACACACACACACAGACGCACGCACCTGTCAGTATATGTAAGATTATAGGCAAATAAACACAACAAACTCCAAGATGCTTTAAATGAAATAAGTGAAACTCAATAGACGAACAAGGCAAATAAGAGTTGAAGTTGAACAAGGCAAGAAGTCGGCTGGAGAATATAAAATAAAACGATGTTATGATTGGAACAGCCCAAAACTGCAGTAAAGTGAAGGTAAGCTGATCTTTCTTCGAATATTAGATGAGACTAGCTCTATCTGGCCTGTTGCCCCTAGCACTCCAGCAGCAGATTTCCTTTCTATAAAAAAGAAGGCACTGCAGCAGCAGTCATCTGTTTCTGATGCAACACAACTGCAGTCCACTTGAAAATTAGTGGGCTGGGCTTCACAGAAAAGGTCAAAAAGACGACACAAACTTTAGAAGGAAAAGATGTATAGGTTAGAGAGGACATAACTAGAAGTAAAATTCAAAGAGTACTCGAAAGCTATATAGAATAGAAGAAGCCCCAGACAGTATTGAATGGGCAATGAGCAACCACATAAAAAAAGACATGCGGGCCCACTGGTCATGCTGCAAGCACTTACATGGTGATAATGGTCAATCTTCAGCAATAGTCTCCTTCTTAGGAGACAAGCAGCATAAGAAGCAGAAGAAGGGTTGGCGTCAGCTGCAGGAATCAGTCAATGACAAACAGAAGGCATCGGCCAGCCACAAAATGTCAAGCAGCAGCAACCCATACCCTAAGCAAGCCATATGAAGCGAGAGCACAACAGTAGCAGGAGGCTGCATTGCTGGAAGAAGAGGGGGCGGGATAGAGCATCTATAGCTGGCATGAGGTGGTGATCCATTGGCAGGAGGGAGGAGAAGCGGCTAACGGCCTGCAGGTGGCCAAGGCGAAGGGGCAGTCGCTTCCCACAGGGAGAGTTCTCTACTTTGTGTCTCTTAAGATATTTTTGGGTTTTGGGATCTCATTGCTTTGATACCATCATCATCATCATCATCATCTAAGCCTCAGTCCCAACTATGTTGGGGTCGGCTACATGGATCATTCGTTTCCTTTGCTTTGATACCATGTAGAAAGAAAATAGGTGGCTACGGGTTGTTTTGCAATAGTGAAAACACTACTCCTGTATGTAGGAGAGGGGGTGATGTAGGATAAGGCCGCTTAATTAGATTGATTTATATTGTTTTTATATGTAGGGACCTAAGTGCAATTTATCTATCCTTTGCAGTTTGTTGCAATTCTTTTACTTATTTTATTTTAAAGTTTTTTTTTAGGTTCTAATTGACAATACCATTAATTGCTTTAGGATTAGGGTTTCAAGTCTCTTGTTATAAATAGTTGCCATGTGGGCTTGTCCTAGACTCCCAGGCAGTTGAAATTGATTTGAGAAATAGCATAATTCGTTTTCCCTTTTACCTCTCTTTCTCGTTCTGCATCAGGGGGGCAGATACAGACTTGGACAAAAGCCCTAATGGGTCTTCTACAAATAGGCACTTAGGCCCATTTACTAATTAGACAATGAATGCATCGACTAATTTACTCTCAACAATGTCCCAACAATGTTGGGTGTTCTACAACTCCAAAAGTTTTAGCTGAAGCGTTGTACGCACTGCTCTTGTATTTTTTATTTTCCTGCTAATTCAGGCTTGCATCACCAACTATTGCCAACAATGTTGGGACAAAATTGCACATACCAAAAGCGTGATCATGTAGGACTATATATGTGATTGGCTAAAGTTGTATTTGAATTCAAAATATCCAGAAGCTTTTTACTCGCTGCTAATTTGCAGATACTCTAATTTGTGTAGGATTTAGGAAAACTTGAGTTGAGGAAAATTTGTTAGTTTTTTGTTTCCATTTTGACTTGTACATGACCTTCCCCTCCCATGTAATTGATTGATATGAAGGGATTGCTGCAAATCAGTCCCCAAGGCGATGTCTCCCTTTTTGCCTTCCTCCCCTTGACAAGAAATTTAGGCAATGTATCCCTTTTTGCCTTCCTGCTGGTCGACAAGAAATATATCAATTATCACATTCATTATAGTAATAGCTATTAGTAGATAATTTTTTTAGAGAGGCGAGATGTAAGTAAACTTTACAAATTACAATGTTATTAATAAGTAGTGTTTTTAATTAAAAGTGTGTACTGAATAGGTTATATATGTTTCCTTGTCCTTGAGGTGTGGGATACCTCATGTAAAGGTTTGGTAGATGCGAATACAAAGTGTATTCTAGAAGCTACCTGAACCGCTATGCAACCACATAAGGATAAAGGATATTACAAGATAACAAGCACTCCACATAAATAAGTGAATTACACAAGACACAACATAAGATTTAGTCTCGTTCAGATTCTTATTCAAACCTACTACAATAGGTGACCTCCTGGTGCAATAGTTTAACCAATTTTACTCCTTAAGATTAATGCAAAACCATTATAGCTGTAGTTGTTCACATGCCACATCACGGTAATGCACTATTATTAGGTTAGTAGTCTAAAACAAAACAATCATGCACACAACCTTTTGATGTGGGACAAGTCCCACTCCCAGATAAAAAGCTCGAGAGCGCATCCAATTAGGCTTGATTTTTTCTTTTATTATTTGATCATACTTCAGGATTTACTATGCAATTGTTTTAGTTCTAGGACCTAAGTTCAATATTAGGGACTTTTTGTAAGTTCTAATTCTGTTGTTAATTAGGAGCCTAGTTGCAAATATCATGATATCTAAGGTTTCAATCTTCTATTATACATACCGACCTTGGGGTATGTGTCCGTCCAGACAAATAGGCACAAATAGATGGTTATTGTTGAGACTGTTGCTTTTCAGGAATAGGTTGCCAATACTTTCTCCTGCATTTTAAGAGTCAGAGAGAATGGGGTTAAAACAGATATTCATTGATATTGCACTCTCAAGTAATAAGTAGTTTGATGAAAAATACGAATTTACTTCAAACGTCTCGTTGAATCCTCACTCATCACAACTATTGGGTCATGTTATAAGTTCTAACCTATTGAAGAACATTCTTTTCCTATTTGTATCCTAGCTCTATTCATAGTTATCTAGGCTCCCGCCTAGGCCCCCCTAGGTTCTAGCGGTCCGCCTTAAATTGGGTGCCTAGGCTTTCAGATAACTGAAGTGGGTGCCTAAGGCCTTTTAGGCCCAAATTAAGGCACTTAGAGACTAAATTTGCGTGGTTAGGTCTGCATTTGGTCAAACTAGATCAAGTTTAGTTATTTTAGGGAAGAAGTGGATCTGATTTAGGCCAAATCAGATCTAATTTGGGCAGATTAGGTCTGATTTGGGGGAAATAGGTCTGATTTCGGGAAAACATGCCTTGTTTGGGGGAGTTAGGTCTGTTTTCGCCAAATTAGGGCTCATTTAGGTCAATGTAGGACAAACTAGGGAAAGTTACTTCTGATTAGGCGATGTTATGCCAAAATAGGCCTGACTTGGTGCAAATTAGGGCAGACGATAAATTAGACCCGATCTAGATCATGTTAGGTCAAATTAAAGCCGAATAGGTTTAGCTTAGATCATGACAAGTGCGATGTAGGTGAAGTTATGATTTATTAAGTTAAGTGATAACCAATACAAATGTACATAGTGATGTATATATTTGAATATAGCTGGGTGCATATGCAAAATCATTTATTTATATGTAAAATATTAACAAATATGAAGAATGCCTAGGGGGCTTCCCTTGGGTGGGAAGGACTGCCTAGTCGCCTAGAAACTATGGCTCTACTATAATGTTTCTAATTTCTTATAGGCAATAAACTAAACAAGGTTACGTCGAAAACTGACAAAATATAACATATTAACTAACCCTAATATGTTGAAGTTTTTAGCTGTCGCCATTTGGACAAATCTATTATATAGTTCGTAGTTGTGTATATTGTAACAGAGTGTAACTCGAGCTTCAGTCTAGTAGCTGAGTTGGTTGATCAGTTATGCACCCATTCCTCACACCATATATAGGATGTGGTGATGATATATTAGTACAAAACCATCAGACCCTCTCATGGTAGTGAATGTCTGCAAGATGTTATGTTCGATAAAATTGTAAACTTAGATTAATGACAATGTCAAACCTTTGGGAAACTGCCCTATTTTACCACGTAAGCCCAACTTTAGGCTAGTTTGATGAAGGTCAAGCCAACCAATGCCTATAATCCTCCGAGCCGACTTTAGATGATAAGGTTGACATTGCTTGGAAGTGGAGTCTATAGTTGCTCAAGATAACAGTTCTTGACCTGTAGGTGAGTGTACACTGTTTTGAAGCCTTTACTGTACCACTAGCATTAAATGAGGGACCTTTGGCTGCCACTATTACCTAGCGAAAAAGACAGTTGTGACAAACCAACTTGATATTGCTTTTAACATACAAACTTCGTTGTGCATTATGCATCATATGACATTTCATAATTAACCTAAACTCCTTTTGTGAAAACCTTGAATGCACATGTTCGTGTAAAACTTTTTTTTTCCTCTTCATTTGTTGGCACTATAAGTAAGGAAGAGTCAATGTCGCAAGTCGCAACACTGCAAAATGTTCCACAATTTTTTTCTTTGATAATTCTCGAATTTTCCGTGTAGTAAATAATGGCAGTGGCCCCTTGGGTGGAGGCTCACTACTTGGCTTTGTAGTTCTCATTGTAATGTTATTTCTCTTATTGACGGGCTATGGAGGCAGCCACATGCCTATTATGTTTTGGTTTCTCTGTTCTGGTAAATGGATTTTCTTGGATCAATTTAATACCTGCTGTCTCTATACTTTAACGCCTCACCACTGTTTTGAATGGAGAAAAGATGAATCATGAACCATAGCTGTCTTTGGTTTTTGGTTTCTCCTTGTGGTTTTTCCCTTTCTCCTAGAAGGGTTTCCCATTGATATATTTGTTCTTGTGTTCCCAATGAAGATTGTGTTTTCTTCATTTCCTCCTATTTAGTCGAGTTGATATGCTGTAGCAATGTAGTCATTAGAGGTTCTTGTGCAGCCGTCTGTGGGATTTATAATCACATCCACCCCTCCATTTCATCCTTGTGGGTCCTAGCGGCCTGTTGGTGGGGAGAAGGGCTCCATTTTGCCTTGAAATGGGTGTAGCAACAGTGGACTGCCTCCTCCCATCCTCTGCTGTTGTGTTGCCCTGATTCAATTGCCCGAAAGTGGCTTTGCGGTGGGCTGCTCTAGGCTGGTCCTGTGGAGTCGCCGAGGATCTCTTCCTTCCCTCTCAGGCTGCTTCCGGTGGTTAGAGGAAGGTCGAGAAGTGTGGGTTGATCCCTTCCCTCGGATGTACAGTTTGTGATCAGCACTGTCTATGTGGCCCGTTTCACTGCAATTGCTTTTCTACTTGTTGTCATTAACTTTCACTTGGTCATCTTCTCTGCATCTGTTTTGGTACCGAGGCTCCCTCAAGTGTTTTTAGTGTGTTTTTTTTCCTTACTGCAGTCTGCAATGTTTAATTTCTGGTTGTGGCTAAGAAAAAACCATAATCTCCCAAAATCCCATGAAAGTGTTATCAGGTAGATACTTGCACAAAGCTAAAGTGGCCAGACTATGGATTGTGATTGCAGAAAATGGCTATCTTTGCAATAATCGGATAGGTTATGTCCAAAGGACCAAGTAGCCTCTAGCAGAGACAGAAAACCTGGGATACCTGGTATTTTGAAGATATTCCTGTAAATTATGGATCATATTCAGCGGATCTCCATCCTTCAATTTTATGAAAGAAAACATGCCATCAGATTGGGGAATCTTTGAGAATCATGTTTGGACAAAAAAGGAGTGATATTGTTGATTGAAGATATCTGCAGTTTTCAGCAAGGAAAGATGCCCATCATGGATTACTATAGTCCAAGTGGGAGGACTTGAAGTTTTTGGAAGGATGAGACCTGGTCCTGTACAACCAACCAGGTATTACCAACAGCAACTCCAAGGGCTCAAATGTGGCTCCAAATTGCTCATCTCATGAACCCTGGGCGAATATGCTGTGCCCAGACTGCCCGGTGGTTTTTACAGGTGCTATATCTCTTGTGGCTGCACAAAGAGGGATGGCCACACACGCTAGAGGGGCTAGGAATCGGCATGGTACGGTTTACCCCTATAATTGCAAATGGAGCCGATCCTATTGGTTTGGAAATATTGAACGAAATTGTTGGTTAGTCCCAGATCAGACCAATCTGCTACTTTGTAGTTAGGTTTGGTTTCAAATCCCAAACATCAGACACATACGAAGGATGGTTATAAATACTCATTTTCGTATATAATCCAACATAAATGCTACACAATTTGTATATCAGTACTGTGGTGAACTTATGAGTATACTTTTTTGGTCATGAATTTTTTGGGGTCATGAACTTAAGGAGTACATTAGCGGTCAGTATATAATATATATCATAATTGTATACAATATAAAATACATTATATATTGTTATACACATATAGACGACAATTTTGGTGAAGTATACCTTCAAACCGCACAAAACCATTATTCTGTAGTTTAGAAATTCAAAATTAAACCATTCACCACTCCAACGAAATTAAATCAGTCGCTTTGGTTTGGTTTTTTGCCCAACCCTAATTTCAGGGGCTCAGGGCGAGTCATCCACCTGTACTGACCTTCAGGTTCTCTCCTAAGGAACAGTTGCCCCTTGCAAATTTTCTCCTGCTAAGGCTCAAGGCAGGTGTGTGGTATTTTATATTAGCTATGGCTGAATCTCCTAAGACAAACATATCCAGGAAAAGTTACAATTTACTCCATGAATTTTACTCATATCAACTGCATGACATTGCTCAATTCTGCTAAATGTACATTACTAGCAAAAGCAAAACTAGGTACAGGAATCCGCAGGATGACCAAATCTTGAACCATGTTCTACTAGCATTGATATCTAACCTTATTATCATAATGAAAAATTACTGAGCAATATGGCTTGGGAGGAAATCTATGTTTAAGCAGGATACCATGTGGATCAAGGAAGCACGAAAACGTTTTTAGACATGGACACTGACACGGGTATGGACACGGGACACGACAATTTTCTAAACATAGGACACGGACACGGCATTGGATGGGAGGATTTTTTTTTATAATAGTATATACATATCTGTGTATGATGCATGTGAGTTTTGGAATTACTTAGAAAAATATCTGAAAAATATTTACATATGTATTTATAATTGTGCATGAATATGAATATGTGTTTTTGTGTAGTATAAACACTATCAAACACATATCAACACATTGATGCAGTTTTTATAGTAAACATAGTAGATTTTTGGAATAAATACATGAGTACATATTACTTATTTAGTCAATGTAGTAGACGCAATGTGATTTATGATACTTAGTTCATCTTGGATTGTACATGTGGATTCTTTTAAAGACATTTTGTTTGCAGTTTTGTGATTATATCTCAGATTTGTAATGCAAATTCTCGACGACAAGACGTAATTAAAAAGTAGTTGCATGTCTAGAATTTACACAGTGAAAGAAATAGGTTTCAGCTGCAGCAACTGCTAGGCTGATGTGCCCAGGGAGTAGCTGC